>BTPG01000003.1:26150496-26352348 GCA_036245525.1 Semisulcospira habei | reverse complement strand
AAGTAAAACTTGAAGGACAGGAAGTGTTTAGTCTTGACGACTCAGATGTGTTCTACTGTTACAAAGATCTTTGGCTCACAAGAGAAGAACGAGAAGACCGTATTTACCAAGGTATACAGTCTGATAATGTTGGTAAACTTCGAATCAATGCTGGAGATAAATCAACGTCAGCAGCCAATGACGTTATTATAGCAGAAACATATGGAACCAGATTTTACATTCCACTTGAGTTTGAAATCCTAACAGCACATTTGCCTTATTATCAAGGGGCACTGAATGACCGTCTGAGCTTTGAACTAACTTTCAATGACTACTCCAAAGTTATAAAATCATCTGCCACAGATGCAACATATAAGATCTCTAACATTTCCTTGGAATATGAAATTGTTACACATACTGAACTAGCCAGACTCATTCAAAATCAGTATCAGTCAAGACTGCCAATTTATTATGACAGGGTGATTAGACATAGTTTAATACCCAAAGACAAAAGCGACCCAATGTGGAACATAAACTTGAACACACCAGCCAGGTCACTGAAAGGTATTCTTATGTTGTTTGTTGAACCGGTGAGTCCATACAAAAGGGATTCAGAAAAATTCTACAATCCTAAGATTACACATTTGTCCTGCACAATCGAAGGCCGTCCTAATCAAGTGTATGCTTCAGGAATGTTACCTTATCAACACTATGACGAAACCACAAAGTATTTTGCGGGTGGAAGGATTAGAGATAAACCAGCAAACATTGCGTGCAAAGATCTACATCTGTATGACGTTAGGATCGGACAATACCTTACAAACAAATACGCACTGTGGCTAGACCTTCGTAGTACAGATGATGATTACCTTCATGGGTCAGGACGTACTGTCGAGAACGGTAGTGATGGAATAACAATTCAGATACAAAAGAAGGTTGAAACTGCTGCAGCCATAAACATATATTTGTACCTGATATATGACGCACAACTCAATATTGCAGAAAGCAGACTGAGTGGACACATATATTAAAATTATATTGTGTATTAAAATGAACCGGAGCTTAATGACCCTTGACCCACACTGTGGCTTATTTGTTGGTGCCACAGGGTGTGGGAAAACTGAATTTGTTCTTAACCTATTACAAACAAGATACATACACCACTTTGAAAACATTGTCATATTTTGTCCTACAATCAAACACAACAAAGCTTATCACAACCGTTTATTCATTTGGACTGACAGCAACATTTACTTAGTTGACCCTGAGAAAAAACTGAATGACTACCTACAATATTTTTACAAGCAATTTGAAGGACAGCCAACATTGTTTATTGTTGATGACTGCTCAGCAGAGAAAGACATTGTCAAGAAGAGAAACACTCTAGCAGAACTTGCCTTCAGTGGCAGACATGCAAATGTCAGTGTATGGATTCTCACTCGGAAATATAATGCTGTACTGAAAGATTTTCGTGAACAGTTAAAGTTTATCTGTTTGTTTTACTGCAAGGATCGTGACAGCTTTGAAGACTGTCTCAGAGAAAATGATGTCATCCCAAATAAGCATGAACGAGATGATGTAAAAAATAAACTGAAATCAACTAAGCATCTAAAGCTCATTTTAAAGACAGATCAGCCCACAGGGTATGGGTTAGTAAATTGATGTAATTAATTTATACATTTGTTTGTCCAATAAAAATGACAGACGGACAAATCATACAGGTGCTTGATCTCACACACCTTTTCAAAGATGTTATGCACTTTACTGATTTAATAACATCACCCAAACAGACTTACATAAGCCTTTCAGCACCATCAGAAATATATGTTACATATAGTGTGACTTTGGATTATGTCGATGAGCATCCAGATGTGGAGTGCATGACAGTTGATTTAAAGACACCTACTTTTAAAGTTAATGATACCAACTATGATTGGTTAGGAAACGTTTGTTATAGCATATTTAAACAACTGCGCAAACTAAATGTTTATATTGACAGTGTTGCAGTTAATAAAGTGGTATTACACAAGGTGAGCCAGCAGAGTTAACGTTAATATTTTTTATTTTATTATTTTGTCGGTCAAATAAAAATGACGGACAATTCACAAAGCCTTGGCCCATCAAACCCTGGCTCATCTGGTTTAAGAAACGTGTTTCACACAACAAACTTACCCATATCCAATACTAATAACGTCTATGAATCAATAGAAAACTCTTTTTCTGTCATACAGCAAAATCTTATCACAGGCAGTGTTAAGATTCAGATTGTTGCAAAAATCGAATTCACTAGGGTGGACGGCGAAGTGATTGTATCGTATATATCAACAAGACAACACACAGTTAACACAAGAAGAGAATTGGAAAACGTGTTTAGAGACAGACTATTACCAGACTTCCTCCAGGCGATTGACAGTGCAAAAATGAAAGGATCTGGTTGGCACGAAGGACATGTACATGAACTGCAACTAAAGCAGTCTAGGTATCATCCTATATTAGGTAAAGCATGGTTGCCACTGCCAACAGAGGTTGCAAACAAAAAGGCTGTTGTTAACATACAGAACAATGACAACTATTGTTTCATGTGGTGTGTGCTTGCTAAACTACACTTTGTAAAATCAAAACCAGAACGTGTATCTAACTACACCAAATTTGTAAACGAACTCGTTTTTAGTGGCATTGAGTTCCCTGTTAAAATAGAGGACATAGATTTGTTTGAAAAACTAAATCCTGGCATATCTGTGAATGTGTTTGTGTGGGATAATGTGTCTGTTGACAAGTTACAACCAATTAGAGTATCACCACTGGCACCAACCTATGGGCAGTCAGAAGATAAACATGTTGACATGTTATTAATCGGCGATGACAATAACTTTCACTACACAATTATTAGGAATATGTCACGTCTAATTCATAATCATACAACAAAACACAAGGGCAAACAGGAAGTGTGTAAAAGATGTTTACAAAGATTTTCTTCTATTGCAGTGGCACATAAACGTGTTCTGCACTGTAGGTCAGCTGATGACATACAGACTGTACTTAAGTATCCAGAGCCTGGCAGCAAGGTTTATTTTAAGAACTATGGGAATCAGCAAAAGCTGCCGTTTGTAGTGTATGCAGATTTCGAATCATTAGTTGTTCCGTATGAAGGTCATGTTCCAGAGTCATTACCAAAGACTATAAAGTTGAGTGACCAAGTGGTGTGTTCTTTCGGGTACATTATTGTTAGGTCAGACGGTCTTCATTCAGAACCTGTTATCTACAGAGGTGAAAATGCAGCATGTTTGTTTTTAACAGAAATGAGACATCTGTATAGTCAGGTAGTACAGTATCTCACAACATGTCAGATGCCTCTGGTGATGACAGAAGAAGACAAACTGAAATTTGATACAGCTGAGACGTGTTGGATTTGTGAACAACCCCTCCAGGGTGATAAAGTTCGTGACCACGATCACATAACTGGTCGTTACAGAGGCGCTGCACATAACAATTGTAACTTATTATTAAAAACAGATCCCAAGACATACAAGTTACCAATCTTTTTCCACAATCTCAAAGGATATGATTCGCACATTATCATGCAGGCTGTAGATGAGTCGTACAAAAACATAAGTTGTATTGCCCAGACAACTGAGAAATACTTGACTTTTAGGTTAGACAAATTAGCATTTTATGACTCCATGCAACATTTGTCTTTAGGTCTTGCTAGTCTGGCAGAAGGACTGACCGAGTATCCAATAACGAGTAAATATTTTGAGCCAGACTTGGTTAAGAAAGGTGTGTATCCGTATGAGTACATTGATCACTGGGTTGTGTTTGAGGAAACAAGACTGCCACCAAAAGAGAAATTTTATTCTACACTAACTGGAAAAGGTATTTCTGACTCTGAATATCAACATGCACTTGATGCGTGGGGGAAGTTGGGGTGTCAGACAATTGGTGACTACCATGACCAGTACTTGAAAGCTGACGTTTGTTTGCTAGCAGACGTATTTGAAAGTTACCGTGAAAAGGAGTTGTTACACTACAGACTTGACCCTGCTTGTTACATAACTAGTCCTGGCATGACATGGGATGCATTTTTGAAATCCAGTAAGATATCTATAGACCTGTTGTCTGATCGTACGATGGGTGAAATGGTGGAACGTGGATTGAGGGGAGGTATTAGTATTGCAGCAAACAATTATGCCAGAGCCAACAATAAATATATGGACGCCCATGGTGACCTTGGCCGGGGGTTTGACCCCTCGAGGTCAAGGTCATTCATTACGTACCTTGACGCTAACAATTTGTATGGCTGGGCGATGTGTGAATTATTGCCCTTGAAAAACTTTTGTCTGCATGATTTATCACAGTATGACATAACAGGGTTAACAAACAATATTATGAATCTTGATCGAAACGATCCGAAGGGTTGGATCTTTGAAGTCGACCTGGTGTACCCACATCATCTACATGATTACCACAATGATTATCCCTTAGCAGTTGAGAAAATGAGTATGACGGGGAAAAAAGAAGACACCAAACTTGTGCCGAATTTGAATGACAAATTCAATTACGTTTGCCACTATCGCTTGTTACAGTTTTACATCAGACATGGGTTAGTACTAAAGAAAGTTCACAGAGGAATTCAATTTGATCAGAGTGCTTTCATGAAAGATTATATAATGAAGAACACAACCCTTCGTGCCAGAGACGGCAACACTGCATTTGACAAAGACTTCTTTAAGCTTATGAACAATGCCTGTTTTGGCAAGACAATGGAAAATCCTCATCACCGCAAAGATGTGAGACTGGTCACAACTGAATCGGGTGCAATTAAACTTACAGGTAAGCCACAGTACACAGGGTACAAAGAATTTCATTCATCATTGTATGCTGTGTCACTCAAAAAAAAGATTGTTAAACTGGACAAGCCAGTATTCATTGGTATGGCAATTCTGGAGTTGTCAAAACTGGTGATGCTTGAATTTTATTATGATTACTTCAAACCGAAGTATCCTGACTGCCGTCTGTTATACACTGACACTGACTCTATGATCATTGATGTGTGTACTGAAGACTTTTATGAAGACATGAAAACAGAGTTACACATGTATGACACGTCTGATTATCCTAAAGATCATCCACTGTTTAGCACACAAAACAAAAAAGTGCCTGGGAAGTTTAAGGATGAACTAAATGGTGTGCCAATAGTTGAGTATGTTGGACTGAGATCCAAAATGTATTCTATACTGCACCAGAAAGGTAGTCAGTCGAAAGCCAAAGGTATCAAGAAAACAGCAATAAAAAATAAAGACATACGTCATGAACATTACAAGCAAGTGTTAGATGGTGCATTGATGCCTGATTATCCAAACAAGTCACTGAGATCAAATAAACATAATCTTGAAATAATCCAAACACATAAGAAATCACTTGCAGTTGGAGACACGAAAAGAGTGTTTCACAGTAAGGAAAAAGCTTATGCACCAGGTCATTACAGGCTCAAGTTATCTGAAGACATTTGTGATGAACTGGTTGATGAATTAATTGACGACTTAGTTACTGAAATGAGTAACGGTGTCTGGGGGAATAATCTGTAATTCTTCTCTGACAAATGCCCTCTGGGGTGCAGGGTCGTACAGGTAATATATTGTTGCGTCTGGACCGTCAGGACCGGGAATTATTTTTTTTATATTGTGTACAGACGTTGACCAGATGGGGTCTGTTGCCCTGCGTCTGTCGTCGTTCTCAGCCTCCCCTGGCTGATATAAATATCTCACCTGTTTAGTAAATAAACTTGTGTCTGGTGCCGGGGTTGGTCCTGTTTTTGGCTCTGTAATTGTTTTCAATTTAATAGCATCAGCAGGTTTTGGGTGTCCTTCATTGTTCATTGCTTTTATCACATGTGGTAACCTTTGTACCCATTCAGTGTTACGTGTGTCATGCATGAGTTCCTTAGAATACTGGTAACTGAAAAGTCTTTCTGATAACTGTTTGTTAAAGTTCTCTACAATTGCCTGTGATCTGTGCACACCTGGAATGCCTCGTCTGACCAGTACACCATGCTTAGCAAATAACTGATTAACTGCACCTTTGAATTCTGATCCATCATCAACTTGTACAAGTCTGGGGTATCTTAAGGGGCCTCGACTATATATTTTTGATAAAGCAGTAGCAACTGTACTGGCTGTTTTGTCAGATATGGGTTCAGCGTCTTTGTACCTTGAAGCAATGTCTACAACAGTCAGTGCATACTTGTATCGTTTCTTTCTTATTGTATCATGTGGTAGGAACAGGAGGTCCATTTGGTGTGTGTCATTTGGGGTAGTGTTCTGAAAATGAGGCCTTGTTATCTTTCTTGGAGCAGGAAGATATATCTGCCAAATTGCTTGTCTCTGTAACCATTGTTTGACCTGATTGAGTGTTATATCTCCGCCCACAGCGGCATGTAATTTCTGAATAGCTGTTGCTCCTTTCCAATAGCCTGATGGAGAGTAATATATTTTCGATAGTTTATTTTCGGCTGCCATTTTTTCTAGCAATAAAAACTCCAGTAAAATAAACAAATGTCATTCCCACTAAAACAAAAATTATCTCTCCATTTCTTTGTTGTGTGCTTGGTTTGTAATAGTCACTTAGTTTCGGTTTCGGGATAGACATGTCTTCACCTGTGACAAGATAGTATTCCCTGATTGCTTCGTCTGTATTTGAAAACGTATGTTGTGCGTGGCCTTCAAGCCTGAGTTTTTCATTGATGAAATCAAGTTTCTCAATTCTATTCTTTTCATATTCCTGCTGGGCTTGAGCAAGTTTTTCTGTTGCCTCATTGTGACGTTTCATTTCTTCTGCTGATTCTTCTCTACCCATTTTTGAAAAGAGATAATTAGAGCCACTAAATGCCAGAGCATTAACAACTGCCCCACCAATCATAATAGCTATCGTCGCCATATTATTTTTATTTACATAGAAACATTTTCTGGAATAATTCCCTGCTTGACAAGAAAATCTTTTGTCGCAATCGACGCTGTAACGACTACAATTAGCTTAGCGCTGTCTTCGAAATCGAGTCTACTGAGGTCTGCTGATTTCATTTTGAGTAGACTTTTCCCCAGCATAGAATAAGCTACTGCTAATCCACTGATTACGGCAGAGTGATAGACAAGGTTCATCAAGTTCTTTGTGTCATTCATTTCTTAGGCAAGAAAAATTAAAATAATATTTTTATTTACTGCATATAAAATGGGTCAACGGCTTTGGGTGTTACTGGTAATGTGGCGACTTCTGGTTTTGTTTTTGGAGTGTCTGATTTTTTGGTCACTGTACGAGTCTGTGGTTTGTATTTTTTGTATAATTGATAACCTACGTAACCAAATCCGACAACAAATCCGGCAATTATATATTTTGTTGATTGATGTTCGGGGTCAGGGTCAGACTTAGTTGTTTGTCTCTCACTTTGATGAGAGAGTGACGGCCCTGACGGTATTGACACAGGTCCTGACGATCCTGACGGTGGATCAGTTACATGAGTCTTTTCTGTTTGTGCCTTAAGCTGTAATTTTTTTTGCCTATTATATTCGGCTAATCTTTTTCCAGCCTCAACCCTGCCTGGACTTTTAGTCTTCGTCACAGTTTGAACCTGTGTCAAAACTGGACTGGGGTTCGGTTGTGGAGTCGTCTGGGTTTCGTCCATTTTCTTCTGCAGTAAAATTTATTTTTGAGAAATCAATATGGCTCCCAGTAACTAGTAATGTTACGACAGGTGCAAGGTAATTTCCAAACTTGTAAAACATGACACATGCTAATTTGCCAATTGAACTTGAAACAATAGGATTACTTTCAAGGTCGTGTGATAAACTGTCACTATCCACAGGTAGAAAGTGACTCACTGCTTTTGTGTATAGGCATACAAGAGATCGACTCAAATCACGTGTCATTAGTGAGGCAATGTGGTTCTCATATTTTGAATGAAGCTTGATTAGCTCGTCAGAGCTTAGAGATTCAATATCCTCTGTCATGTATTGTTTTCCGAGATAAGTCTTTGATTTGCCTGACACAACTACAGAAAGAAGGCGCTGTTTTTTCGAGTCTAAGTCTTTGTTTTCTACAGCATTAATATCGTTTAGAAGAAGTAATTCGTCTTGATTCATTTTATAATAAAAAATATTAATTTTAATGACATTGAATTTGGAAACCTTTATTTTACTGAAAAAAAATAAGGAGAAACATAGAAAAACGGGCGGCGTTAGGGCATGGGAGTAAGCGGTCGAAAAATCCTGGAAATTCGGGATAGATATAAATTGTCGAAAAACACCCACAACTCCCCTCTCTTGTTTCTTCACCACCTCCAGTAATATGTGAAGATATGGTGGTGCTACTTGATCCAATTCTAGCTGAACAAATGGCTTTCTGATGACATTATTGAAAAGCTTGGCTTTGGATTTCTTTTTACCGGCACGGCTGAATTTCTGATGATCGCGTTTTATTTGTGTGAGAGTCGTTTGACTTATATTACCTTCGTTGTATGCAGGTGATGCGTGAATTTGCACATGTGACTCTGTGCAGAAAAGACACGGGTGAATGGCCTGAGCCCACGAAAGTCCATAGATTTTTGTCAAGAATTCATAGTCCCCAAACAAAAACAGTCGCAGATTTTTTCGTTTCCATTTCATCATCTGCAGAGATGAAATCTGGTCCTGTTATGGTCCCAAAATTCGCCTAAGATTTTCAGGGCTATCTTTACATTCTGCCATAGCAAGGATGAAAGTATTGTGCTTTGAGTTGGCCCTCTTGAGGTTTGCAACTTGCAGCATCAGTTTGAAAGAACCCCCACCTTGATCTCCACCTATCTTGATCCATACTTCATCTTCCGTAATGCAGCGTCATGCCATGTGAACAGACCTTGTTTGTCATACTCATGAAGCAGCTCTGTGACAAATGCTGGCACGTCTGTGATGCTTGCCACGGGTGCTTGTACAAGTTCTGGTGTCTGGTCCACTTCACTGAACACTTCAAGACTTGTCATCTGAACTTGTACTTCTCCAGACTGTGCTTGGACTTGTTCCCTTCTCTCTTTCTGTTCGCTTTCAAAGTGAACAGCTAAACTTCTGAAGAATCGTTTGTGCGCCCTGTACTTAGTCAGTGACATGCCTAACATGGTTCTACAAGCAGTACCTTCAACTGCAGATACATTAACCTGGCCACATTTAGCCTCTGTCAAGACTATCTTTTTCTTGGCCTTACAGGTCGTCCTCGACCCGAGGACCTCGATGCCACCGTCCCAGCTTGCTAGGCCATGGCAAACGAACCAAGGGTTTGTAATAAAGTGTATCACATCGCACACTATCCGATGAAATGGCCTGTTTGTTTCGGCCGGCCGGACACACTCTTTTCTCACAGCAAGTCAGTCAGATTTTTGCGTTTAAGAATGAGGTGTGTTTCGAGGATGTTTTGCTTTCGAAGCCGGTACTCCTCTCGTCAGCGGACAAACCGTTTGAGATTTCCACTTTCACAGCAGTTTTTGGCTGTTGTTGTTTCAATCTCCTACATTTAGTCCCGATTTACTTATCGGGTCAGATGTGTTTGCCCCTGGTTTTGGGGCATTTTTCTTAATTGTTTTTTTACGTTTTACCAAGATTTTTCTTTTTCCTCGTCTTATTTGGCCGAGGGTGAGAGGCTTAGTTTGCTTTGCTAGGTGAGGTTATTCACCTCTGGTTGCTTGTATGCCTTGTGTGGTTTTTTTTTTTTTTTTTTTTTTTTTTTTTTATTCAATTCTTGAATCCTTCTTATTTAAGTTTTGAGGAGATTAGTCCGTCTCCTAAATTTTTGTGTCTTTTATATGCGATCATCGGGGGTGTCGCGAAGATGTTCTTGCATTCCGGGTCATTCCTGATTTTAGTCTAATGTCTTTTGATGGCTCTTGAGAGACCTTTGGTGGCTGGGTTATATTTGGTCGTTAGTACCAATGGAGGGGATGTTTGTTTCTTTTTCTTTCCCTTAGGGTTTTCTTGTATTAACGTCTCCCTTGGTGTGTCGAGAATTTGAGCTGATAGGGCGGTTAGCTCAGTTTGCAGGTAGCCCCTCGCTCGTAGTTTGGTATGGAACCGGTCGATTTCTTCGATTCTTTCAGCTGCGTTAGAGCAGTTCCTTGCGATGCGCAATGTTTCACCTTTTACTAGTCCTTTGAAGACAGCTGGTGGGTGGGCCGACAGGTGGTGTAGGTACTTGTACGTTTCGGTTGGTTTCCTGTATATTTTGGTGTCCAGATGTCCTGATTGTTGGAACTTCTCCCCTTTGTACATTCTTATGTCTAAGAATGTGGCTTCTGTGTTGCTGATTTTGTACGTGAAGTTTATGCCTTCCGTATGTGAGTTAGCAAGAGTGAAGTATTGGTGAATTGTTTCTTCCTCTGCTCTCATGATTATTAGTCCATCATCACGGTATCGCCAGTGGTGTAGAATTGAGTCCTTGTGGGTGAAGTTATCTGTTACGTTGTTCAGGATGCTAGCCATTAGGAGGTCACTGCAAGATGGTGACGGGACTTGTCCCATGGCGCAGCCAATTGTTTGTTTGTAGTGTTCACCGTTAAAGGTGAAGATGTTGTTTTTCAACATCAGTTCAAGAAGGTCAACTACTACTTCTCTTCTGATTTCTGGCATCGGTGGACATTTCAATGATGGCGGGAGGGCCTTTTTTGTGGCCTGTAGGAGCGCATCTTGGTCCAGGACTGTGTACATGTTTGACACGTCGTATACGCATATTTTTATGTCTCTTTCAAAGGACAGATCTTCCAATATTCTAATCAGCGTCGGTGTGTCTTTCAAGTAGGTCGGCAGCTTCTCTACAAAGGGAAGTAGGTAGAAATCTACTAGATGCCCGATGTAGTAGGTCGGCGTTGATACTTGTGATATGATCGGTCTCCCTACCACTTTAAGCTCGTCAGTCAAGCCGTGGTTTTCGGCCTCTCTGAGCTGTTCAGGCGTTAGTTTATGCGTTTTTGGGAGGGTGTATAGGTGAGCGGGGTCTTTTGTAGTACGAGATTGTAGCAGGAATTTGTATGTTATCTCATCGATTTGCCCTCTTTTGTACAGTTGGTGGATTGTTTCCATGGCTTTACTGTGCAAGTCATTCATGTTAGGCGGGGGTATCATTTGGTAGTGGATACCTCCGAGTTGTCTTTCTGCTTCTTGGATATAGTCTTTCTTGTTTTGGAGGACTATTGTTGAGCATTTATCTGCCTTTTTGATGACTATGTCTTTATTTGCTTTCAGCTGGCGGATAGCCTCACATTCTTCCTTTGTGAAGTTTGGTTTAGTCTGGATCCGTTGTAGGTGGGATAACTCTTCCCTGGTGTTGCTGATGTACGTTTCTAATGCGTTATTTCCCTTAGGAGGCTCATGCCCAGATTTTACCCTAAATGGGTGTAGCGGTGTTTCTTCCCCAGGTGTGCTGTAGTGGTATCTGCAACGCATTTTTCGGGCAAGCTCTAAGAAGTCAATCGTAACTTCCCTTTTGATGCCTCTAGTGTGCGGGGTAGGGATGAATTTTATCCCTTTAGATAGCGCTAAGTATTGTGCGTCTGTTAGTTGGATGTCAGACAAATTGGTTACGAACTGTTTGGCTTTATTTAGTTTAGCCGTTCGTTGTTTTGTCTTTTTCTGGATGTGGGAGTTTTGGCTCCGTTGTTTCGCTCTTGCTATTCTGCGTTGAGCGCTGTTTCCTCGTGTCATGTCTGTGCTGTGCCGATTGCCGCACGAGTGGGTGGGTTTTGGGGGGGCAGTTAGTGGGCCCTTGCGGCGTCTGCTGCGCTCGCTGTGTGAGGTAGAGTATTGTGCGTCTTGGCTCGCTCGCTGTCTTGGCGTGGCGTAATGCTCTTTTGCCATTGTTTGGATATCTTGGGGCTTTTAGCCCTCTCTCATATCCGTCTGTGAGCTATCACAGTTGAATTTTACGTTTGTTATTTAGATTAGTCTTATTTGACCATGATTGTGGAGGAACAGATTATCCGTTCTTGGGACAGTACTGCGCACACTGCACTCCACCAAAAAGCTCCACCGCGCAGGCTTTAGGAAACGCCCACGGACTATGACACTGAACTTTTCAAGACCTGTAGCGATGGGCAAGAGGCAAAACGGCAGGTGAAAGATGTCACTGGAAGCCGCAGTCTCAAACCAGCATGCAGGCGGTTCAGGATATTGGTCGCCTGATGTTGACCTGGGGATGACGACGTCACTCGGCACACCCTGAACGACCAAGCAGCCTTCTCTAGGGACAGCACTGCTTGCTCCACATGGAGATGGGCCAAGAAAAGGTGGCCTAACCAAAGCTTATCCCCTCGTAACCCCAGTTGGCTAGCCGCGGTCAACGGGCATCTTCTCATGCGGTCAGAAAACAAGAAAAAACAATGGATCCACTCTCATGACGACCACGACCGGACTCAACGTAGCATGCTAGAACATCCGAACCATGCTCGACACAGCAGACAGCGGACGCCCTGAACGTCGCTCCGCCCTCATTGCCCATGAATTGCGGAGGTTAAACATCGACATCGCCGCGCTGAGCGAAGTACGCCTTCCGGAGGAAGCAGCCTCCAAGAACTTGGCGCTGGCTACACCCTCTACTGGTCAGGCAGGCCTGCATCAGAAAGACGGCTCTCAGGCGTGGGCTTCATGGTGAAGACCCCCATTGCGACTAAGTTGGAAAACCTACCAACGGGTCACTCCGACCGCATCATGTCCATGCGCCTCCCACTGAGACACCAGCAATACGTCACCCTTCTCAGTGTGTACTCCCCAACCCTCCTGGCAGAGCCTGCAGAAAAAGACAAGTTCTACTCTGACCTGCGCAGCCTCCTGCAGAGCACCCCTGCAGACGACTTAAAAGCCAGAGTGGGCCAAGACTCTGAAGCCTGGAAAGGAGTCCTCGGCAAGCATGGCGTTGGGAACTGCAATGACAATGGTCGCCTACAGTTGGAGGTCTGTGCAGAGCAGCAACTTGTCATCACCAACACTACTTTCCAGCAAAAAAGGACCACCTGGATGCATCCTCGCTCCAAGCACTGGCACCTTATCGACTATGTCCTAGTGCGTCAGAGGGACCGCAGTGACGTCCTCCTCACCAGAGTGATGCCCAGCGCAGAGTGCCACACTGACCACCGCCTTGTTCGCTGCAAACTCAGGCTCCGCCTCAAGCTGAAACCCAAGAAAGGGGGCCCCCCCCCAAAAAAAGCTTGATGTTGCCAGCCTTCAGCGTGACGACAAGAAAGCTGCCCTTCAGGCCGATTTACAGCGCATGCTCAAAGACACAGTTGATCCAGCAGACTCCTCCCCTGAAACACTCTGGGAACAACTGAAAACTGCTATTGTAAAATCCTCTGTGGAAGTCTTGGGCTTTGCTAGAAAGAGAAACAAAGACTGGTTTGACGAAAACGACGTAGAGATCCAGGAACTTCTAGCAAAAAAAAGAGCCGCCCACCAGGCCCACCTAACCCAGCCTTCCTGCCCTGTGAAGAAGTCTGCCTTCCACCTCATCTGCAGCAGTCTCCAGCTCAAGCTTAGAGAGCTCCAGAACGAGTGGTGGTCCAGACTCACACAGAGGACCCAGCTCTGCGCTGACAACGGTGACTACAGGTGCTTCTACGAAGCACTGAAAGCAGTGTATGGCCCTAGGCACCTGGTACAAAGTCCCCTGCGAAGTGCTGATGGACAGGCACTCCTCACGGATAATACCTCCATCTTGAACCGCTGGTCGGAATACTTTCAGGACCTCTTTGGTGCTGAGCGCACTGTTCCAAGAAACAGTCATCCTCCAAATCACACACCTTCCACTAAAGGTTGAATTGGACGAACCGCACACCGCCGAAGAGACCCTCACAGCCATCCACCAGCTCAAGAGTGGCAAAGCAGCAGACATTGATGGAATCCCGCCAGAGATCTGGAAACATGGAGGCCCAGCACTGCACAACAAGCTCCATGACCTCTTTCTCTGCTGCTGGGAAAAAGGAACACTACCAAAGGATCTCCGTGATGCAGTCATCATCACCCTGTACAAGAACAAAGGAGAGAAGTCTGCCTGCTCTAATTATCGTGGAATTACCCTGCTGTCCATTGCCGGGAAAATTCTCGCAAGGTTGCTCCTGAATCGGTTGGTACCTGCCATCACTGAAGACCACCTCCCAGAGGGCCAGTGTGGCTTCAGAGCCAACAGGAGTACCACCGGCATGGTCTTTGTGCTGAGACAGCTTCAGGAGAAGTGCCGCGAGCAGAACAAAGGGCTGTACGTAACGTTTGTCGACCTAACAAAAGCGTTTGACACTGTGAGCAGGCAAGGTATGTGGCAGATCCTGGAGCGACTAGGTTGTCCCCCAGAGTTCCTCAACATGATCGTCCAGCTCCACGAGTACCAGCAAGGCCAGGTCAGACTAAACAGTGACCACTCAGAACCATTCCCCATTCGCAACGGCGTGAAGCAAGGCTGCGTGCTGGCACCGACCCTCTTCACCATCTTCTTCAGCATGATGTTGAAGCAGGCCACAGTGGACCTCGACGATGACGACGCAGTGTACATCAGGTATCGTCTCGATGGCAGCCTGTTCAACCTCAGACAACTGCAGGCCCACACGAAAACCCTAGACCAACTGATTCGTGAGCTGCTCTTTGCTGATGACGCTGCCCTCGTTGCACACACACAGAGAGAGCCTTGCAGCGCATTACGTCCTGCTTCGCAGATGCCGCCCAGCTCTTTGGACTTGAGGTCAGTCTGAGAAAGACAGAGGTCCTTCATCAGCCGGCACCCAAGGAAGAGCATCGCCCTCTCCACATCACCATCTGCGAGTCCGAACTGAAGTCTGTACACCAGTTTACCTACCTCGGCTGCATCATCACGTCAGACGCCAAGCTGGACAAGGAGCTGGACAACAGGCTGGCAAAAGCTAACAGTGCTTTCGGGCGACTATTCAAGCGGGTGTGGCACAATCAACAGCTGAAAACAGGCACCAAGATCAGCGTGTACAGAGCTGTCGTCCTCGCCACCCTGCTGTACGGTTCCGAGTCCTGGGCCCTCTACCGCAGCCAACTACGACTCCTTGAACGCTTTCACCAGCGCTGCCTGCGTACCATCCTGGGCATTCACTGGAGTGACTATGTCACCAACGTCGAGGTCCTTGAACAGGCGGAAACTGTGAGCATCGAGGCTTTGCTGCTGTGGACACAGCTTCGCTGGGCGGGGCACGTCTCCAGGATGGAGGATCATCGTCTACCCAAGATCACTCTGTTCGGTGAGCTCGCCACTGGACACCGAGACAGAGGGGCACCAAAGAAGAGATACAAAGACGGTCTCAAGAAGTCACTTAGTGCCTGCCAAATCGACCACCGCCAGTGGTCTTCGCTTGCTGCGGACCGTGACACCTGGCGCTCCACCATTCACAAGGCAGCCGTCTCCTTTGAGGACTCTCGCAGAGCTAACCTTAAGGACAAGCGGCTCAGAAGAAAAAACAGAGTTGTTGTAACTCAGAAACCTGACCAGACCTTCCCCTGCAGCCACTGCGGTCGAACCTGCCTGTCCCGGATTGGCCTCCGCAGCCACGAAAATGCCTGCAGACGACGTGGGCAAGCCCTATAGAATCTTCGTTTGCGAAGTCAAGCCAAGAAAAAAAAAAAAAACCAGGTCGTCCTAAGTTCTGTGCCCTGTTGCTTCAGTGCATCTTCTTCAGTGCCCCCCGACACGTTTAGTCTCACATGCTTCATATAGTTGGCTCTCTTCTTCCTCAGTGTGGTATTGGCGTCAGCACACGTTTTTCGTGGTTGTATTGTCTTTTTCAGCAAAAGTTCCTGACCACCTGTTTTGCACAAAACTGTCACCTTATGCTTGATTCTGACAGTTTGACTCTGACAAGTTTTGTGAGGTACGCTTCCTCTGTTATTGATAGTGGTGCTGTTAGTTTGCAAATAGGCCTAAGAATCTTGGATTTGAATGGGGATGATGCAGTACTAACAACACTGGGTGTGAGAATAACTGGCAATGCCTCCTGCACTACAAAGGGTGTTGGTGTTGAAACTGACGGTGAACAGCAAAGATCAGTGGAAGGTTGTAAAGAATCTACACACTTCCTGACTTTTGCTGGTGTTGATGTTGATGCCGAACATGATGAAGACGGACAGAAACAGAGGTCACTGATAAAATAATCCCCTACATTATCAAGATCTTTTCTTTTG
Organism: Semisulcospira habei; assembly: GCA_036245525.1. Lineage (NCBI taxonomy): Eukaryota > Metazoa > Mollusca > Gastropoda > Semisulcospiridae > Semisulcospira > Semisulcospira habei. Next base: position 26,336,176 of record BTPG01000003.1, on the reverse strand, counting down.
GGTGCAGCTATTCTGTTTTTGGCTTGATACGGTCGGCCACCTTTTGACTGCTGCTTGAAATGACTGCATGTTTGACAGTCATCAAGATAAAGAGTTTCAACAAATGTTACCCAAAAACACACGTTTAGTGAATGTCTGTAGAGCCTGTGCGTTCCACTTGTTTTCTTAATTTGAGAAGCTTTGCATGACACATGCAACAAATTGTTTTAGAATGCTTCCCATCCTGGTCGTTGAGCACATCAATGTTGTAACACAAAAATATATCACTGGTGTATTTAGTGCACAAAAACACGGGTTTGTTTTTGTCTTTGACTGCTCGCCTAGACCTTCTACCACAAAGTCTGCACAAATAATTCACGGCTTACAAATGTCTTGGAAAGGAATGTTCATTCTCCATGGCTTTAACGCGCTATACTGTACTTATATGCATCAGATAAGGGCACACATTGGAGTGATACATCCGGCACTGAAAACAAGTTTTTTACACACACACACACACTGTCTACAGCGGAAGAAAAGTTCCTCGAACTACACACGTTATAATCAATAATAAGCACATAATTCGAAGAGGTTTTTCAAAACAAACTTATATGAAGATGCAAATGATCGTCTTATTCTATACCTGCGTATTTCTCTGTGGGCTGGCGATTGGGTGCCTGATAGGCGGGGGCAGGGGATCTAACTGTTTGTCTGTCCGGCGCTGAGTGATTCCTCTTGGTTTGTGGTAAACTTATATGAGCTTGAAGAGGACAATTTCAAGCATAGTATTCTATCTATCTATCTGTCTATCTATATCCTGTAGTCTTGCCGACCGTTGGGGCACCACTGATGACTTGGCAACCAGCTACCTCCATTCCTCTCTGTTCTCTGCCATTCTTTCTAATCGTATCACCCAGCCTCAGTCCTGTCCACTCTGAGAAATTGTCCTCCCATCTTTTCCTCTGGCTTCCTCTCCGTCTGATCTTCTTGCAGTTCTTTTCTTCATTTAGCGCAGGCATGTCCTGAGAAGGCCTTTGTCGTTGCCGGACGTAAAGCAATCTATACTCACTGAGTCACTCACTCACTCACCTCTCCTTCGTCCTCCTTGCACAGTGCCTTGCAGGATTGTTTTGGCAAGCCCTGCTGAACGTGTGACATGCCCATACCACTTCAGTTTGCGTTTTTTCACAATTGCTAATAGGTCTTCATAGGGCCTGATGGCTTGCCTGATTCTGCTTCCCACTTCCTCGTTCGTGATGTGATCTCTGTATGAAATGCCAAGCAGCCTTCGAAAACATCTCATTTCAGTGGCTTGTATCCTCCCTTCAAGGTCTGCTGTGAAGGTCCATGACTCGCAGGCATACAAGAACACTGAGATGACTAAGGAGCGCACCAGTCTGATCTTGGAGCAGACCGTGATGTTTCTGTCCTTCCATATGGTCTTCAATCTTGTCAGTGCTGTTGTTGTCTGTGCAATCCTGTACAGTATTTCTGGTTTTGATCCCTCATCTGTCACAATCGCTCCTAGGTATTTGAATTTTTTAACTGTTTCTAGTTTTTGGCTTCCAATCATGACGTCAGTGTCAATGCCACTGGTGCTATTTGTCATCAGTTTGGACTTCTCTGCACTGATTTCCATCCCATACGCAATGGCTGTACTGTCCAGCTTTTCCACCAGCTGAGCTAGCTCCTTCTCTGTTCCTGCAAGGCCATCAATGTCGTCCGCAAAGTGCAAGTTCGTGATTGTTCTGCTTCCAATACTGACAGTTCCTTCATGATCTTTCAGAGCATCTGTCATGATTATTTCCAGGAAGATGTTGAAAAGAGAAGGTGAGAGCAAGCAGCCTTGTCTGACTCCGACTGTAGTCCTAAACCAGTTTCCTATTTTGCCGTTGAAGCAGACTGCGCTAGTGGCCTTGTTGTAGAGGTTTGCTATGACTTTGATCAGATTGGCATTTATGTTGTATCTCTTCATGGTTGACCTCGCGCTGGGACCATACGGCGTTGAGGCGCGTCCCCTGGGTGGTGGATAGGGGGTCCCTCGTGAGAGGGGTGCACCGAATGAAATAAGGTGCCGTGAACCAACATGGTCTAAGGGAAGGTGACCCCGACAGAAAACCCCTGGTCCTCCTAGTAAGGGGGTTGGGCGTGGGGGTAGCTTCCCCACCCTGCCAAAAAGGAAATAGCTACAAAAACGCCGACGAAAAGACTAACAGTAATTCCTTTCCTGGAGGAGGAAGGTTCTTCTACTAGAAGACTTATGACGTCCTGTGGTGAAAGCCGGAAGTCTTCGGAAGCCACAGGACCGAGCCGCCTCTCTCTATTCAGGGATACAACCATGGGCACATGGAACGTCAAGACCATGTACCAGAGCGGCAAGGCCGCCCAGATAGCAGCGGAAATGCAAAAGTACAACCTTTCCCTGCTAGGCATCAGTGAAGCCAGATGGACGCAGTCTGGCCAGAAAAGGCTGTTAAGTGGGGAGATGGTTCTGTATTCAGGTCATGAAGAGGAGAATGCCCCCCATACAGAAGGAGTAGCACTCATGCTGTCACCAGTGGCACAGAGAGCGCTGATGGGCTGGGAACCTCTTGGGCCAAGAATTATAACAGCAGCCTTTAGAACCAAGAAAAAGCTCAAGCTGAACGTCATCCAGTGTTATGCGCCCACCAATGACAGTGACGAGAAAGAGAAACAAGAGTTCTACGACCGACTCCAGAGTGCCTTGGACAAATGTGCGGAGCGAGACATCACCATCGTCATGGGCGATTTTAATGCCAAAATAGGGGAGGACAACACCGGATACGAAGAGGTGATGGGGAGACAGGGACTAGGCTCGGAGATGAGTGAGAACGGGGAGAGGTTTGTAGACTTTTGTGCTCTAAACCGACTTGTCATTGGAGGCAGCATCTTCCCACACAGAAGAATACACAAAGCAACTTGGGTCTCACCTGACCATACAACAGAGAACCAAATAGACCATATCTGCATTAGCAAGAAATTTAGAAGATCCCTTCAAGATGTTCGAGTGAGGAGGGGAGCAGATGTCGCCTGAGACCACCATCTGCTTACCTTAAGAATGAAGCTCAAGCTAAAGAAAAGCCGCACAGAGACAACAAGAAGACAGCGCTATAATGTAGGCCTCCTGAGAGAAACTGGAGTTAGAGAAGAGTTCAAACTGGTGCTGTCCAAACGGTTTCAAGCGCTACAGGAGCTAGTAAATGAAGAGGAGGCGGTCACCACAGAGCAGCAGTGGAAGGCAGTTAGAGAGGCGCTGAACTCAACCTGCAAAGACACTGTAGGGTTCAGGAAACACCACCACAAGGACTGGCTGTCGGCACAGACCTTGAAGAAGATAGAAGCGAGGAAGCAGAAGAAAGCAGCGGTCAACAACAGTCGCACGAGAGCAGCCAAAGTAAGGGCACAGGGGGAATACTCGGAAGCCAACCGCGAGGTGAAGAGGAGTATCAGGGCAGACAAGAGGGCCTACACAGACAGCCTGGCAGCAGAGGCAGAAAAGGCAGCAGGCAGCGGCAACATGAAACAGCTCTACGACATTACCAGAAGATTGTCGGGTAAGTATGGCCATACAGAAAGACCAGTAAAAGACAAAGAAGGCAAGCCTATTGCAGACAGAGCAGACCAACTCGACAGATGGGCCGAGTATTTTGAAGAGTTACTGAACAGACCTAGCCCACCCGACCCCCCCGACATCCAGCCGGCAGAGACCGACCTACCCATCAGCTGTGACAGACCCAGCCGGGAAGAGATCAGAAAAGCAGTGGCATTTTTGAAGAATGGCAAAGCAGCAGGGCCAGATGGCATCCCAGCGGAGTCTCTGAAAGCAGACCTAGAGACAACAGTTGAGATGCTGTACCCACTGTTTGGAAAGATCTGGGAAGAGGAGGTGATGCCAGCTGACTGGAAGGAGGGGTACCTAATCAAGCTTCCCAAGAAAGGCGACCTCAGCAAGTGTTCCAACTACAGAGGAATCACCTTGCTGTCAGTACCAGGAAAGGTCTTCAACAGGATCATCCTAGAGAGAATGAAGAGCTCCGTTGACCCCCAGCTGAGAGACCAGCAAGCAGGATTCAGGAAGAACCGATCATGTACAGACCAGATCGCCACTCTCCGCATCATCGTGGAACAGTCTCTGGAGTGGAGCTCCCCGCTGTACGTCAACTTTGTGGATTATGAGAAAGCATTTGACAGCGTGGACCGAGAGACTCTGTGGAAACTCCTACGACACTACGGTGTACCCACAAAGCTCGTCCGCCTGATCAAGAGCAGCTATGATGGCATGACATGTCGCGTGATCCACGAAGGGCAGTTCACCAGAGAGCTCCAGGTCAGAACTGGTGTCAGGCAGGGGTGTCTGCTGTCTCCGTTCCTCTTCCTACTGGCCATAGACTGGGTCATGAAGATGACCACAGAGCACAGACGAAGTGGAATACAGTGGACACTGTGGATACAGCTTGACGACCTCGATTTTGCAGACGACTTGGCATTACTGTCCCACACTCATCAACAAATGCAGGACAAGACCACGAGGCTTGCTGACATCTCGTCCCAAGTGGGCCTCACCATTCACAAACAGAAAACAAAGACAATGAGGCTGAACGCAACCAGGGAAGAACCAGTCTTGCTTGCTGGCACCCCGTTGGAGGAGGTGGAGTCCTTCACCTATCTCGGGAGCTTCATAGACAAAAAAGGCGGCACTGATGCAGATGTCAGAGCACGAATCGGTAAAGCCAGAGCAGCCTTTCTCCAGTTGAAAAAAGTGTGGAGTTCCAGAGAGCTGTCACAACACACCAAAGTCCGGATTTTCAACTCCAATGTAAAAGCAGTTCTCCTATATGGAGCAGAGACATGGAGATTGACAAAAACCACAGTCAACAGAGTACAGACCTTCATGAACAGTTGCCTTAAAAGAATTTTGAAAATCCACTGGCCAGAGAAGATCAGCAACGTCAGACTGGGAGAGAACAGAGCAGATAACAGCAGAGAATGAAATTGGGCGAAGAAGATGGGGATGGATCGGTCACAGTCTGAGAAAGCCAGCTTCCAGTATCACTAGGCAGGCATTGTCATGGAACCCCCAGGGAAAGAGGAAAAGAGGTAGGCCGAGGAACTCCTGGCGTCGAGACCTCCAAGCAGACATCAAGAGACTGGGAACCACCTGGAGTAGAATCGAAGGAGAAGCACAGGACAGGAGTTGCTGGAGGTCTCTCGTCGACGGCCTATACCCGGGTAGGGGTGACAGGCGTAAGTAAGTAAGTCAGTCTTCATGGTTGACCAAAGGGCTGCATGCCACACCCTGTCAAACGCTTTCTTAAAATCCACAAAGACATGATAGTATAGTATTACATAATGATATTTATGATTGAAACTGTTTAGCCACGGTAATAATAAGTTATAAACAGGCTAAACTAATCACATGCCTGACAGACATCAAAAGGGAACAAATTGCGCAATTCTTCCCGCCAGCTACTAGGCTGAGCCTGCCATGAACCGCGCGCAGTGAAGTGGGTCACGGCCGGCACAGAGCCCAACTAAACAGAGCAATTCAGAGAAGGGTAAACTGCCATGAAGTCAAAAGACTAAAATGCCCCTTTTACATTTCCAGATTTGCAGCAAGCCATGCAGTAATGTAATGACTCTGCTGCTATACTAGATACCCCCCCACCGGGTCTGCCCTAGGGGACCTTGGTGGGGTTGTCTACTTTTTAGTTCCTAGGGTCACCTTGTCTAACCCCTGCAAGGTGGGTTCTAATCTTTTGGGGGTTTGTATTTCTGTCTTTCTGGTCCATTCATCTGTATTTTTCTTTTGAAATTCTCCCTCCTGTCTGCGTTTCTTGCAGTTTTTTCTTCATTTAGCGCAGGCACGTCCTGAGAAGGCCTTTGAAGCTTGCGGGACGTAAAACAATCTATACTCTAATCTACTCTGTACTAGATACCATCAACTATCAGCTCCTAACACATCTGCCTGAGGATTCACTCCTGGTACTTCTCAAAGCCTTTAACCATATCTGGATAACCGGTCATTTTCCGCCATCTTGGCAACAGGCTGTGGTTGTGCCAATCCCCAAGCCGGGTAAGGATCCTTCCGACCTGGGCAACTACGGCAAATTCCTTTGACATCGTGTTTATGTAAAACTATGGAAAGCTTGGTTAGCGCCCAGGTGGTGTGGCATCTTGAGTCAAAGGGTCTCATCAAAGACCTCCAATGCGGTTTCCGGCACTTCCGTATACAACTGACCATCTTGTCTGCTTTGAGTCGTTTATCCGAGATGCTTTTGTCAACAAGCAGCATGTCTATGCAATTTTCTTTTATCTTGAGAAGGCATATGACACTACCTGGAAGTATGGTATAATGTCTGATTTGCCGGACATGGGTTTTAAAGGGCACCTGCCCGTTTTTATTCACAATTTTTTGTCTAAACGGTCGTTCCATGTCCGTGTGGGCTCCACCCTCTCCGACTCCTTTGAACAGGAGATGGGTGTCCCGCAGGGCAGCATTCTATCTCCTGTTTTATTTAGCATTAAATTAATAACATTGTAAAGGCCATCAAGGATGATTCTGAATGCTCTTTGTTTGTGGACGACTTTGCTTTGTGTGCATGAGTTCGAGGACTTGCGTCAATTGAGAGGTGCTTGCAGCTGTGTGTTGATCGCATCCAGGGGTGGGTGTCTCTCAACGGTTTTAGGTTCTCGCCCTCCAAGACAGTCTGTGTGCATTTTACTAACCAGACAACAACAAAAAAATCCAGAACCTAGCTTGAGCATTGTTGGAGTGCCAATTAAGGTGGCCGAGGAGGCAAAGTTTTTGGGGGTCATCTTTGACAAAAGATTGACCTTCTGCAACCATGTTAATTACCTTAGAGTTAGAACCTCTTGTCAGAAGGCCCTCGACGTTCTTCGTGTCACTGGTCATACTGACTGGGTTGCAGACCACATTGTCTTACTTCGACTGTACCGGGCCCTTGTTCGGTCCAAACTTTATTATGGCTCTGTGGTATATAGCTCTGCTTCCAAGTCTATTCTACAACGTCTGAACACAATTCACCATCAATGTCTGCGAATATGTCTGGCGGCCTTCAGGACATCTCCAGTTCCTAGTCTGTATGCCGAGGCAAGGGAGCCTTCTCTCAGGCTCCGCCGCATCCGCCTCCTCTCCAGCTATGTTCTGAAGCTGAAGGCCCATCCAGACATTCCTGCCTATGATTGTGTTTTTAACCCGTCGTTTGCAGAGAGTTATGATGTCCATCTGGGAGCTGTCCGTCCACTTTCCTTCCGTGTCTGACCTTATCTGCAGGTGGCCGAAGTGGACCTGAACTAAGTTTTGGAATCTCTGCAACACATCACTCCACCCTGGTTATTACCAGTACCAGTTGGCGTGTTGTCACCAACGAAAAGTATGTTGGTGACAACACGCCAAAAGCATCAACGTGGTTTGCAACCCCTTGAGCTGTCCCTTCACTCTCAGCCCATAGAGCAAGTGTCAAAACATCGTTTGTTAGGAGTGACAGTCGACGAACAGCTCAGCTGGGAGCCGCACATAGAAACTGCCTGTAAAACTATTTCAAAGAATCTATTTTTATTATCCAAATTAAGTCGTATAGTTGACATTGATGCTCAAAAACTATTCTTTAACGCACACATCAAGACACATTGTAATTATGCTTCCAATATCTGGGACGGCTGTGGAGACATTCATTTGAAAAAAATTAATTCCCTTTACCGGCAAGGTATTAAGCTTATTCTTCCTGGTTCGTCCCCTACTGATGAAAGACTGAAGGCCCTTAATATTCTACCACTCAGTAAACAATTGAAACTTAATAGATGCTTACTTGTGCAAAAAATTCTAAACGATGCCGCCCCTCCCTATCTCCGTGAGCTGTTTTCCCACACGAATAGAGAGAACACGAGGAACAGCTTACTCCATCTCCCAAAACCGAGAATCGACATCTTCAAATCTAGCATATCATTTTCCGGTGCTAAGTCATGGAATAACTTGCCCTCGCATTTAAAGTCTATTTCAAAGTTATCTATCTTCAGAGCTCGCGTCCATAAATATTTGCTGTCGATGTGAATGTTCTATTTTTCTGTTTTGTATGTTGCTCCAGCACAGCAGATTGCTGCAGATTATGTAATAGTTTGACTGTCTGCATTAACATGTCAGGTTCATACACGTACATATATTGTTTTAATTCTTTTTGTATTTTATTTTTTTATTTTTTATTTTTTTCTTTCTGATGGTGGGGGGGGGGGGGGGTATGGGTACTTATATATATTTTATCTTTTGCTGTATCGTCTTATGTATTTTTATATGTGTAGAGTAGCAGGACAGTTTGGAAGATAGGCATTGCTATGCCTAAAACTTTTTATCCTGAATAAAAACGTTTCATCATCCTGACATCTTGCTGGACTTGACCGTCCACAAGAAGGATTGTACTCCACCAGCCATATACCAACAGAGCCTCAATGAGCTCCTTTCAAGTTTTCCTGGCTATTGTCGTTTTTATATGGATGGGTCCAAGTCTGAGGATGGGAGAGTGGCTGCGGCTGCAGTGTCTGAGGATGGGAGAGTGGCCTCAGCTGCAGTGTCTTCTCACCATCCTAGACTCCCATTTATGCTCCGCCTCCCTGACCATTCCTCTGTATTTAGTGCAGAACTGCAGGCAATTCTGCTGGTACTCGAGCATGCCAATCAATCTCGGGAAAGGAACTTCCTGATTCTGTCTGACTCTCTTTCTGCCCTGCAGGCCCTTCAGGGTGCGGGAATAGACCACTCACTGCTGGTGCAGATTAGAGAGCTCTTCACGGACTTGATGAAGGAATATTATGACATCATTTTTATTTGGGTCCCGGGCCATGTGGCTATCGAAGGCAGCAGGATCGCAGATTCTGCTGCCAACGATGCCCACAGTGACCCGGTGCCTGACACACAGACTGTTTATAGTGATTTTAAACCTGTGATTAATGCCTACATAGCCCGTGAGTGGCAGTCCGAGTGGGACAAAGAGGAAGGGAACAAGCTGCATGAAGCTCTTCCTACGGCGTCCGACAGTCTACATCATCGCTGCGGCAGCCGCTGTGAGGAGACTGTCCTTACTCGGCTCCACATCGGGCACATGTATGTTACTCACTTTTACATACGAAAACATGATGAGCGTCCATGGTGTTTTGCATGTGATGAGCAGTTTTCTGTTTGACACTTTTTGCTGTATTGTGCCAATCTCATGGCCACCAGATATAAACACTTCACAGCAGACTCCTTGAAGGTTTTGTTCCGGGATGTTCCACTGGACAAAATCTTCAATTTCTTGAGAGAATGCAATATTTTTAACAAGATCTAAGCATTCATAGACTCTGTGAATTTCACTATTTTGCCCTTTTATCGAGTCTGTAGACGTTTCTTTTAAAGACTCGTGCGACATTTTACCCTGATATATTTTTAAAATATATTTACATCTTGTCTTAAGACCTTGCTTTTAGTCTGGCTGACCAGATTTTTACCCATCCCACCGTCAGATGGCCTTAGTCGCCTGCTCGGCTTTAAACACCAATAACTAACTAACCAATTGTTTGGTCCAAACTGGATTACGGCTCTGGGGTATATGGCTCCGCTTCCAAGTCTGTTCTACAGCGTCTGAACACAATTCACCATCAAGGTCTGTGAATATGTCTGGGGGCCATCTCCAGTTCCTAGTCTGTCTGCCGAGGCAGGGGAGCCTTCTCTCAAGCTCCGCCGCATCCGCCTCATGCTCAGCTACGTTCTGAAGCTGAAGGCCCATCCAGACAGTACTGCCTATGATTGTGTTTTTAACCCATCTTTTGCAGGGATTTACGATGCCCATCCCGGGATCTGTCCGTCCACTTTCCTTCCGTGTCTGACCTTGTGGCCTGAGTGGACATGGTACAAAGTTTCGGGATCTCTGCAACACATCACTCCACCCTGGCTATTACCAGTTCCTGACATCTTGCTGGACTTGACCACCCACAAGGACTGTACTCCACCAGCCATATACCAACAGAGCCTCAATGAACTCCTTTCAAGTTGCCCACTCGGCACCGGCCTCCACGTGGCGTGGGTGGGTAGTCTCCTCAGTCACTGACTGAGTGGGCTAGCAGACGGGTGCCATCTTTGTCCAGGATTAGGACTTGATGTCAGCAGATATGTTGTTCAGTCTTTTTAACTGGTCCGGTTTTTAAGGAGCTGTGCTAACCCAGGTCGTACCATGTTGGATTGGTCCTTAAAATACTCGTGAGCTTTTGGTCCTTTGGATCCCAAGTGTTTGCCGTGCTTGGAGACCCGTGTCGGGGGAGAAGAGGATCCTGGTGGCTGAGGTTCCCTTTGGGCTGTGGCTCACTGGTGCCAACACTCCACTTCGGCCTTGACTTCTACCTAAACGGGAGGCTAGTCATACCGGCCTAGTCAATCGGCTCTTGTCACGTTGAGCCCTATCCCACTGTTGACATGCTATGCTGAGCACCATGCTATAGACTCTGCTGCTGATTAGGTGCTTTACGCCAGTATTCGCCTGCATTCAACAGTGTGATAGAAGGCGGTGGCTCAAACGGTTCAATCGGGCTTACCCCCTTGAGTATATCTTTCGGGCAGTCTCCATTGTGCGTCGGCTGGAGACCCGCCAACATTTGCACTTTCCCTTGTTGGGCTCGGTGGCGGGCGGAGACCCCCGGTGGATGAATATCTCTACTAATATAATATGGAAAAAAACAAAAAACCCAAACTTGCACAGAAACGGCACATAGCCACCAACATTGAAAATGACAGTGACTCGGACTGTGAGGAAGCGACGCCTCAGGCGTCAGCCGTATTGCCTTGCTTCCTCATTGTCCATAGCAAGGTGAAGGAGAAACCAGTTACCAAGCTGCATCCTTTTCTGGTGGGGGAGACCCTCAGGAGCCGTGTTGGCAGGCCTGACGCCCAGCGCCTCAGGTCTGGTGACTTGCTGGTGGAGTGCCGTACCCGGGCACACTCCAGCGGGCTACTGAGGCTCTCTTTCATCGGAGACACTCCGGTGGAGGTCACACCCCACAAGACTATGAATTCGTCAAGAGGCGTAATCAAAGATCAAGCTTTGGCAGAACTGTCAGAAGATGAACTTGTACGGAACCTTAAATCTCAGGGGGTGACTTACGTCAGGCGCTTCGCTTCCAAGCGAGGTGGTGGGGAGATCCGTCTCCCTACCATCATCCTGACGTTTGGCACCCCCACCCCTCCTACTACCATATGGGAGGTTACTACTCCTTGAGAGTGAAAAAGTATGTCCCTCTCCCCCTCCGGTGCTTTAAGTGCCAAAAGTATGGCCATGGGCAGAAGACGTGCCGTCAGGCAGAGGCTTCATGCGCCCGTTGCACTAAGCCCGGACACTCTGCTGAGTCCTGCACAGCCACCCCCCTGTGTGTGAATTGCCAGAGGGCGCATAGGGCTGCGGATAAGAAATGCCCTCGTTGGATATCCGATTGCAGGATTCAGCAGGTGCGTGTGGAGAAGGGGCTGTCCTTTCTGGGTGCCAATAAACTGGTTGAAGGCCCTGGTGCAGCTGCGGCTGCCCCAACCTCTAACACCTCAGTGTATACTTTTAGTGCAGCGGTGGCAGGCAAGCGCCCCACGAAAGACTTTTCATGTCAAACCCTAACTTCTTGGTTGGGGGCGGAGCCTCGGCTCATCTCGCCCCTGGAGAGTAACCCTCCTACGGTGGTGAAGAGGAGCCAGGGAACGCAGAAGGCGGACACTGCCGGTCTGGTAGTGCCGCCTTCTGTTGCCCCTAAGCCTCAGCCCCCACCCAAACCTGTTAGTCAACTCCAAAGGTTTCTGGCTCTGGTCAGCCTTCTAAGGCCGCTAACTCTAGCTGCAGGAACGCTGCCCAGGACCAGGGGTCTAAGAAATCTATGGGACCGCTGTGCGCACGGGCCCAGAAGGGGAACACTGATGTCCCCCTTCAAAACAAATATGCTGCACTGGAGGAGCGGATGGAGGGAGTAAAGTTGTCGTTGCTGATGCTGCGGCAGCTCCACCCCCTTCATCTCCGAAGAACCAGAGGAGGCCCGGGAGCCGGCCCCCCTCTGTTTCTTTAACTCCTTCCAAGGTAAAGGAAAAAGGGGGGAAAAACTCCTTACCCCCAGATAAAACCTAATCATGTACCCTTTGCTTCAGTGGAATTGTCGTGGTTTTCGAGCTAACTTTGAGGAATTACGTCTTTTAGTCAAGTTCTATAACCCCTCAGTTATTTCTCTTCAGGAGACTTACCTGAAGACTTCTGACTCTGTGTCCTTTAATGGTTTTAATGTTATACATAAAGGCTCTGATTCGGAGAGGCGCTCGGGTGGAGCGGCTCTTCTCATTAGTAGCCAAATTTTATGTAGCCCCGTTAGCATCGACACCTGTCTTCAGGCTGTCGCTGCTCGGGTTACCTTAAAAAAGACCATAACCATATGCAGTATTTACCTGCCACCATCACTGCGGGTCTGTAGCAATGATATTTTTAACTTAGTAGATCAACTGCCCCCTCCCTTTATTCTCATGGGGGATTTTAACTGTCACGCTCACCTTTGGGGTAGTGACCACTATGATGGCAGAGGTCAGATGTTAGAAGATGTTTTTTCTCAACTTAACCTATGTGTCTTTAACGATGGCTCACCTACATACTCTAACTCAGGTTCCGGATCTAGTTCTGTTCTAGACCTCATTGTGTGTGATCCTTCTCTCATGCTGGACTTTGACTGGAAGGTTCACGACGACTCTGTGCGGTAGTGACCACTTCCCAGTAGTCCTGTCATCGGTCAGCTGTGAGGAGGATTCGCCGGTGGGGTGCTGGAATCTCAAGAAAGCTAACTGGTCTCTGTTCGCCTCTCTCTGTCAGTCTCGTCTTACAGAGGAGGTGGTCGTGTCAGCTGAAGAACCTGTTTCTTGTTTTACTTTTATTTTGTTGGAGGTTGCAGGTGAGACCATCCCTAGAACTTCCACATCACTCCATCGGAAGCCGAGAGTACCATGGTTCAATGAAGAGTGCCGCATGGCCCAAACAATGCGCAAATCTGCTCAGCGACGTGCTTTTCGTAATCCGTCGCAAGCAAATATTTTAACATTTAAAAGACAGCGGGCGAAAGCCCGTTACATTTTTTAATGCGAACGCCGTGCTTGCTGGAGACGCTTCGTCTCATCTTTATCTTCTAGGACTCCATCCCAAAAAGTCTGGAAGGCTGTTCGAAGGATTAGGGGCAGGGGTGGCTCGGCTTCTGTCGGCCATCTTAGAGATGGTGCCAGTTTGGTCACAGATAAAAAGGCTGTGGCCAATTTGCTTGCCTCCACCATTGCCCATAATTCTTCAACAGAGCATTATTCACCTTTCTTCCAGAGAGAGAAGGAGAAGCGAGAATCTTGTATTGTGATTTTATATCGGATAACTCGGAAGACTATAATGCCCCTTTTACGTTTTCAGAATTGCAGCAAGCCATGCAAAAATGTACTGACTCTGCTGCTGGATTAGATACCATCCACTATCACCTCCTAACACATCTGCCTGAGGATTCACTCCTTGTACTTCTCAAGGCCTTTAACCATATCTGGATAACCGTTTTTTTTCCGCCATCTTGGCGCCAGGCTGTAGTTGTGCCAATTCCCAAGCCGGGTAAGGATCCTTCCGACCTGGGCAACTACCGGCCAATAGCTTTGACATCATGTTTATGTAAAACTATGGAACGCTTGGTCAACTCCCGACTGGTGTGGCATCTTGAGTCACAGGGTCTCATCACAGACCTCCAGTGCGGTTTCCGGCGCTTCCGTAGTACAACTGACCATCTAGTTCTACTTGAGTCTTTTATCCGAGATGCTTTTGTCAACAAGCAGCATGTCTATGCAATTTTCTTTGATCTTGCAAAGGCATATGACAGTACCTGGAAGCATGGTATAATGTCTGATTTGTCGGACATGGGTTTTAAAGGGCATCTGCCCGTTTTTATTCACAATTTTTTTTCCGACAGGTCGTTCCATGTCCGTGTGGGCTCCACCCTCTCCGACTCCTTTGAACAGGAGATGGGTGTCCCGCAGGGCAGTATTCTATCTCCTGTTTTATTTAGCATTAAAATAAATAACATTGTAAAGGCCCTCAATGATGATTCTGAATGCTCTTTGTTTGTGGACGACTTTGCTTTGTGTGCACGAGGTCGAGGACTTGCGTCCCTTGAGAGGCGCTTGCAGCTGTGCGTTGATCGCATCCAGGGGTGGGTGTCTCTCAATGGATTCAGGTTCTCGCCCTCCAAGACAGTCTGTGTGCATTTTACTAACCAGACGAAATTTTTTCCAGAACCTAGCCTGAGCATTGCTGGAGTGCCAATTAAGGTGGCCGAAGAGGCAAAGTTTTTGGGGGTCATCTTTGACAAAAGATTGACCTTCTGCAACCATGTTAACTACCTTAGAACCTCTTGTCGGAAAGCCCTCGACATTCTTCGTGTCGTTGGTCGTACTGACTGGGGTGCAGACCTCATTGTCTTACTTCGACTGTACCGGGCCCTTGGTCGGTCCAAACTGGATTACGGCTCTGTGGTATATGGCTCGGCTTCAAAGTCTGTTCTACAGCGTCTGAACACAATTCACCATCAAGGTCTGCGCATGTGTCTGGGAGCCTTCAGGACATCTCCAGTTCCTAGTCTGTATGCAGAGGCAGGGGAGCCTTCTCTCAGGCTCTGCCGCATCCGCCTCATGCTCAGCTACGTTCTGAAGCTGAAGGCCCATCCAGACAATCCTGCCTATGATTGTGTTTTTAACCCGTCGTTTGCAGAGATTTACGATGCCCATCCGGGAGCTGTCTGTCCACTTTCCTTCCGTGTCCGACCTCATCTGCAGGCGGCCGTAGTGGACCTGGACAAAGTTTCGGAATCTCTGCAACACGTCACTCCACCCTGGCTACTACCAGTTCCTGACATCTTGCTGGACTTGACCGCCCACAAAAAGGATTGTACTCCACCAGCCATATACCAACAGAGCCTCAATGAACTCCTTTCAATTTTTCCTGGCTCTTGTCGTCTTTATACGGATGGGTCCAAGTCTGAAGATGGGAGTGTGGCTGCGGCTGCAATGTCCTCTCGCCATCCTAAACGCCCATTTAAGCTCCATCTCCCTGACCATTCCTCTGTATTTAGTGCAGAACTGCAGGCAATCTTGCTGGCACTCAAGCATGCCTATCAGTCTCGGGAAAGGAACTTCCTGATTCTGTCTCTCTTTCTGCCCTGTAGGCCCTTCAGGGCGCGGGAACAGACCATCCACTGCTGGTGCAGTTTAGAGAGCTCTACGCAGACTTGATGAAGGAATATTATGACATCATTTTTATTTGGGTCCCAGGCCATGTGGGCATCGAAGGCAACAGAATCGCAGATTCTGCTGCCAACAGTGCCCGCAGTGACCCTGTCCCTGACACACAGACTGTCTATAGTGATTTTAAACCTTTGATTAGTGCGTACATAACCCGTGAGTGGCAGTCCGAGTGGGACAAAGAGGAAGGGAACAAGCTTCATGAAGCTCTTCCTAAGTTGTCTTGACAGTCTACCTTTCCGCTGCGGCAGCCGCCGTGAGGAGACTGTCCTTGCTCGGCTCCACATCGGGCACACGTATGTTACGCACTCTTACTTACTTAAACAGGATGAGCGTCCATGGTGTTTTGCCTGTGATGAGCAGTTTTCTGTTCGACACTTTTTGCTGTATTGTGCTGACCTAATTGACACCAGATATAAACACTTCACAGCAGACTCCTTGAAGGTTTTGTTCCGGGATGTTCCCCCGGACAAAATCATCAATTTTTTGAGAGAATGCAATATTTTTAACAAGATCTGAGCATTCATAGACTGTGAATTTTTTTATTTGCCCTTTTTGAGAGTCTGTAGACGTTTCTTTTAAAGACATGTGCAACATTTTAGCCTGAGATTTTTAATCTATATTTACATCTTGTCTTAAAACCTTTCTTTTAGTCTGGCTGACCAGATTTTTACCCATCCCGCCATGAGATGGCCTTAGTCACCTGCTCGGCTTTAAACCCAAATAACTAACTAACTAACTAACCTTTCATGTTTTTTTCTGGCTATTGTTGTATTTATACGGGTGGGTCCAAGTCTGAGGATGGGAGAGTGGCTGTGGCTGCAGTGGCTTCTCGCCATCCTAGACTCCCATTTAAGCTCAGCCTGCCTGACCATTCCTCTGTATTTAGTGCAGAACTACAGGCAATTCTGCTGGCACTCAAGCATGCGTATCAGACTAAGGAAAGGATCGTCCTGACTCTGTCTGACTTGCTTTCTGTCCTGCAGGCCCTTCAGGTCGTGGGAACAGACCATCCCCTGCTGTTGAAGATTCTTGAGCTTTATGCGGACTTAATAAAGGAATATTATGACATCATTTTATATGGGTCCCAGGACATGTATGCATCGAAGGCAACAGGATTGCAGATTTTGCTGCCAACGATCTCCGCAATGACCCTGTCCCAGAAACACAAACTGTTCATAGTGATTTTAAACCTGTGATTAGTGTGTACATAGCCAGCGAGTGGCAGTCCGAGTGGGACAAAGAGGAAGCGAACGAGCTGCATGAAGCTCTTCCTATGGTGTCCGACACTCTACCTTATCGCTGCCTCAGCCACCATAAGGAGGCTGTCCTTACTCACCTCCACATCAGGCACACTTATGTTACGCACTCTTACTTACTAAAACAGGATGAGCGTCCATGGTGTTATGCCTGTCATGAGCATTTTTCTGTTAGACACTTTTTGCTGTCTTCTGATAATCTAATTGACACAAGATATAAACACTTCACAGCAGACTCCTTGAAGGTTTTGTTCCAGGATGTTCCCCCGACAAAACTTCAATTTCTTAAGAGAATGCAATATTTTTTAGCAAGATCTGAACATTCATAGACTATGTGAATTTCCTTATTTTGCCCCTTTTTGAGAGTCTGTAGACGTTTCTTTTAAAGACTCGTGCGACATTTTAGCCTGACATATTTTTAAGGTATATTTACATCTTGTCTTAACCTTTTCAGCCCTGAGTAAATAAGAAGTCTATATACCCTTCAGCCCTGACTTTATTTGAGAAAGTTTTGTTGAAAATGGGTGTGCACAGTAAAATATTTGTAAAAAAATATTTTACAACAGATATCGCCATAAAAGTATATATGTATTGATTTGCCATTGGATGGACTACCGTTTTATAGATTTGACCACTCTGTGTCACATGTGTCTTAATGCCTAGTGACAAAAATAGTGACAGTTGACAATAAACTTGAAAAAGAAAATGTCTTTCGTGTATGACAGGTCGCTGTTACTTAACATGCATCACTAAATAGGGCATCTGTTACTGTGACACATTAGTGTCCATGCATTTCCAGCATGCCGATACACCGTAATGCCCCTACCTTGTCACCAGCTGTCAATGTTTACACCTGCCTCTGATAAGTATATCCATGACCTAGACAACATGTAATAAGCGGCATCAAACGATGATTAGTGTGTCTGTGTTGTGTTTCGTACACGATCGGATGGAAGTACCAGTGTTGTAAAGACTATACACATACTACCACATGTGACCAATGTGTGTCGTTGGTGTCAGCACAGATCGAGTCACCTACAGGTGCACCAAGGTGTGGCATCAAAAGAACGGAATACCAATTAGAGCCTTCAAATTCAGCATCAGAATCAAGCTGTAAGTCTTTGCCGTTGTCAGTGCCTGAACCATCGATTGCTCCAGCTGACACTGCTAACACGTGGTTATGCTGCCACGCCCGGCGGTACGTGGGCACACATGTCCCAATACATCAAAGCTATCTGCTTTTGAAACCATGTCTCCAAACACAAATTTTTTCACTCTGAATATCTACATATCCACTCGCCATTTTGACCGTAATTCCCACCCTAGCGCCGCAAAACTGACCATATACCACAGACGTGCGCACTGTCAGAACTCTGTAATGTAAACAGGATGTGTCAGTGCGAAGGGCGAGGTCACCACGCATGCAGCGAGGCTCGAGCGTCACTGGGCGCGCGATACGTAACACCTGACACCGCTCTAGCGGTTTGCCAGGCGGAACGGTATACGAGACCGCCAACTGCTACAGCGGTTTGCCAGGCCGAAAGGGTTAAGACCTTTCTTTTAGTCTGCCTGACCAGATTTTTACCCATCCCGCTGTGAGATGGCCTTAGTCGCCTGCTCGGCGTTAAACCCCAATAACTCTCTCTCTCTCTGTCTCTCTCTCTCTCTCTCTCTCTCTTTCTTTCTCAGGTGCCAAAGCCTGGAACGAATTACCACCTCAAATTAAATCTATTTCTAACTCTAGAACCTTCAGAACTCATTTATATAACATCTTGTTACAATTGTTACAGTAACTTACTACCTGAATATATATATATATATATATATATATATATATATATATATATATATATATATATATATATATATATATATATATATATATATATATATTATATGTAACATATAATTATTATTCACTGTTATTGATATGCGTGCACATTATTTGCATTGCTTGTATTGTGTTTTGTTTTGGTTTTTTTCAGTTTATTTTTTCATGCTTCGATTTATTGTGTTTCTCTTACTCTTTGCTGTTAATGTTTCTTTTCTAACAGGACAGTTTGTAAGAGAGGCGTTTCGCCTAAAACTTTATCCTGTCAATAAAACGTTTCATCATCATCATCTCTCTCTCTCTCTCTCTCTCTCTCTCTCTCTCTCTCTCTCTCTCTCTGAGGCGAGCGGCGAAACTTATATTAGATAAAAACATTCCACAACAAAGCAGTACCAACGAAAAACTTGCATTACTTCATATGCTCCCTCTCCCTCAACACTTTGTTTTTAATAAGTTAGTAATGGTATATAAAGCTACAGTAGGAAAAACACCAGCTTACATATATATCTAATCTTTTCAAGACTTGTAGCACACCCTCTCTCTTGGCTTGGCTTCGCGAACGAAGATTCTACAAGGGTTGGCCACGACGTCTGCAGGCATGCTCGTGACTGCGGAGGCCAATCCGGGACAGGCAGGTTCGACCGCAATGGCTGCAGGGGAAGGTCTGGCCAGGGTTCTGAGTTGCGGCATCTCTGTTTTTTTCTCCTGAGCCGCTTGTCTTTAAGGCTAGCTCTGCGAGAGTCCTCAAAGGAGACAGCTGCCTTGTAAATGGTGGAGCGCCAGGTGTCACGGTCCGCAGCAAGTGAAGACCACTGGCGGTGGTCAATTTGGCAGGCACTAAGTGACTTCTTGAGACAGTCTTTGTATCTCTTCTTTGGTGCCCCTCTGTCCAGTGGCGAGCTCGCCGAACAGGGTAGGCGATGATCCTCCATCCTGGAGACGTTTCCCATGCCCAGCGGAGCTGTGTCCGCATCAGCAAAGCCTCGATGCTCACAGTTTCTGCCTGGCCCACTGGGCTCCGGCCTCCACGTGGCGTGGGTGGGTAGTCTCCTCAGTCCCTGACTGAGTGGGCTAGCAGAGGGGTGCCATCCTTGTCCAGGATTAGGACATGATGTCAGCAGATATGTTGTTCAGTCTTTTTCACTGGTCCGGTTTTTAAGGAGCTGTGCTTACCCAGGTCCTACCATGTTGGATTGGTCCTTAAAAATACGCGTGAGCTTTTGGTCCTTTGGATCCCAAGTGTTTGCCGTGCTTGGAGACCCGTGTCGGGGGAGAAGAGGATCCTGGTGGCTGAAACACTCCACTTTGGCCTTGACTTTTGCCTAAACGGGAGGCTAGTCGTACCGGCCTAATCAATCGGCTCTTGTCACGTCGAGCCCTATCCCCCTGTTGACATGCGGGTTGTTATACGGAGCACCATGCTATAGCCTCTGATGCTGACTATGTGCTTTATGCCAGTATTCCCCTGCATTCAACAGTGTGATAGAAGGCAGTTGCTCAAACGGTTCAATCGGGCTTACCCCCTTGAGTATATCTTTCGGGCAGTCTCCATTGTGCGTCGGCTGGAGACCCGCCGACAATTGCACTTTCCCTTGTTGGGCTCGGTGGCGGGCGGGGACCCCCGGGGGATGAATATCTATCATACTATGATAAGGAAAATATTAAAAAACCAAAGCTGGCACCAAAGCGGCACATAGCCGCCGACATTGTCATTGAGAACGATAGTGACTCTGACTGTGAGGAAGCGACGCCTCAGGCCTCGGCCGCCTGGCCTCGCTTTCTCATTATCCACAGCAAAGTTAAAGAGAAGCCTGTTTCCAAGCTGCACCCTTTCCTGGTAGGGGAGACCCTCAGGAGCCGTGTTGGCAGGCCTGAGGCCCAGCGCCTCTGGTCTGGTGACTTGCTGGTAGGGTGCCGTACCCAGGCACACTCCAATGGGCTCCAATGGGCTCTCCTCCATCGGAGACACTCCAGTGGAGGTCACTCCCCACAAAACAATGAATTCCTACCATCATCCTGACGTTTGGCACCCCCACAGCTCCTACTACCATCTGGGGAGGTTACTACTCCCTAAAAGTGAAAAAGTACGTCCCTCTCCCCCTCCGGTGCTTTAAGTGCCAAAAGTATGGCCATGGGCAGAAGACATGCCTCCAGGCAGAGGCTCTATGCGCCCGTTGCACTAAGCCCGGACACTCTGCTGAGTCCTGCACAGCCATCCCCTGTGTGTGAATTGCCAGGGGGCGCATATGGCTTCGGACAAGAATTGTCCTCGCTGGATCTCCGAGTGCAGGATTCAGCAGGTGCGTGTGGAGAAGGGGCTGTCCTTTGCGGACGCCAAAAAACTGGTTGATGGCCCTGGTGCAGCTGAGGCTGCGCCAAACTCAAATAACAACTTTGTGTATACTTTCAGTGCTGCGGTGGCAGGCAAGCGCCCCACCAAAGACTTCTCTTGTCAAACCCCAACTTCTTGGTTGGGGGCGGAGCCTCGGATCCTCTCGCCCCTGGAGAGTAACCCTCCTCCGGTGGTGACGAGGAACCAGGGAACGCAGAAGGCGGACGCTACCGGTCCGGTGGCACCGCCTTCTGCGGCCCCTAAGCCTCAGCCCCACCCAAACCTGCTAGTTTGTCAAGGCCAAAGGTTTCTGGCTCTGGTCAGCCTTCTAAGGCCGCTAACTCTAGCGGCAGGACCGCTGCCCAGGACCAGAAGTCTAAGAAATCTATGGGACCGCCGTGCGCATGGGCCCAGAAGGGGAACACTGATGTTCCCCTTCAAAACAAATATGCTGCATTGGAGGAGCAGATGGAGGGAGTGGAAGTTGTCGTTGCTGATGCTGCGGCAGCTCCACCCCCTTCATCTCCTAAGAACCAGAGGAGGCCCAGGAGCCCCGGCCCCCCTCTGTTTCTCCAACTCCTTCCAAGGCAAAGGAAAAAGGGGGAAAAACTCCGCACCCCCAGATAAGACATAATCATTGACTCTCTGCTTCAGTGGAATTGTCCCCCTCTGTTTCTCCAACTCCTTCCAAGGCAAAGGAAAAAGGGGGAAAAACTCCGCACCCCCAGATAAGACATAATCATTGACTCTCTGCTTCAGTGGAATTGTCGTGGTTTTCAAGCTAACTTTGAGGAATTATGTCTTTTAGTCAAGTGCTATAACCCCTCAGTAATATCTCTTTAGGAGACCTACCTAAAGACTTCTGACCCTGTGTCCTTTAATGGTTTTAACGTTATACATAAAGGCTCTGATTCGGAGAGGCACTCGGGTGGAGTGGCTCTTCTCATTAGTAGCCAAATTTTATGTAGCCCCGTTAGCATCGACACCTGTCTTCAGGCTGTCGCAGCTCGGGTTACCTTGAAGAAGACCATAACCATATGCAGTATTTACCTGCCACCATCCCTGCGGGTCTGTAGTAATGATTTTTTTTAATTTAGTAGATCAACTGCCCCCTCCCTTTATTCTCATGGGGGATTTTAACGGTCACGCTCACCTTTGGGGTAGTGACCACTATGATGGCAGAGGTCGGATGTTAGAAGATGTTTTTTCTCAACTTAACCTATGTGTCTTTAACGATGGCTCACCTACATACTCTAACTCAGGTTCAGGATCTAGTTCTGTTCTAGACCTCACTGTGTGTGATCCTTCTCTCATGCTGGACTTTGACTGGAAGGTTCACGATGACCTGTGTGGTAGTGACCACTTCCAAGTAGTCCTGTCATCGGTCAGCTGTGAGGAGGATCCGCCGGTGTTGCGCTGGAATCTCAAGAAAGCTAACTGGCCTCTGTTCGCCTCCCTTTGTCAGTCTCGTATTACAGAGGAGGTGGTCATGCCAGCTCAAGAACCTGTTTCTTCTTTTACTGCTATTTTGTTGGACGTCGTTATCACCCTGTACAAGAACAAAGGCGAGAAGTCTGACTGTTCCAACTATCGGGGAATTACCCTGCTGTCCATTGCTGGGAAAATCCTTGCAAGGCTGCTCCTGAATCGGCTGGTACCTGCCATCGCTGAAGACCAACTCCCAGAGGGCCAGTGTGGCTTCAGAGCAAACAGGAGCACCACCGATATGGTCTTTGTGCTGAGACAGCTACAGGAGAAGTGCCGCGAGCAGAACAAAGGGCTGTACGTAACATTTGTCGACCTAACAAAAGCGTTCGACACTGTGAGCAGGCAAGGCATGTGGCAGATCCTGGAGCGACTTGGCTGTCCCCCAAAGTTCCTCAACATGATTGTCCAGCTACACGAGGACCAGCAAGGCCAGGTCAGACTCAACAATGATCTCTCAGAACCATTCCCTATTCTCAACGGCGTAAAGCAGGGCTGCGTGCTGGCACCGACCCTCTTCACCATCTTTTTTAGCATGATGTTGAAGCAGGCCACAGTGGACCTCGATGATGACGATGCAGTGTACATCAGGTATCGTCTCGATGGCAGCCTGTTCAACCTTAGACGACTGCAGGCCCACACGAAAACCCTAGACCAACTGATTCGTGAGCTGCTTTTTGCTGATGATGCTGCCCTCGTTGCACACACAGAGAGAGCCCTGCAGCGCATCACGTCTTGCTTCGCAGATGCTGCCCAGCTCTTTGGACTCGAGGTCAGTCTGAAAAAGACAGAGGTCCTCCATCAGCCGGCACCCAAGACAGTGTATCGCCCTCGTCACATCACCATTGGCGAGTCTGAACTAAAGTCAGTGCACCAGTTTACTTACCTTGGCTGCATTATCACGTCGGACGCCAAGCTGGACAAAGAGCTTGACAGCAGGCTGGCAAAAGCGAACAGCGCTTTCGGGCGACTTTTCAAGCGGGTGTGGCACAATCAACAGCTGAAAACAGGCACCAAGATCAGCGTGTACAGAGCTGTGGTCCTCACCACCCTGCTGTATGGTTCCGAGTCTTGGGCCCTCTACCGCAGCCAACTACGACTCCTCGAACGCTTCCACCAGCGCTGCCTGCGTACCATCCTGGGCATTCACTGGAGTGACTATGTCACCAACGTCGAGGTCCTTGAACAGGCTGAAACTGTGAGCATCGAGGCTTTGCTGCTGCGGACACAGCTCCGCTGGGCGGGGCATGTCTCCAGGATGGAGGATCATCGCCTACCAAAGATCACCCTGTTCGGCGAGCTTGCTACTGGACACCGTGACAGAGGGGCACCAAAGAAGAGATACAAAGACTGTCTCAAGAAGTCACTTAGTGCCTGCCAAATCGACCACCACCAGTGGTCTTCGCTTGCTGCGGACCGTGACACCTGGCGCTCCACCATTTACAAGGCAGCTGTCTCCTTTGAGGACTCTCACAGAGCTAGCCTTAAGGACAAGCGGCTCAGGAGAAAAAACAGAGATTCCGCAGCTCAGAACCCTGGCCATACCTTCCCCTGCAGCCACTGCGGTCGAACCTGCCTGTCTCGGATTGGCCTCCGCAGCCACGAACAAGCCTGCAGACGTCGTGGGCAACTCCTATAAAATCTTCGTTCGCGAAGTCAAGCCAAGAGAGAGAGAGCGGGCGAAACCATCCCTAAAACTTCCGCATCAGTCCCTCGGAACCCGAGAGTACCATGGTTCAATGAGGAGTGCCGCAAGGCCCAAAAAGCGCGCAAATCTGCTCAGCGACGTGCTTTCTGTACTCCGTCGCAAGTGAATATTTTAACCTTTAAAAGACAGAGGGCGAAAGCCCGTTACATTTTTAAACGTGAACGCCGTGCTTCCTGGAGACACTTCGTCTCATCTTGAACTTCTCGGACTCCGTCCCAGAAAGTCAGGAGGGCTGTTCGAGGAATTAGGGGCAGGGGTGGCTCAGCTTCTGTCGGCCATCTTAGAGATGGTGCCAGCTTGGTCACAGATAAAAAAATCTGTGGCCAATTTGCTTACCTCCACCATTGCCCATAATTCTTCGACAGAGCATTATTCACCCTTCTTCTAGAGAGAGAAGGAGAAGCAAGAGTCTCGTATTTGTGATTTTAAGTCCGATAACTCAGAAGACTATAAAGCCCCTTTTACATTATCAGAATTGCAGCAAGCCTTGCAGAAATGTAATGACTCTGCTGCTGGCCTAGATACCATCCACTATCAATTCCTAACACATCTGCCTGAGAGGTCACTCCTTGTACTTCTCAAGGCCTTTACCCATATCTGGAGAACTGGTCATTTTCCGCCGTCTTGGCGCCAGGCTGTGGTTGTACCGATCCCCAAGCCGGGTAAGGATCCTTCCGACCCGGGCAACTACCGGCCTATCGCTTTGACATCATTTTTATGTAAAACTATTGAGCGCCTGGTCACCGCCCGCCTGGTGTGGCATCTTGAGTCACAGGGTCTCCTCACAGACCTCCAGTGCGGTTTCCGACGCTTCCGTAGTACAACTGACCATTTAGTCCGCTTTGAATCATTTATTCGAGATATAAGCAATCCAGACCAAAAAGGTGACTGCCAAGCGTGTGAAATGCAAAGAAGTACCCAACGGAGAAAGAAACACGCTTAGAAAAAACGGTACAACACAATTTATTAATATTTCGGGTAAATACCCTTTGTCAAAATAGACAAACAAACAGAGACATTAGTCGCTACTTATCTTCAGATGCAGAAGGAATGTGGCAACTGCATCTGAAGATAAGTAGCGACTAATGTCTCTGTTTGTTTGTCTATTTTGACAAAGGGTATTTACCCGAAATATTAATAAATTGTGTTGTACCGTTTTTTCTAAGCGTGTTTCTTTCTCCGTTGGGTACTTCTTTTTATTTATTCGAGATGCTTTTGTCAACAAGCAGCATGTCTATGCAATTTTCTTCGATCTTGAGAAGGCATATGACACTACCTGGAAGTATGGCATAATGTCTGACTTGTTGGACATGGGTTTTAAAGGGCACCTGCCCGTTTTTATTCACAATTTTTTGACTAACCGGTCGTTCCATGTCCGTGTGGGCTCCACCCTCTCCGACTCCTTTGAACAGGAGATGGGTGTCCCACAGGGCAGCATTCTATCTCCTGTTTTATTTAGTATTAAAATTAATAACATTGTAAAGGCCGTCAAGGATGATTCTGAATGCTCTTTGTTTGTTGACGACTTTGCTTTGTGCGCACGTGGTCGAGGACTTGCGTCCCTTGAGAGGCGCTTGCAGCTGTGCGTTGATCGCATCTAGCGGTGGGTGTCTCTCAATGGATTCAGGTTCTCGCCCTCCAAGACTGTCTGTGTGCATTTTACCAAAGACAGTACATT
The DNA here is from genome assembly GCA_036245525.1 of Semisulcospira habei. Classification (NCBI taxonomy): domain Eukaryota; kingdom Metazoa; phylum Mollusca; class Gastropoda; family Semisulcospiridae; genus Semisulcospira; species Semisulcospira habei. Next base: position 26,310,567 of record BTPG01000003.1, on the reverse strand, counting down.
ATAAGACAGATCACTCCTTCATAAGGCTTACTAAAAAAGCGAGGTCAGGGTAGCAGTTGCGTCCCATGGTGTAATCGTGTTGTGGCCGTACGTCTATCACTATCTGGTAATGGACTCGAGCTCTGACGCGAGGCTTTTTGAAGGGTATCAAGTGCTTTGTGTGTGTGCATTGCGAAAAACTGTTTTAAAATCACATGAGCTTTGCTTATAAGATATTTTTTTCTATTCCTAATCGAAAGATTTTTTCGGGAAAGTGGTAATTACCATGGAAAGTGTAACAGAAAAATAAATAAATCAGGCATTTCATTGTTGCCGTGAGTGTGAGTTGATGTGAGTCTGTCGATTGTCTAGTAAATACACACACACACGCACACACACACACACACACACACACACACACACACACACACACACACACACACACACGTGCACGCACACAAACACACATGCACACAAACGAACACACATACAAACACACCACCAGCACAGGACTAAATAAGAAATAATTTACAGAAAACATCAGTTGTTTGAACAATATCACAAGAGCAGTTTATTAATACACGTTCAACTTGCAGCAGATATTATTAAGAAAACCAAATAGTGATTATACACAGGCCACCTTATGCATACACCCGTTAGAAACTGTAAACAGCACCTGACATTGTATGCACAAAGAGATTAATAATAAGAAATGATAACTGATTATCTGTTCTTTCTCCCCTACCATTCATCCCTCCAACCAACGCATGTAAATTTATGACAAAATTATTCATGATACACAAAATAGCTGGTCAACATGAATATAGTTACGCATTAGGCTGAAGTATCATAATACGAACAACAGACGATGCCATCAGTCACATGCCCACCCGCGCTACTCCCTCATCATGTGCACGAAGCTTTTAGATCTAAAAGTCTTTACCAGGTAAACAGATAAACATATCATCACCGATCAGAATTATGTTATCCAACAACTCCCTCCTCCCCCACCACACGCACACACAGAGTCAAGAACTATATGTTTGAGGAGCAATATAAAGAATATGACTAGGATCCGATTCGGGATTTTTACATGAAACATATACATGCATTTCGTATTATGTTACTGTAGCACTCTTGGTATTAGTATTGAATATGTCATGAAGTGAAATTGGCACGAATATCAGTGTCAAAGGAACAGGTCACATGAATATCTGTGTATTACATAATGTGTTCATGCACGAAGAAAGACAAAACAACAGCACTGGCTACTTTCCATCTCCAAGGCGTCAATGCCTGTCAATCATTGTTTATGGCTAGACATAGCTCAGTTTCATAATCTTACGATTTCTTTTCAGAGACTTGTCTGAGAAGGACGCACTGCTGTCTTTCAATGTGTGGTTTAGCCGAACGTTGATGAACAGGCGAACCACATTTCCTTTCAGATCACATATACCATCTGGACAGACAAGGTCACATTCATGTATCTGTTTATGCAGCAGCTGAGATAGATGAACTTTTACTTTGTTTTTAAGAAGCAAGACATCGATGTTTCTGATATAAGCTGCCTCCAGATCTTTCACTATTTTTCTGACCTGATTGCTTGGAATGACAAGTCCTCGTCCGGAGTCTCTGAGGTCATCATACTGTTTGTTGACAAGCAACAGTTCAGATTCAGATCCTGTGAGAGAACCTGATAACAATTCCTTGCACTGTGTGCATGCTTTGACTGTGAGCTTCCTCACAATATAGCCCGATATGTATACAAGAACATTTTCTTGCGCTTTCTGCAACAGCGGATCTTTTGGTGGGGGTTCGGGGGTTGCCAAATTCATCAATAAAACAGTGTCATGCTGCTCACCCAAGAAATAATCATTGTTAACTTGCTGAAATTGTAACAGCTCATCAGCTTGTTCAACTACGTGTGGCTCAGAGTCATCTAGCTCATTCCTGTCATGTAGCATAGGGTAATACGCAGGAGGCTTTGACTGTAAGAGGTCTATGTCCGTGTCCCAGTCTTCCTGTCTGTCAGTGTCACCGGAGACCGTGTCACAGATTTCCCGTCTGTCAGTGTCACCAGAGTCAGTGTCACAGTCTTTCTGTCTGTCAGTGTCACCAGTACTTGAGTCACAATTTACATGTCTCTCACCACTCACTGATGTCAAGGTCAACAAAAATGTGTCATTATCTTCACAACAATTGCTACCAGAACTGTGAAGGAAAAGCTTATCAACCATGACCCGGCCAAAAAACTGACGAAATTGTTCCGCATTTGGATTGTCTACATGCCCTCCGTTTCCCCGAATGCTGGAAAATAAGTTTTCCAGACAATCCTGATTGAGCCTGTCTGTTAACAAAAAGGCTACTTTTTCCTGAGTGTGTAGCTCTTCGTACAGTGCCAGCAATGTACGAATGGCCATTCTCCATCCCATCAAACAGGGTAGTAAACGTGCAGAGGGAGTTTTAACTTTTTCTAGGCAGTCAAGAGTCACAAGTAGAAATTCCTTGTGACCGGACGATTGGGTCATGCCATGGCCCATTGTTTTAATTTTCTCTGATGTCAGATTACGACTATTAAAGGTGTTAAACAGCTGGTCAATCCGTTCTATGAAGAGAGCCGTCTCTTTTGCATCCTCAGGTAATACTTTCAACTGTACCAGAGTGGACACTCCTGCAGCAACGGAGTGCGACAACACCTGAGCAGCCAATCTGACGCTCAGTTGAGAGAAAGCAGGTAGATTTAGATGTTTATCAGTGAGTTTTGGTGCCATCCGCACTGCGTTTTGTTTGTCAAATTGGTAGAACATTTCCACATACTGCCAGTTTATCTTTGTTTCATTTACAATGAATCCTGATTTTTTGAAGTTATTGCGCAGATTTTTCAACAAATGTGGAGGGTCATACAGCAGATGTATTTTCTTCTCGTTGTGGACGAAAAATGGTTCGGTCTCGCTAACCTTGCATAATTTCTCAAAGGTTTTGCGGTTGTTTGAGCCTTGGTCACATATCACGACCTTTACTTTCATGCCTGTTGCTTCAACTTTGTCAATGCACTTCAAGAGCAGAGAATGCAACCTTTGACTGTCAATAGGTCCACTGGACAAAAAATAACCTATCGGCTGCTTCCAGTGGGAAACTAAACCCCTTACAATGAAGACAGTCGCATGGTTTGCCACAAGCTTTGTCCTCTCATCCTCCCCAAAATCCTCTACCCCTTCTATTTGATCTCGTTTTTTGTTGTAGGTGACTTGTTCTTTTATTGTCATTTCATCTAGTACTATTGCACACAGATCTGACTTTGGCGGCAGTGCAGACACTTTAATCTGAAGTGCTTTCAGAATCTTGGCATTAAAGCCGGGGCAGACCGAAACCTTTTGCATAATTTTCCGTAAGGTTGAAACTGACGGGAGGACAAAGATTTTTGCAAGCATACGATATGCCTTGGGGCTTGCATGAAACAAAGATAGAGCTGTTGTTTTTTCTGTCTCCGTCCATCTCCGGCCTTGTTTCTTTTTGTGTATTTCACGCAACTGTGCTGAAATAAACTTAACACACGAATCAGGTAAAAAATGGGCCAAGCTCTTCACTGCTGCATCCTTCTTCTCTTTGAGTGTTAATGTCTTTATCTTTTCTTGTTTGCCGTCTTTCTGCCGTAACTTACATTTCTTCTGCAGGCGGTACAATCTGTTGCGCACAGTTTTGAGACTTTTCTTCAAAGCCTGCTTTCTTGGTGAATCGCTGTCCTGACCACCTGTTGCTGCGGTTCCCCCCACATCAGTTTCTCCACTGGACTCATCTGCACACACACACACACAAGCAACCATGCATTAAATCATTAATGATATCATAATAATCCACAGCATATTTACTCAGATCAAAAAATCAATTCACATTTCATCTGACTGACAAGAATTGTATTTTCACACACACATGCAGGCGCGAACACACACAAAAAGGCCATCGAAAAATCATCCAAATTTAAAATCTGCTTGTCTGATTTTAATAGTCAACAGATTTTAAGATCACAGTTGTGAAAACAACGCACACAACTGATCTTTTGTGCTGTCATTTTTTTGGATAATTTTTTTTTAAATTAAAATTTTCAGCTTACAAATTCTAAATCAGATTCATATTTATGTATTGATTGAAAGTACCTGGTTGCAGTGACATGCGTGCATGCTTGTGAGGTGGTGCTTCTGAATCTGTAGCAGTATCCCTCGGCCTGGGTGGCTGTGTCTTTGTTGTTAGTTGTGGGGGTGGGTTGGGCACCGAAAACAAAGTCGGCACAGCATTCCACAGCAGCCTGCGCCTCTGCGTGGCACACGTGAACTGGCTGTTTTCAAAATGAGCACTGCACAGCCTGCAGGAACGTGATCGCAGCTCAGCAGGTGACAGTCCCAACAGATCTTCCCTGCGCGTATTCTGCACCCATTTCTGACATCTGTTGGGAGAATAACAAAGACTGAAATACAAGTACAAACACACCACCAGCTAAACACTCTTTTTGATCGGAACATCAGTCTTAAAACAACTGAATTAAGAACGTGAAACTTACACAGGCTTCTCCCTATCGTATTGGCTTGAACAAAAGGGAAAGGCCCGTGTAGCCGAAAGAACACTCTTCCTCGCTCAATTTAAGCACATGTGGCACAAATGACTAGTTCTAACTTGAGTTAGTCCAACATTATGTGGATAAAAATGGACAGGAAAACTGGTCTTTGTACATATGGCCCTCTTTTACATTTGCAAACAAAATAATAACTTATAATTACTTTGGATCTAAATGGTCGTTAGACCACTTTTCCACTAACATTTCTCGGGAATTCACGGCGTGGAGAGGGGCTAGGGTCTGTTTCAGTGCAGTTGGATCAGTTTTCCACTCTCCCAGATTTAAACCCAAAGATACATATCACACGAGGGACCTATGCCTGAGTATCGCCCTGATCACTCTAATTCAGAATCGAAAATTTTCGAGATAGACATCCTTTGCGCCATGAAATTATTATGTCGTAAGTTTATGCATGTATGCAAAGATAAGAACGCAGAGTAATCAGCTTACCTTGTTTCCTCCTTCGGAAAAAGGAAAAATGATATGCCGGCACAACTTCGCTTGTAGCGGGCGTTCGAACAAAAAATTGCGCTGCAAAAGTCAGACCCTTGCCTCGTTCGGTCAGCCATGATTCAACACGATTACAAGGGAGAAAACTCGCAAAACGCGTCCTCGCACTCTCGGGGCGAGTGATTTGTCTTATAATGTACATGTCTTTGATTTTACTAACCAGACAAAAGTTTTTTCCAGAACCTAGCCTGAGCATTGCTGGAGTGCCAATTAAGGTGGGCGAGGAGGCAAAGTTTCTGGGGGTCATTTTTGACAAAAGACTTACCTTCTGCAACCATATTAATTACCTTAGAACCTCTTGTCAGAAGGCTCTTGACATTTTTCGTGTCGTCGGTCGTACTGACTGGGGTGCGGACCGTACTGTCTTACTTCGACTGTACCGGGCCCTTGTTCGGTCCAAACTGGATTACGGCTCTGTGGTGTATGGCTCAGCTTCCAAGTCTGTGCTACAGCGTCTGAACACAATTCACCATCAGGGTCTGCGGATATGTCTTGTGGCCTTCAGGACGTCTCCAGTTCCTAGTCAGTATGCCGAGGCAGGGGAGCCTTCTCTCAAGCTCCGCCGCATCCGCCTCATGCTCAGCTACGTTCTGAAACTGAAGGCCCATCCAGACAATCCTGCCTATGATTGTGTTTTTAAACCATCGTTTGCAGAGATTTACGATACCCATCCGGGAGCTGTCCGTCCACTTTCTTTCCGTGTCCGACCTCATCTGCAGGCAGACGGATTGGACCTGGACAGAGTTTCGGAATCCCTGCAACACATCACTCCACCCTGGCTCTTACCAGTTCCTGACATCTTGCTGGACTTGACTGCCCACAAGAAAGACTCTACTCCACCAGCCATATACCAACAGAGCCTCAATGAACTTTTTTCAATTTTTCCTGGCTATTGTCGTATCTATACCGATGGGTCAAAGTCTGAGGATGGGAGAGTGTCTGCGGCCGCAGTGTCCTCTCGCCATCCTAGACGCCCATTTAAGCACCGCCTCCCAGACCACTCATCTGTATTTAGTGCGGAACTGTAGTCGGTTCTGCTGGCACTCAGGCATGCTTATCGATCTAGAGAAAGGAACTTCCTGATTCTGTCTGACGCTCTTTCTGCCCTGCAGGCCCTTCAGGGCACGGGAAATGACCACCCACTGCTGGTACAGATCAGAGAGCTCCACGCGGACTTGATGAAGGAATATTATGACATCATTTTTATTTGGGTGCCAGGGCATGTGGGCATCAAAGGCAACAGGATCGCAGATTCTGCTGCCAATGATGCCCGCAATGACCCTGTCCCTGACACACAGACTGTTTATAGTGATTTTATACATGTGGCTAGTGCGTACATAGCCCGTGAGTGGCAGTCCGAGTGGGACAAAGAGGAAGCTAACAAGCTGCATGAAGCCCTTCCTAAGTTTTCCGACGGTCTACCTTATCGCTGCGGCAGCCGCCGTGAGGAGACTGTCCTGGCTCGGCTCCACATCGGCCACACGTATGTTACGCACTCTTATTTACTTAACAGGAGGAGCGTCCATGGTGTTATGCCTGCGACGAGCAGTACTCTGTTCAACACTTTTTGTTGTCTTGTGCTGATCTAATCGACACAAGGTATAAACATTTCACGGCAGACTCCTTGAAGGTTTTGTTCCGGGATGTGCCCCTCGGACAAGATCTTCAGTATTCTGAGGGAGTGCCATATTTTTAATAAGATTTGAGCATTTATGGATTATGATGTTTCTATTATTTTGACCTTTTTGAGAGTCTTCGACGTTTTCTTTAAAGACCTGTGCGACATTTTAGCCTGACATATTTGTTAGGTATATTTACATCATGTCTTAAGACCTTTCTTTTAGTCTGGCTGACCAGATTTTTACCCTTCCCGCCGTGAGATGGCCATAGTTGCCTGCTCGGCGTTAAACCCAAATAACTAACTAACTAACTGATCTAATCGAAACAAGGTATAAACATTTCACGGCAGACTCCTTGAAGGTTTTGTTCCGGGATGTGCCCCCGGACAAGATCTTCAGTTTTCTGAGAGAGTGCAATATTTTTAATAAGATTTGAGCGTTTATAGACTATGATGTTTCTATTATTTTGACCTTTTTGAGAGTCTGTCGATTTTTTTCTTTAAAGACCTGTGCGACATTTTAACCTGACATATTTTTAGGGTATATTTACATCACGTCTTAAGACCTTTCTTTTAGTCTGGCTGACCAGATTTTTACCCTTCCCGCCGTGAGATGGCCTTAGTTGCCTGCTCGGCGTTAAACCCAAATAACTATTGTATGTACACGTGTGAGTATGTGTGCGTGTGTATGTGTGCGTGGGTGATTGTAACGCATCACTTGAGTAACAGGCACTATGCGTTACCCTTGTGCTGCCTTACATCTGACTGAATGTGTGTGTGTGTGCGTGCGTGCGTGCGTGTGTGTAACACATCACTTGAGTAATGGGTGTTTTACTTTATTCTTGTGCTGTCTTACAAATAGCACACGTGCGCATGTGCGTGTGTCAGTATGTGTGAGTGTCTGTGGGTGTGTGTATGTTTGATATTTTCAGTTTTTCAATAGTTACAGTTGACGGTTAGTGTTAAATAGTATACTTTTGAAGTTTTAAGTTCCATATGTGAGACACAGCAAATGGCCTGTGTTAGCTTTTCAAAGTCAATTTTACAAATTTTTGGAGAAAGGACACATGACCAAAGATTTCCTTACCACGTCCATTTCCGCATCAGAAAACACAAAAATCACAGTTCCACATTGTTTTCTGTTTAGAGAGAGCTTTTACAAAATCAAGTTTAAAAAAATAGCAAGCAGCATATCAGTTCAGTTGACACCAAATTGTGGCCAAGGCCATATGGTTAAATTTTTGGGCTCATGTGCAAAGCAAAAGTGAGTATGTTTTGGGCCCAGTTGTCCGTGGTAAGCAATAACGTTGACATTTTTTTCTGAGACTATTCAAGCCATAGTCTTCAAACTTGGCCCAAGGGTATTTTGTGGTAACACCTTTCTAAACATACCAATTTGAATGACCTCTCACAAAGGTCAAGGTCACAAGAGATGAGGAAATAGGACAAAAATAGCTATATTTTGACATAATTCATATTTTACTCAAATACTATTCACAACTTCAAACCCAAATTTGGTACAGAGATACAGGATGGTAAGACCTATCTATGCATATTAATTTGGATGATCCTTCGGAAAGGTCAAGGGTCACAAGAGCTCAGGAAATAGGTGTAAACAAGCCTTATTTCGACAAAAGATGTTTTTTCTCAAATACTATTCACAACTTCAGACCCAAATTTGGTACAGAGATACCTGATGGGAAGACCTTTCTGTGCATACTAATTTGGTTGGTCCATCTGAAAGGTCAAGGGTCAGAAGAGTTTAGGAAATAGGGCCAAAAAAGCTGTATTTTGACAAAAGATGTTTGTTCTTAAATACTATTCACAACTTCAAACCCAAATTTGGTACAGAGATACCTGATACCTATCTATGCATACTAATTTGATGACCCTTTGGAAAGGTCAAGCCACCGTAAGATGGCCTTAGTCGCCTGCTCGGCGTTAAACACCAACAATCATGAAAGGTCAAGGGTCACAAGAGGCGAGCAAGTGTGTGTAAAATGCACATTTTTTATAAAATTGGAGGTATTATCAACATTTCTGCAAATTTTTCTGTCAAATTTGGCACAAAGGTAGCTGATGATAAGGCCTTCCTGTGCATATTAATTTAGTCAACTCATCGCAAAGGTCAAGGGTCTCTATTGGGGGGGGGGGGGGGGGGGGGGACAGATGTGTGAAAAGCTTACATTTTTGGAAAACATGGATTTTGCTGGTGCAAAAGCCAGCCCTTTAATTATTGTCACAAAGGTCACACATGTATTGTAAATAGGTGATACACGTGAGCAATAATGGCTTCTTTTTCTTGTTGTTATTTGAAATTGTTTTGGTGTTAGCCTGTTTGTAGCTTCCATCATCCACCTGATGCCATGTTATCAGATGTCATGTCTTCCCTTTCCCTTTTCTGTTACAGAAGCGATCATTGCTTAACTGAGATGGTTACTAGGCTTTTCCGTTGTGTCCCTGAACTATCTCTGTGGTCCGCCACAGTTGTTCAGACAGACATACCACCAGATTTGCAGATGGAGGAGCTAACAGTGCCATTACGATCAGCGCCAGTGATTGTTAGAGAGGTGAGGCGGCCAGTCAGTATGTTATCCAGTATCCATGACTACACGGCCAGCGCCTTCCCTTCCATCAATGATGGCCCTGCAATCATCAGGCTGCGTCACGAGGGGGGACAACACACAGGCTGTTGGCCACTAGATTGTCATGAGTGTGGACGGGAGGTGGCCAATGTGTTGAGGCATCAGCTCAGAGTTGGCATCACAGGTAGATGTTCACTAAAGGTTTAAGCCAACTACATTAGTTCCATTAAATTAAAGAATAAAGCATGTAATCTTGTTAGATATAAAATAATTATAGAGATTAAACTATGACTGGATCCCCATTATTATGCAAAATAAATCACTCATGCTCGGGTTGACAAAATGTGAGTTATTTGTTGACCTAAGCGTGATGTTGTTTTTTTTCATAATGGAAAAATTAAGTCATAATTTACTTTATTTATTCAGTGAACATACCTCTGATTTCATTTTCAATCAGTGTTCTAGTCCAGAGTTGCTCCCAGAAAAGAGTTCGACATTTTTTTAAAATGTGTCCCAAACCTACTAAAAGGTTATCATCTATTTTACACACTTTTATGTTGTACCGTCTTCCCAACGCCACACGCTTCACAGCCAGACCTGCTCTCTGAAATTTACTCCAAGCAGACACCGTCTATAGAGCAAAATGTGCAGCAAATTGCCACAAATTCCAAAGTTCAGTTTTTCCACAATCCACAAAAACAATTACCCTTCACTGCCCTGGCCTCTGCTTACCTACTGACCCTGAGTACATGCCCCATATAAGGTGTCCATAAATACACCAAATTAAAACTTTTTTTCTGTTTTTTGACACCTCCTGCCTTGCAACTTACTGTTGGAAGCAAACAAAATGGGGAAATCACACTGTCACACCCTCAAAATTATGGGGAAATGGTTTTGTACTCTTTATCTTGGAATTGTTTCTACTGTAACCGGACTGCGCAGGGTGGCTTGTTAATAGATGGTCAGACTGGGCTGCCCGTCGAACATGCAAGTGCCTATTTAGTCCGTATCCCTTTTGTGGTTTAGGGAAGGGCTGGAGATTGCTGTAGAGTGTAATTTAACTACTTAGTAGTCGCTTGTCCTACACTGGTCTCGCATGCTCACTCACAAATGTGTCTGTCTTGCGTTGTGTTCAAATGTTAATAGCACAGTGGACCTACCACAGTATCCAGAGAAACCCTAGTTGATGTGATCGTACTGACTGAGCGCTGACCTGAGTGCAACAGTGAACTGGTAAACTAAGCACGTCAACAAACTTTCAGCAGATTCTCAGTCTCTCACACAGACACTCCTGCACTGTTTCCCACAATGTGTACAAACAACATTTACTGGCTCGCATCCTCACATTCGTCAGTCTCACACTCAGTGATGACATATCTGGAAGTGTTATAGTTTTATTTCCAGTACATTTCATCATCAGTCATGATGTCAGACATGTCAAAACCATTCACTATAGCACAAAGGAAAACACAATAATCCACCGAAAGTAAATACAGACGCTCAAAGAACACATATAATTATAACTATGCCTACCTACTCATTAGACCATAGGAACCAAAGTTGTCGTAGCCTACACACTAGACATAGCAACCAACACAAATGAAAACCAGACTTTAATGACAAGTTCTATAGGTCCCGAATGCACTTAACTCGGTACTTAATTTATCTGCTTAAATAATTACACTCGTCCGTTTCTGGACGAAACACTGTACAACACTTAAACCGAGTCCTTTACGGGACTATCTAAACCATGTAGTATGTCCGTGGTTGGACAGTATTCCTTCACAGGAATTCTAACTATACTACATGTACATTGCTGGACAGTATTCCTTCACAGGAATTCTAACTATGCAGTATGACCGTTGCTGCCCACACAGTCCGGTATTCCTTGGCAGGAATTCTAATTAACTAACTACCCGTCCATTGATGGACAGTATTCCTTCACAGGAATTGTAACCAACTACGCATCCATTGCTGGACAGTATTCCTTTACAGGAATTCTAACTAACTACAGGCCTTCTCTTGCGGGAAGCCTCCTCGCATTGATTGATTGATTAGTTCCATGTTTAATGTCCACGGCACCGGAGTGAGAATGGACGGCCCTGACGAGCGGGTTATGGGGGGACGGGGAAATCTATTGCTTATGGAGTATGACCTGAACACTGATCAACTCAGGCGCACTCCATCTGTGCCACTTTGATTTACCACCTTTCAACGGACATGCTATTGAACATATCCGTTTTTTCCCCTGCATTGTGTGTCCAGCTACCGGGGCCTCCTCACCTTTGGCTGGTTAGTTCAGGTTTAATGTCCACAGCACCGAAGTGATCATGGACGGCCCTGACGGGCGGGTTGTGGGGGACAGGGAAACCTATTGCCTATGGAGTACGACCTAAACACTGATCAACTCAGGCGCGCTCCAACTGTGCCACTTTGATTTACCAGGACCTTTCAACGGACATGCTATTGAACAAATCCGTTTTTTCCCCCTGGATTGTGAGTCCAGCTACCGGAGCCGGGATGGGATTTGAACCCACGACCTGGCAATTCCCTTTGCTCTCCTGTTTCGACGTTTAACCGCCTGAGCTATTTCGGACTCACCTCCTCGCCTTTGCTAGGCACCGCTACTTATACCCTCACCCCTAAAGGTGTGTTTGGCGTGCCTCTCACTGATTAGCTGACGTACTTACTCGTTTTGGCGCTATAGCAGTGTCGCTAACTACTGAGCCTGCAGGCGTGCTGGGGGAAATTTGTGCTACTGCACTAAAACACTGAACTAGATTATCTCCCCTGAACAAACGGAGCCACAGTGCTGTCGACTACATATTCTACCACAGTTGTGCCAACTTTTTGAGAGTCTGTAGACGTTTTTTAAAAGACCTGTGCAACATTTTAGCATGAAGCCCTTTCTTTTAGTCTTGCTGGCCAGATTTTTACCCATCCCACTGTGAGATGGCCTTAGTTGCCTGCTCAGCGTTAAACCCAAATAACTAACTAACCTAACTTCCGTGTCCGACCTCATCTACAAGTGGCCGGAGTGGACCTGGACAAAGTTTCGGAATCTCTGCAACACATCACTCCAACCTGGCTATTACCAATTTCCGACATCTTGCTGGACTTGGCACCCACAAAAAGGACTCTACTCCACCAGCCATATACAGAGCCTCGGTGAACTCCTTTCAGAGTTTTCCTGGCTATTGTTCCATTTATACGGATGGGTCAAAATCTGATGATGGGAGAGTGGCTGTGGCCGTAATGTCCTCTAGCCATCCTAGACGCCCATTTTAAGCACTGCCTCCCAGAACATTCATCTGTATTTTGTGCACAATTGCAGGCAGTTCTGCTGGCACTCAAGCATGCTTATCGGTCTAGGGAAAGAAACTTCCTGATTCTGTCTCTCTCTTTCTGCCCTGCAGACCCTTCAGGGTGCATGAACAGATCACCCACTGCTGGTGCAGGTTAGAGAGCTCTACGCAGAATTGATGAAGGAATATTATGACATTTTATTTGGGTCCAAGGGCATGTGGGCATCAAAGGCAACAGGATCACAGATTCTGGTCGATGCCAGCAATGACCCTGTCCCTGACGCACAGACTGTTCATAGTGATTTTAAACATGTGATTAGTGTGTACTCCACCACCCTCCTGGCAGAGCCTGCAGAAAAGGAAAAGTTCTACACTGACCTGCGCAACCTCCTACAGGTCACCCCTGCAGATGACAAAGTCATCATCCTTGGCGACTTCAATGCCAGAGTGTGCCAAGACTCTGAAGCCTGGAAAGGAGTCCTCAGCAAGCATGGCGTCGGGAACTGCAATGACAGTGGCCGCCTACTGTTGGAGTTCTGTGCAGGACAGCAACTTGTCATCACCAACACTACTATCCAGCAAAAGGCCAGTCGAAAGACCACCTGGATGCATCCTCACTCCAAACACTGGCACCTTATCGACTATGTCCTAATGCGTCAAAGGGACTGCAGTGACGTCCTCCTCACCAGAGTGATGCCCAGTGCAGAGTGCCACACTGACCACCGCCTTGTCCGCTGCAAACTCAGGCTCCACCTCAAGCCAAAACCAAGAAAGGAGGCCCCCATAAGAAAAACCTTAATGTTGCCATCCTTCAGCGTGACGATGTGAAAGCTGCCTTTCAGACAGATTTACAGTGCAGGCTCAAAGACACAGCCGACCCAGCAGACTCCTCCCCTGAAACACTCTGGGAACAACTGAAACTGCTATTGCAAAATCCTCTGGAAGTCTTGGGTTTCGCTAGAAAGAAGAAAAAGACTGGTTTGACAAAAACGACGTAGAGATCCAGGAACTCCTAGCAAAAAAAAAGAGCCACCCATCAGGCCCACCTAGCCCAGCCTTCCTGCCCTGTGAAGAAGTCTGCCTTCTGCCTCGTCTGCAGCAGTCTCCAGCACAAGCGTAGAGTGCTCCAGAACAAGTGGTGGACCAGACTCACACAGAGGACCCAGCTTTGTGCTGACAACAGTGGCTACAGAGGCTTCTACGAAGCACTAAAAGCAGTGTATCGCTTTAGGCACCTGGTACAAAGTCCCCTGCGAAGCACTGATGGACAGGCACTCCTCAAAGATAATACCTCCATCTTGAACCGCTGGTCGGAATACTTTCAGAACCTCTTCAGCGCTGAGCACACTATTCAAGAAGCAGTCATCCTCCAAATCCCACACACCCCAGTAAAGGTTGAATTGGACTAACCACCCGCCACTGAAGAGACCCTCACAGCTCAAGAGTGGCAAAGCAGCAGGCATTGACGGAATCCTGCCAGAGATCTGGAAATATGGAGGTCCAGCACTGCACAACAAGCTCCACGATCTTTCTCTGCTGGTGGGAGAAAGGAACACTACCAAAGGATCTCCGTGATGCAGTCATCATCACCCTGTACAAGAAGAAAGGAATCGTGGAATTACCCTGCTGTCCATTGCCGGGAAAATTTTTGCAAGGCTGCTCCTAAATCGGCTGGTACCTGCCATCTCTGAAGACCACCTCCCAGAAGGCCAGTGTGGCTTCAGAGCCAACAAGAGCACCACCAATATGGTCTTTGTGCTGAGACAGTTTCAGGAGAAGTGCCGTGAGCAGAACAAAGGGCTATACGTAACGTTTGTTGACCTAACAAAAGCGTTAAACACTGTGAACAGGCAAGGCATGTGGCAGATGCTGGAGCGACTAGGCTGTCCTCCAAAGTTCCTCAGCATGATCGTCCAGCTACACAAGGACCAGCAAAACCAGGTCAGACTCAACAATGACCTCTCAGAACCATTCCCCATTCGCAACGGTGTGAAGCAGGGCTGCGTGCCGGCACTGACCCTCATCACCATCTTTTTTAGCATGATGTTGAAGCAGGCCACAGTGGACTTTGACGATGACGACGCAGTGTGCATCAGGTATCGTCTCGATGGCAGCCTGTTTAACCTCAGACAACTGCAGGCCCAGACCAAAACCCTAGACTGACTGATTCGTGAGCTGCTCTTTGCTGGTGACGCTGCCCTCGTTGCACACACAGAGAGAGCCTTGCAGCGCATCACGTCCTGCTTTGCAGACACTGCCCAGCACTTTGGACTCGGGGTCAGTCTGAAAAAGATAGAGATCCTCCATCAGCCGGCACCCAAGGAAGAGCATCACCCTCCCCACATCACCATCTGCGAATCTGAACTGAAGTCAGTGCACCAGTTTACCTACCTTGGCTGTATCATCACGCCAGACGCCAAGCTGGACAAGGAGCTGGACAGCAGGCTAGCAAAAGCGAACAGCGCATTCAGGCGACTATTCAAGCGGGTGTGGCACAATCAACAGCTGAAAACAGACACCAAGATCAGCGTGTACAGAGCTGTCCTCCTCACCACCCTGCTGTATGGTTCCAAGTCCTGGGCCCCCTACCGCAGCCAACTACGACTCCATGAACGCTTCCACCAGCACTGCCTGTGTACCATCCTCGGCATTCACTGGATTGACTATGTCACCAACGTCGAGGTCCTTGAACAGGCGCCTACCTGGCACCAGCCTCCCGTGGCGTGGGTGGGTAGTCCACTCAGTCCCTGACTGAGTGGGCTAGCAGACGGGTGCCATCTTCGTCCAGGATTAGGACTTGATGTCAGCAGATATGTTGTTCAGCCTTTTCACTGGTCCGGTTTTTAAGGAGCTGTGCTAACCCAGGTCGTACCATGTTGGATTGTATAACGTTAAAACCATTAAAGGATACATGGTCAGAAGTCTTCAGGTATGTCTCCTGAAGAGATATTACTGAGGGGTTATAGAACTTGACTAAAAGATGTAATTCCTCAAAGTTAGCTTGAAAACCACAACAATTCCACTGAAGCATAGAGTACATGATTATGTCTTATCTGGGGGGTGAAGAGTTTTTCCCCCCTTTTTCCTTCGCCTTGGAAGGAGTTCAAGAAACAGAGGGG
Organism: Semisulcospira habei; assembly: GCA_036245525.1. NCBI lineage: Eukaryota > Metazoa > Mollusca > Gastropoda > Semisulcospiridae > Semisulcospira > Semisulcospira habei. The sequence continues at coordinate 26,294,842 of BTPG01000003.1, read as the reverse complement.
TGCCGGCTCCCGGGCCTCCTCTGGTTCTTCGGAGATGAAGGGGGTGGAGCTGCCGCAAAATCAGTAACAACTTCCACTCCCTCCATCCGTTCCTCCAGTGCAGCATATTTGTTTTGAAGGGGGACATCAGTGTTCCCCTTCCCTTATGCTGGACTTTGACTGGAAGGTTCACGACGACCTGTGTGGTAGTGACCACTTCCCAGTAGTTCTGTCATCGGTCAGCTGTGAGGAGGATTCGCCGGTGGGGCACTGGAATCTCAAGAAAGCTAACTGGCCTCTGTTCGCCTCCCTCTGTCAGTCTCGTCTTACAGAGGAGGTGGTCATGTCAGCTGAAGAACCTGTTTCTTGTTTTACTTTTATTTTGTTAGACGTAGCAGGTGAAACCATCCCTAGAACTTTCACATCAGTCCCTTGGAAGCCCAGAGTACCATGGTTCAATGAAGAGTGCCGCAAGGCCCAAAAAATGTGCAAATCTGCTCAGCGACGTGTTTTTCGTAATCCGTCGCAAGCAAATATTTTAATATTTAAAAGACAGCGGGCAAAAGCCCGTTACATTTTTAAACGCGAACGCCGTGCTTCCTGGAAACGCTTTGTCTCATCTTTATCTTCTAGGACTCCATCCCAAAAAGTCTGGAAGGCTGTTCGAAGAATTAGGGGCAGGGGTGGCTCGGCTTCTGTCGGCCATCTTAGAGATGGTGCCAGTTTGGTCACAGATAAAAAGGCTGTGGCTAATTTGCTTGCCTCCACCATTGCCCATAATTCTTCAACAGAGCATTATTGACCTTTCTTCCAGAGAGAGAAGGAGAAGCGAGAATCTTGTGCTTGTGATTTTATATCCGATAACTCGGAAGACTATAATGCCCCTTTTACGTTTTCAGAATTGCAGCAAGCCATGCAGAAATGTACTGACTCTGCTGCTGGATTAGATACCATCCATTATCAGCTCCTAACACATCTGCCTGAGGATTCACTCCTTGTACTTCTCAAGGCCTTTAACCATATCTGGATAACCGGTCATTTTCCGCAATCTTGGCGCCAGGCTGTGGTTGTGCCAATCCCCAAGCCGGGTAAGGATCCTTCCGACCCGGGCAACTACCGGCCAATAGCTTTGACATCATGTTTATGTAAGACTATGGAACTCTTGGTCAACACGCGACTGGTGTGGCATCTTGAGTCACGTGGTCTCATCTCAGACCTCCAGTGCGGTTTCCGGCGCTTTCGTAGTACAACTGACCATCTAGTCCGCTTTGAGTCTTTTATCCGAGATACCCCCACCCGGGTCTGCCCTGGGGGACTTGGGTGGGGTTAGGTATTTTTTAGTTCCCAGGGTCACCCTGGTCAGCCCCACAGGGTGGGTTTTTCTCTCTATTCTGGGGCATGTGTTTCTGTCTACCCGAGGTCCATTCACCTGTATTTGCCTTTTTAAAACTCTCCCTACTGTCTGCACTGCCTGTAGCTCTTGATATTGGATGCGTGTTGCTAAATGGTCTTAGCTTTATTTAGGCCCCATGTGTTAGGTTTATTTAACGTATTTGACCGGCTGGCGACATACATTCAATATTCTGTTTATTATTTTTTTTTTCACAAGCAGTGCAGGCACGTCCTGAGAAAGCCTTGTTGCTGTCGGGACGTTAAGCAATGTACAATCAATCAATCAATTTATCCGAGATGCTTTTGTCAACAAGCAGCATGTCTATGCAATTTTCTTTGATCTTGAAAAGGCATATGACACTACCTGGAAGTATGGTATAATGTCTGATTTGTCGGACATGGGTTTTAAAGGGCACCTGCCTGTTTTTAGTCACAATTTTTTGTCTAACAGGTCGTTCCATGTCCGTGTGGGCTCCACCCTCTCCGACTCCTTTGAACAGGAGATGGGTGTCCCGCAGGGCAGCATTCTATCCCCTGTTTTATTTAGCATTAAAATAAATAACATTGTAAAGGCCGTCAAGGATGATTCTGAATGCTCTTTGTTTGTGGATGACTTTGCTTTGTGTGCACGAGGTCAAGGACTTGCGTCTCTTGAGAGGCGCTTGCAGCTGTGCGTTGATCGCATCCAGGGGTGGGTGTCTCTCAACGGATTCAGGTTCTCGCCCTCCAAGATAGTCTGTGTGCATTTTACTAACCAGATGAAATTTTTTCCAAAACCTAGCCTGAGCATTGCTGGAGTGCCAATTAAGGTGGTCGAAGAGGCAAAGTTTTTGGGGGTCATCTTTGACAAAAGATTGACCTTCTGCAACCATGTTAACTACCTTAGAACCTCTTGTCAGAAGGCCCTCGACATTCTTCGTGTCGTTGGTCGTACTGACTGGGGTGCAGACCGCATTGTCTTACTTCGACTGTACCGGGCCCTTGTTTGGTCCAAACTAGATTACGGCTCTGTGGTATATGGCTCGGCTTCCAAGTCTGTTCTACAGCGTCTAAACACAATTCACCATCAAGGTCTGCGCATATGTCTAGGGGCCTTCAGGACATCTCCAGTTCCTAGTCTGTATGCCGCATCCGCCTCATGCTCAGCCCCCACCCGGGTCTGCCCTGGGGGACTTGGGTGGGGTTAGGTACTTTTTAGTTCCCAGGGTCACCCTGGTCAGCCCCACAGGGTGAGTTTTTCTCTTTATTCTGGGGCATGTGTTTCTGTCTACCCGAGGTCCATTCACCTGTATTTGCCTTTTTAAAACTCTCCCTACTATCTGCACTGCCTGCAGCTCTTGATATTGGATGTGTGTTGCTAAATGGTCTTAGCTTTATTTAGGCCCCATGTGTTAGGTTTATTTAATGTATTTGACCAGCTGGCGACATTCAATGTTCTGTTTAGTTGTTTTTTTCACAAGCAGTGCAGGCACGTCCTGAGAAAGCCTTGTTGCTGTCGGGACGTTAAGCAATATACAATCAATCAATCAATCAATCAATCATGCTCAGCTACTTTCTGAAGCTGAAGGCCCATCCAGACAATCCTGCCTATGATTGTGTTTTTAACCCGTCGTTTGCAGAGATTTACGATGCCCATCCAGGAGCTGTCTGTCCACTTTCCTTCCGTGTCCGACCTCATCTGCAGGCGGCCGTAGTGGACCTGTACAAAGTTTCGGAATCTCTGCAACACATCACTCCACCCTGGCTACTACCAGTTCCTGACATCTTGCTGGACTTGACCGCCCACAAGAAGGATTGTAGTCCACCAGCCATATACCAACAGAGCCTCAATGAACTCCTTTCAAGTTTTCCTGGCTATTGTCGTCTTTATACGGATGGGTCCAAGTCTGAGGATGGGAGAGTGGCTGCGGCTGCAGTGTCCTCTCGCCATCCTAGACGCCCATTTAAGCTCCGCCTACCTGACCATTCCTCTGTATTTAGTGCAGAACTGCAGGCAATTCTGCTGGCACTCAAGCATGCCTGCCTATCGGTCTCGGGAAAGGAACTTCCTGATTCTGTCTGACTCTCTTTCTGCCCTGCAGGCCCTTCAGGGCGCGGGAACAGACCACCCACTGTTGGTGCAGATTAGAGAGCTCTTCACGGACTTGATGAAGGAATATTATGACATCATTTTAATTTGGGTCCCGGGCCATGTGGGCATCGAAGGCAGCAGAATTGCAGATTCTGCTGCCAACAGTGCCCGCAGTGACCCTGTCCCTGACACACAGACTGTTTATAGCGATTTTAAACCTGTGATTAGTGCGTACATAGGCCGCGAGTGGCAGTCCAAGTGGGACAAAGAGGAAGAGAACAAGCTTCATGAAGCTCTTCCTACGGTGTCCGACAGTCTACCTTTCCGCTGCGGCAGCCGCCATGAGGAGACTGTCCTTGCTCGGCTCCACATCGGGCACACGTATGTTACGCACTCTTACTTACTTAAACAGGTCCATGGTGTTTTGCCTGTGATGAGCAGTTTTCTGTTCGACACTTTTTGCTGTATTGTGCTGACCTAATTGACACCAGATATAAACACTTCACAGCGGACTCCTTGAAGGTTTTGTTCCGGGATGTTCCCCCGGACAAAATCTTCAATTTCTTGAGAGAATGCAATATTTTTAACAAGATCTGAGCATTCATATACTATGTGAATTTTTTTATTTGCCCTTTTTGAGAGTCTGTAGACGTTTCTTTTAAAGACATGTGCGACATTTTAGCCTGAGATTTTTAATCTATATTTACATCTTGTCTTAAGATCTTGCTTTTAGTCTGGCTGACCAGATTTTTACCCATCCCGCCGTGAGATGGCCTTAGTCGCCTGCTCGGCGTTAAACCCAAATAACTAACTAACTAACTAACCTTGAACAGGCAGAAACTGTGAGCATTGAGGCTTTGCTGCTGCGGACACAGCACCGCTGGGCGGGACATGTCTCCAGGATGGAGGATCATCGCCTACCCAAGATCACCTGAGCTTGCCATTGGACACCGAGACGGAGGAGCACCAAAGAAGAGATACAAAGACTGTCAAGAAGTCACTTAGTGCCTGCCAAATCGACCACCGCCAGTGGTCTTCGGTTGCTGCAGACCGGGACACCTGGCGCTCCACCATTTTCAAGGCAGCCGTCTCCTTTGAGGACTCTCGCAGAGCTAGCCTTAAGGACAAGCGGCTCAGGAGAAAAACCAGAAATGCCGCAACTCAGAACCCTGGCCAGACCTCCCCCTGCAGCCACTGTGGTCGAACCTCATGTTCCTGAGTGGCCTCCGCAGCCGTGAGCATGCCTGCAGATGTCGTGGGCAAGCCCTATAGCATCTTCGTTCACGAAGTTAAGCTAAGAGATACAAAAAAATCATGCGATTAGTAATGAGAAGATTTTTTTTTCATAAAATGTTTTTAATCGTTTTTAAGATTGATCCATATAATATGTAAAAATTAATCCCCAAAATGTGACAATATATATATTTTTTTAATATTTAATTATCACTCGAAAAGTTCTACAGGTACAATGCTGGTTAACGAACTCATTCAGTATCTTTCCTTTATCTACTTTGTTACGTGGTGGAGTTGTAGTCGTAGTATGATAAACACACCAGACGCACGCTCATAAGGTTCTTTTAATTAAACCTCATTCAGCTGTAATCCGTCACACGTGGCTTAAGGATGTAGACAATACTGGAGTAACAGTTCCAACAATATTTTAATTCAGCGATGCGATATCCACACAGTGCAATTCCAAATGCACAAACTGATACAAAGTCTCTTCGGCAATGTCCACACTGGCAACTCAAAATTTCTCATACGCAGCGTCTCACACAATGTACACCCTCTACGGGCCACGTACCTAACGATAAACTGCGTATCTCTACCACTGACAATTGCAAGACGATGCACGAATGTGCTTTCCCAGCGCCCTCCTTATATACACAACCACTTTCCAGAATACTCCAAGAAAATCATACAACGCAACCAATCAAAACAAAATACGCAACTGAAACTCATAAAGAAGAATTTTCTGGAATCACTAAAATAGGCTACAAAAACTCGGCTGCTAACTTCAGCTCTAAATTCTAAAGTATAATGAAGACACATAAAAGTATGGTAGCCCTATCACCACGTTGTATATCTACTCTAGAAGATTCTAGACCTTTCACAAAACAAAAAAAAAGGCTGCTCAATTCACGCGCACAGAAAAACAAAATGTAGCGAACTGTCGCCAACTACTCGACGTCGCACATATGAGTTCACTAGACAGTGCGACCTTATCGAAAGTTCTAATCTACGCAAAACAAAAATTGACCGCTATTCTCCGTGCGACTCTTCTAGAAACTTCCAGTAAAACTTATGAAATTCGCTCTACGTGCAAACAGAGAAAATCTTACTAAAACGGTACGTGATTCATAATCATGATAGCTCAAATAAATATGCGATCATTTCCTACGATTAACACATGAATGCTCTCACAGGATAACACAACCACAATCGTAACATAGTTATATGCAAAATATGTAGTAAAAATTAAAAAGATTACGGTCTCTAGTGTGGATCAACCGGTTTTTGTGAAACTGCCATTTTTTCGCCAATGAGCTTCTTAATCAACACATCGAAAAAAAGGTCTTGAGATAATTGTTTTAGGGACAATATCCTAAAATTTCTAGCTTGTCTGTCCTCAAATGCGGGCTCTAGTCGCTGTCACACACACACTCACACACACATACAATACAATACAATAAGATAAGATAAGATACTGTTTATTGCCATTTGCCTTAAGAACATAAAGCATAGGAATGTGTGTTGGTGTTGTTACAATTACAAACATCACAATAAAAATAAATTTAAAAAAACCAACAAAAAAAAAAGAGCAACCAATTAATTCTCTATCACAAAAATCCAACACACACTGTAAAAACTTTAAAACTAAGCAAATAATATCACAAACCAATGCATACCGTACACACCCACGCTCATCTTCCACACACACACACAAACACACACGCCTTTTAATCTAAGCAATCAAAATTAATTAAAGGTATATCGTTTAAGAAGAAAACAGAATAACTTAGAGTAAATACAATACAATACAATAATACTTCATTAATCCCTCATGGGGAAATTCACTGTCTGCCCATACAACACATGGCATCATCATTCACTCATAGAAATAATTAAATAACCCATAACTCTCAAAGAAATTAACTGTAACAGACATATTGTTACCTTTGTAACACTCTTGGCATCAGAAAAAAAAACTTACGGTGGATTCCGCCTGTGCTTCTGGTGTCAGCAGTGTTGCAGTGAACTACTGAAAGGGCCAGTACTAAAGAACCGAAGAGTGTTGACAGACACTATCTACTGATATTACTGTTGAAAAGGGTAACAGCCTGAGGGACAAAAGAGTTGGTATAACGTGATGTACGACTTTTGGATACTCGAAGTTTGCCACTTCGTTCGATACGTCTGCTGTCAAATTCATATCTAAGTGGATGTGTTTTGTCATCAACAATGTCAGCCAGTTTGTTCGTAATCCATCTGTTGTACAGTGTGTCCAAATTATCCTGTGCCTACCAGTCACCCCGCACCCTTTCCGGATTACTTTGTTAAGGTGATCTTGATCTCGTTTACATAAATTTCTACCCCAGCACGTCAGTCCAAAAGTTAGAACGCTAACAATATTGGAGCAGTAAAACATCTGTAAAAGCTGATTGCTTACATGAAATGATCTGAGCTTTCTCAAACAGTAAAGACGGGTATGCGGTTTTTTTCACAATAGCATCTGTGTTTTGTTTCCAGTTGAGCGCGTTGTCAAAAAGAACACCTAAATACTTGTGGGACTCTACACGCTCAACTTCTGTTCCCTTGATGACAACAGGACCGGGATGATGTTTGTTATTCCTGAAATCTAGGACCGTCTCTTTTGTTTTGCCAACATGTAATTCAAGATAGTTTCTATCGCACCACTCTACAAAGTCGTCGATCTCCTGTTGATAGTGTCTGTCGTTCTCATCTGTAATCTGGAGCCGAAATCATGACGGGACTTTTAGGTATCTATCGGCCTGTTGTTTCCTACCGACCCGGAAAAGCGGTTCCAATGGGATTCATGAAGCACTTGTTGTCCCGATTGACGTCATCTAAGGGCCCGTAAGTTATAGGCACAACACCCCTCCTCCAACTTAGCTAAAGTCCCGTTTTAAATCATATTCCAAGATGGCTGCGCCCTTACTGCTGGCTATTCATTGAGCACAATTGAGAAGGAGGGACCGCATTTTCAGGGATAGAACTAACCCTTTGGACCACTACAACGACGTAAAGCTGCACAAGAAGTTTAGATTTATGCATCAACAGATTTTTGATATAATTGATGCGGTAAAAGACGAAGTGGATGTGGCGAATCGCAAAGGAGTGTTGAACGCATCCATGCAGGTAACTTTCGAAAATTTTGCAATCACATTGTTTTTTTAAATTAACAGAAAATAACAGAAAAGGGAAATTTAACAGATGGATTGAAATCAAGTCTATAACCTTTCGGCGGTTGCCGTCTTCGTTAATTATGGTATACATAATCTTAAGAGGCACGTCAACATTGACTGAATGATAGTGATCATACTCATAAATAGTGCACTACTGCAAGTCATCTCTCTCTCTCGTCTCATTTACTCACTGGAATCAAATACCGATAGGTGTGAGTAAAGTTGTATGTTAACATTAAATCAGCTCAAATGTTGCTCTTACTCAAATTAAATTTTAAGCTTCCTGTAATTAAAATCATAAACACAACAAAAAATTATCAAAGATACTTTTAATTATTTAACAATGCAAGACATATGAATTTTCGAGCTATGCTCTTCTTCAGATAACAAACAAACAAACAAACAAACATCAAAGGACACGAATGCAATGAATAGTACTTCCTTCAACACAAAATCGCCAGGAAGTCCTGTGTTGTTTTGTGTTGAAGGAAGTACTATTCATTGCATTCGTGTCCATTGATGTTTGTTTTCTGAAGAAGAGCATAGCTCGAAAATTCATGTCTTGTATTGTTAAATAATTAAAAGTACTTTGATAATTTTTTGTTGTGTTTATGATTTTAGCTACAAGATACTTTGCAGTCTTAGTTGTGTTTCCTTTTTTTTTTTTTTTTTTTTTTTTTTTTTTTTTTTTTGTACAGCATGATGATGAAGATGAAATATTAAAATCACTGTGAACGGGAGGCAGACTTTAAATGGCGTACATTAAAGTATGAACACGTGCGGACAAAACTAGAGGCTGCGCATGCTCGTTGGAAGGGCTTCCCCCCTCCAAATAAGTCAAGGTCACTAGTCTATAAATAGTTGGGACTTTAGCTGCTGTCCCTGTAAATTCCTTCTGCGAGCCCGTCATGAATTCCATTTGACTGGTGTTGTTTACGGGACCGTTCCTAAAAGGACGATTGGGTTTGTGGTCCTGTTAATGAAAAGTCCTGATATGATTTCGGGGGCTGACCTGTTAGTGCTGTGTCCTCAGCATATTTGTCCATGACACAGTTGTCATGAGTAGCTCTACAGTCTGCTGTGTACAAAGAAAACAAAAAAGGCGACAGGACAGTCCCCTGTGGTGCACCGGTGTAACGCTTGCAGACTCTCCCCCAGTTGCACGTACAGACTCTCGCACAACAGACGCATACACCACCACTGACTCAGACGGGCGCATTCACGCGGTAAAACTCAACACGCGGGCTTTCTTACCAACGACGACATTTATAACAAATAATAGAAGAAATGTTCAAAAGATTATCACAACTATGTACACCACACCTTCCCCACTATCAGCATCTCAACATCACATCCACATACACAATATCAATACCAGGCTAGGTAGTAGTCTCTCACACTCCAACCTGTTTTGAAGTTCTCGCCTGGTTACTTTCAGTCCTTTCACAGCTAGGCGTGCAAGTCCTTTCTCATATGCTCCCGAGTCATCCCGTCTCTCGTACCATGGACATCCTCGTTACTCACTCTGTAGCGCAGTCTTGGCTGTGACCCGGGTGTCTCGGCACCGGTTGCTCACTCCCTGACTGAAGAGATGGAGAGATGACCTCGTAATAGGTCCCTGGTGACTGACGTCTCGGCGTCCGTCGCTCCAATCTCCGACAAGCACTCTGAATAAATAATAAGGTCCCAAATCATAACACTTGCTAAACACACACATATTGGATAATATGAGATACATTACGTAACCTGGCTGATACAAATAACTCACACGTTCATTCACACACACACGCTTCCTACCCCAACTACTTTCGTAACGCCTTATGTCTGTCACTATCTTGAAACAAACTATAACCTAGCACTCTCGCTATACATTCTTTCATACACTGGAAAAGAGAATACTTAACCACGTACTACTTTTATAACGACTTAGGCCTACACACCTCACATTCCTTAATTATCCATCTCGGTAAATAACTACATAGAAAACACCGGTTGCCTCAATGAATTCCAAACCAACATAACTGAATCAAACCAGTCAACACTACACAACCGAATTAACTCCTACTAATGCATACTATCTTTAACGCAGTAACCATCAATAATGTATATAAAAATACAGTGGAGTCCGCTTAACACGAATTTCTGGGGACATGGAAAATCACTTCGTGTTAAACGTATTTCGTGTTAACCAATAAGTGTACATTATCGTACGGGTCGTACTTTATATGCATACCTTCAGCTCGCTAGGAAAACACAAGGAAACGTGTTCAGCTCGCGTATTTAATGTAAAATCCATCAGGTAAAATCCATGGTAAGTTACAATCCATCAGGTAAAAGCAACACAGGCTGAAGTACAATCCCGCATCGGTAAAAGGGTTGTATTGGTACATGAATGATGCAAACAACATGAATACAGTTCAGAAACGCTAGCCAATGAGAAGACGAATTACAACAGCCGAAGGCTATTCAGCCAATCACAGACTAGAGTTCGCTCTGATCTGTCGTGTACTACAGCGCGAGAGTGACACATGAATTGGTTTTCAGCGAATGGAATCTGTGTTCGTGTTAAACAGGTGAATAATAGTGAAATTGCCCTGGTTGGGAACCAAAACCAGCTTCGTGTAAAGCGAAATTTCATGTTAAGCATTTTGTGTTATCAGTGAAATTTTAATACAGAATAAGAAGGCCGTCGGCCGGGAATGCAAAAACGGTTCGTGTTAACCGGAAATTCGCGTAAAGTGAGTTCATGTTAACTGGACTCCACTGTACCTGAATTCTAGGTTTCAGAGTCTTGGAATACAGGCTAAGGTATCTCACACACGTCTGCCCTCACTGACAGTAAAGCCCCGTACTAACGTTCCTACAGCTCTGTTCGTCTGAACTCACTAAAAACTCCCCGTGCCACACAGAATAGTTGTCACAAGATAAACCGCTAACAAAAACTGTACTGTATTAAACCTACTGTGTGAACCCTATGCGTGAGCATAGAGTTTCATCACAACCGGTGTTGGTAAAATGTACATCTGGAGACAAAAGCCTCAGAGTGGGTTACCTACCATTTTATGTGAAAAAGGGTTCCCATATTTCTATTTAGTCTAGGGCTCTGAAATTGATGCAAATGTTTAGAACTCACTTTAGAACTCAGCCTACAGAGCACTTTGCCCAACCACCCAACCCTTGTGCTATCCCTTTGGCTGTTGGTGGTGCTTGGTCGAGCTGATTCCATGAGTCTCCTCCCCCGGCCGGGCGCACCCCCAACGGTTGAGATAATAATGTATATCAGTATTAGCCTAGTCTTATGATATATATTAACCATTTTTACACCCAGCTGTGATCACTGAATTAGTGACATTTACTCTAAGATATTTTGTTTTCATTTTAAATGATATGCCTTTAATTTAGATTTCTTAGATTAATAGGCATGTGTCTTTGTGTGTGTGTGTGGGAGATGAGCGTGGAGGTGTACGGTACACATTGGTTTGTGATATTAGTTGTTTAGTTTTAAAGTTTTTTTACAGTGTGTGTACTTACTTACTTACTTATGCCTGTCACCCCTACCCGGGTATAGGCCGTCGACGAGAGACCTCCAGCGACTCCTGTCCTGTGCTTCTCCTTCTATTTTACTCCATGTGGTTCCCAGTCTCTTGATGTCTGCTTGGAGGTCTCGACGCCAGGAGTTTGTCGGCCTACCTCTTTTCCTCTTTCCCTGGGGTTTCCATGACAATGCCTGCCTAGTGATACTGGAAGCTGGCTTTTTACAGTGTGTGTAGGGCATTAGATCTGTATGATAGAGTATTAATAATTTTTTATTGTTGACTGTGATGTTTGTAATTGTGGCGACACCAACACACATTCCTATGCTTTATGTTCTTCAGGCAAATGGCAATAAACAGTATCTATCTATCTATCTATCTATCTATCTATCTATCTATCTATCTATCTATCTATCTATCTATCTATAACTAAGCTTTATAACTTAAAATAATAAAATACATTTTCTAGAAAAAGAGCCACTGGATGGAGAAAATATGGGGTTCTACCAATATAGTGGGAGGTTCTAAAATACCTCTTACACAAAAACTGGCATTACAGTGAAAATGGGTGTGGCTTCAAATCAGTCATTTAAGCATGGACTATCTTAAGAAAATTAGGCTTCTGTAATAAGTTAAAGTTCATGGAATATTTGATGCTTTTCACATTTATTTTATTGTCATTCTTTTTTTTTCAACTTAATGTGCACGTATGCATTAACATTTTTAACATTTTATTGTGCAAAATTGAATGAACACTGGCCCCTAACCTTTAGATTGTGCTTTTCACAGAGGACATCTTTTAATCATTGCTATGTTTTGTCCCTCTGAAGCAAACAGTTTATCATGGCATTTATGTGAGGATCAAAATAATGTATTCTGGAACTTAAGGGACATTGTTTATGTGCTCTGGAGTTTGAGACAACTGCAACAGAGCATTTTGAATATTAACCCTTATCATTCGGAATACACAAGTGTGTGAAACAAGTGTGACTAATATAGTTCAAGGGTAGTGCCAAAATAGCTTGGTGCCTCAAGGCACCAAGCTATTCGGGCACCACCCTTGAACTAAAGCCATTGGTCTATGTCCTTATGTGCAAGTACTGTAATGTAGCTTGCATATGGCAATGTACAAATTTGAAGCTTTTAGCCTCAGTATGACCCAGGTTAAAAAGTGTGGAAAAATACGAAAGATAGGAAAAGACTCAGTGGAAAAAACTAACACATAAAATGACAAAACAGAACACTGACATTAATTAATTAACTGACAAGATAGCAAATCACTTCAAACTGCAACCTTGATTAATCACATCAAAGGTGCATACATATAAAAACACAGTAATTGTTTGTAAACACCTCAAATCATACAATCAAGAGCAGTCAAACCTTTTTCTGACAACTTTGTGATGAGGAAAACTAGTTCTTGCCTTCGGGATGTAAATGGTTTCAGCGACTTCTGTGCCTCTATTCATAAAATGGAGAAATATACTGAGTTCTAGCAAGGGCAACAATAAAGTTTAGCTGAGTTGGTATACCTCGCCCTGTGCCTAGGTTAAATGCACCAGCAGCCCCATTGTTGCTATTTTCACACCAGACCGGTCGCTCGGACCAGTCATGAGCACCAGATCGGTTTCCGTTTAGAACATGTGCTTTCTGCACATCTAATGAGCAATCTCGGAGAAAGAATCACGTAATCTTCGTTTGATTGCTGCAAAAAAAGATGAATAAAGAATAAACCCTTTCCCCAATACGGCAATAATGCATCCTTATGCTAGCACCACGAAACATTACACGATTTGGCAGGTATGAAAAATATCTCTTTTCCTAAATGGTTTTGTGCCATCTGCGTCGTTTGAGGCAGAAAGCACCGTCATAGTTGAAGTTTCAAGAGATGAGCACATTACAAGTACAATGGACTTGATTCAGGGGCATGGGGCATGACACAAGCCTCCGCCATCTCTACACAAAACTGGCATGTTTGGGGAGGTAAAAGGCACTAAAAGTAAGAACAGAAACGAACCGATTTTCGACTGCCATCACAATCTTCCGCATGAACGTACGAGACCACACTACAAGTGCAGAAGCCTACCTGCGCGTGCAGTTCTAGTGCACATGACTGGTCCGAGCGACCGGTCTGGTGTCATAATAGCAAAAGTGACGCCGCTGGTGCGTTTAACCTAGGTATAGGGCAAGGTATACCAACTTAGCTAAACTTTATGCTTCCTTTGACTTTTGAAAGAATGCATAGTATGCAAGTGTACTTTATAGTAACATAAAAGTTACAGACATTTCTCAAACATACAAATTCTGTGCACACAAAAGATAAGATAAGATATAACTTTATTGCCATATGTAATAATACATTAGTAAATCGTTTTGGTGCTGCGCAACTTAAAAAGAAAAACATAAAATAAAACACATTAAAATATAGTTGTGTGGTCGAACCTGCCTGTCCCGGATTGGCCTCTGCAGCCACGAGCATGCCTGCAGACGTCTTGGGCAACCCCTATAGAATCTTCGTACGCGAAGTCAAACCAAGCGCGTACATAGGTTATGAGTGGCAGTCTAAGTGGGACAAAAGGAAGCTAACAAGCTGCATGAAGCTCATTCTATGGTGTATGACCGTCTACCTTATCGCTGCTGCAGCCACCGTGAGAAGACTGCCCTTGCTCGGCTCCACATCGGGCACACATATGTCACGTACTCTTATTTACTAACACAGGAGGAGCATCCATGGTGTTGTGCCTGTGACGAGCAGTATTCTGTTGAACACTTTTTGCTGTCTTGTGCCGATCTAATTGACACAAGATATAATCACTTTACAGCAGACTCCTTGAAGATTTTGTTCCGGGATGTGCCCCCAGACCAAAATTATCAGTTTTTTGAGAGAGTGCAATTAATAAGATTTGAGCATTCATAGGCTATGTTAATTCTATTATTTTGACATTGAGAGTCTGTTGACGTTTCTTTTAAAGACCTATGCGACATTTTTTTAGCATGAAATATTTTTAAGATATATTTGCATCTTGTCTTAAGACCTTTCTTTTAGTCTGGCTGTGAGATGGCCTTTGTCGCCTGCTCGGTGATAAACCCAAATAACTAACTGCAAAAAATCAAAGTAGAACATTCTTTTAATTCAGAAAATTATCACCATTAAAGAACCAGAAGTGCCTGTTCAATATTGTTTTGTTAGGGAGGTTGGGAGGAGGACAAGTGCTTGCAGATATGATCAGCCCCTCCTTTAGACAATGTGCTGAAAGTGGTGCTGTGTCCTGAGATAAAAGAAGAAAACTTTCACAAATAAAAATTTGAAGCTCTGAAAACTATAAGTATGTCTGAAAAAAATAAACACTCATAGAAAGAACAGTTGCAGCGCAATAGTATAATTGTAAAGAAAGACCCAAAATGAACAGTATGGATAAAAAGCAATTTTAACACACCGAATTGTTATTTCTAAGCATGTTTCTTTCTTTACTGGGATTTTCTTTGCATTAAACACTCCTGCCGGTCACTGTTTTGGTCTGAATTTTTTGTTTTGTGTGCTTAGGTTTGTGTTCTAAAAAAATAGCGCATTTTGGAAGACATCCCCTCCACCTCCCCTTCCCCCTCGACCCCCCCCCCCCCCTTCCTCCCCTTGTCCAGGCACTTTCCAGGTTGGTGATCAAGCCAGGCTGCTGCTTTACGAGTTGCCATACGGCCATTTTTTTTTTTCGTCCCATGTCGGTTTTATTTCGGGGATCTCTCTCTCTCTCTCTCTCTCTCTCTCTCTCTCTCTCTCTCTCTCTCTCTCTCTCTCTCTCTCTCTCTCTCTCTCTCTCTCTCTCTCTCTCTCTCTCTTTCTTATTTTGTATTTACATCAATGACCTACCTCTAAGTCTAACCTACGAAGCAACAGAGTGTCATGTTCGGTGATGATACCTCAATCCACACAGCTAACAAAAACATAATTGTAGTTGAAAACGGCCTTCAACAAAGTCTTGATGATATAGCAGCATGGTGTAAAGTCATCTCTATGATTCTGCATCCTACCAAAACAAAATCTATGATTATTGCAACATGCCAAAAGCATCAGCTGAAACCATTAAAGCTTAATCTGTCACTCGGCGACGACATCATAGAACAGGTAGCCGAACATTGTCTATTGGGGTCACAATTGATAATCAGCTAAGGTGGCAGATGCACATTGACAATGTGTGTAAAACGGTCTCTAGAAATGTCTTATGTTATCAAAATTAAAGTATTACACAGATAGTGAAACCAGAAAATTGTTCAGTAATGCACACATCATGTCACATATAAACTACGCATCGACGGTGTGGGATTGTTGCAGTGATGTCCACTTAAAAAGACTAAATTCTTTACATAGGAGAATGGCAAAATTGATTATTCCCGACCCGCACTTGACAACCGAGGAAAAACTCAATAAAGCTGGATTCCTACACCATCAAAATCACTTTAAATTTAACAAAGGGGTAATGATGTTTAAGGTGTGGAACCGTAGTGCTCCAGAATATCTAATAGATCTGTTTCAAAAATCAGATTCCTGCTATGGGAATATGAAGGGTCTTTATATTGTTCCAAAACCCCGAATATATTTATTTAAATCCACTTTGTCATTCGCGGGTTGCACACTGTGGAACTCACTTCCACATCACGTTAAAGTCACTCCCACATTATCTTGTTTCAAGACAAGTCTTTATAGATAACTGACATCACTCAAATCGGACAAGTCTTTATAGATAACTGACATCACTCAAATAATATCTAATTATACGTAGACACAAATGTATGTGTATATTCTAACTATCATGTATATATTCTAACTATCATGTGCATGTGCGCTTGTATGTATGTGTGTGTGTATACATATGAGTGTGTGTGTGTGTGCGCGCGCGGGTGTGTGTGCGATTGTGCGTGCGTGCATGTGTTTGTTTTTAGTGGACTGTATATTTTGTATCACTGTGCTTTGATGTCCCTGTTTTATGTAAATTCCCTCCTCTCTAAGCCAGCCTCTGATCAACACACACATCTGCACACACAAATAAAGAGGGACACACAGCAATTCCCACCATTCTTGACCTCTATGGTTTGGCCTAGCATAGCTATTCTAAAGAAAAATAATAGCACGAGCAGTGAAATGACGTCACTTCAAGCTTCATGTCATGGCATCATTACCCCCACGACGCTGTGTTCATAGTGACGACTCGATGTTATACGTCATCATCACAGTACTAACATTTGACTATCAGAGGATTAACTTTGCAATTTTCTTGTTGATTTTCATGCCTAGAGCTTACAGGTCACAATTTAACCTAATCCTACCCCATGGCCGGGACAAACGGCAGGCTTATGCAAACACTGTTTATGAAAAATTATGTGGGTAATAATGAGAAGATAGTTTGTTTTTTCACAAAAGAAAAATTAAAGTTATGTTAACTGTTTTACAAATGACGCCTAAAAAGTGGTGCAGAACATTGTCTGATTTTCACACCTACGGCACACAGTCACAATAGACCTAATCGTACCCGACAGCCGAGACAAACTGCAGGCTTATGTAAATACCGTATACGAAAAATCATGCAATTATTAATGAGAAGATTGTTTGTTTGTTTGTTTTTCGTAAAAAAGATTCAATTGTTTTAAGATGAACCCTTATAATTCATTTAATGAATCTCCAAAACGTGAAAATATATTTTAAAAGAATAATTTAATTATCACTTGAAAAGTTCTAGAGGTTCATTAACGAACTCGTTCAATATGTCCCATTTATCTAGTTATACGCAAAATATTTAGTAAGTATAAGAAAAATTACAGATTATAGTGTGGATGAAACCAGTTTTTTTTTGTGAAATGGCCATTTTCTCGCCAATGAGCATCTTAAAAAGTTTTAAAAAAGGTCCCGAGATAATTCTTTTTGGGACAATATCCTAAAATTTCAATCTTGTTTACCCCACCCGGCTCTGCCCTGGGGGACTTGGGTGGGGTTAGGTATTTTTTAGTTCCCAGGGTCACCCTGGTCAGCCCCACAGGGTGGGTTTTTCTCTCTATTCTGGGGCATTTGTTTCTGTCTACCCTTTGTCCATTCACCTGTATTTGCCTTTTTAAAACTCTCCCTACTGTCTGCACTGCCTGTAGCTCTTGATATTGGATGTGTGTTGCTAAATGGTCTTAGCTTTATTTAGGCCCCATGTGTTAGGTTTATTTAATGTATTTGACCGGCTGGCGACATACATTCAATGTTCTGTTTATTGTTTTTCACAAGCAGTGCAGGCACGTCCTGAGAAAGCCTTGTTGCTGTCGGGACGTTAAGCAATGTACAATCAATCAATCAATTCAATCTTGTTCGTCCTCAAACGCGGGCTATAGTCACTGTCACACACACGCACGCACGCGCGCATGCACGCACGCACGCACGCACGCACGCACGCACGCCTTTTGGCGCCAAAAAGACGTTCTCTAGCAATGTTTGAATAGCTAGACGTGACGTCATTTTTATCTTGTTACTTCTTTCCCAGAATTTCTGCGCCCGCACGCCAAAAACCTCATGTGCATGCTCCGGAATACGCTCCAACCCGCCCCATTTCAAATTCTACCATTTTTTTTTTTTTTATGGTAGACAAAAAACAAAACAAAAAAACTACCTCCTTGTGTAGCAGAAAAGTGACTAACACTTTTGCTAGTGTAGACAGCTTGGCAGCAGAGGCAGCAGGCAGCACCAACATGAAACAGCTCTACAACATTACCAGAAGATTGTCGGGCAAGTATGGCCATACAGAAAGACCAGTAAAAGACAAAGAAGGCAAGCCTATTGCGGACAGAGCAGACCAACTCGACAGATGGCCGAGTATTTTGAAGAGTTACTGAGCAGACCCACCCCACCCGACCCCCCAGACATCCAGCCAGCAGATACTGACCTACCCATCAGCTGTGACATACCCAGCCAGGAAGAGATCAGAATGGCGGTGGCATTTTTGAAGAATGGCAAAGCAGCAGGGTCAGACGGCATCCCAGCGGAGGCTCTGAAAGCAGACCTAGAGGCAACAGTAGAGCTGCTGTACCCACTGTTTGGAAAGATCTGGGAGGAAGAGGTGATGCCGGCTGACTGGAAGAAAGGATACCTAATCAAGCTTCCCAAAAAAGGCGACCTCAGTAAGTGTTCCAACTACAGAGGAATTACCTTGCTGTCAGTACCAGGAAAGGTCTTCAACGGGATCATCGTGGAGAGAATGAAGAGATCCGTCGACCCCCAGCTGAGAGACCAGTAAGCAGTATTCAGGAAAAACCGATCATAAGCAGACCAGATTGCCACTCTCCGCATCATCATGGAACAGTCTCTGGAGTGGGCCCACTCGGCACCGGCCTCTACATGGCGTGGGTGGGTAATCTCCTCAGTCACTGACAGCTAGCCGAGTTAGCTAGCGAAGGGGTGCCATCTTTGTCCAGGATTAGGACTTGATGTCAGCAGATAATGTTCAGTCTTTTTCACTGGTCCCGTTTTTAAAGAGCTGTGCTAACCCAGGTCCTACCATGTTGGATTGGTCCCCAAAAATACTCGTGAGCTTTTGGTCCTTTGGATCCCAAATGTTTGCTGTGCTTGGAGACGTGTCGGGGGAGAAGAGGATCCTGGTGGCTGAGGTTCCCTTTGGGTTGCGGCTCACTGGTGCCAACACTCCACTTTGGCTTTGGCTTCTACCTAAACGGGGAGGCTAGTCGTACCGGCCTAGTCAATCGGCTCTTGTCACGTTGAGCCCTATCCCACTGTTGACATGCGGTTTGCTATAC
This sequence comes from Semisulcospira habei, assembly GCA_036245525.1. Lineage (NCBI taxonomy): Eukaryota > Metazoa > Mollusca > Gastropoda > Semisulcospiridae > Semisulcospira > Semisulcospira habei. The sequence continues at coordinate 26,275,661 of BTPG01000003.1, read as the reverse complement.
GGAGCACAATGCTATAGTCTCTGCTGCTGATTAGGTGCTTTACGCCAATATTCCCCTGCATTCAATGGTGTGATAGAAGGTGGTGGATCAGACGGTTCAATCAGGCTTACCCCCTTGAGTATATCCCCGCCGACAGTTGCACTTTCCCTTGTTGGGGTCGGTGGCGGGCGGGGATATGGAAAACACGAAAAATATCAAAACTGGCACAGAAGCGGCACATAGCCACCGACATTGTACATGACGGTGACTCGGACTGTGAGGAAGTGACGCCTCAGGCGTCGGTCGTATGGCCTCACTTCCTCATTGTCCATAGCAAGGTGAAAGAAACCTGTTTCCAAGCTATCCAGACCAAAAATGTGACTGCCAAGCCTGTAAAATCAAAGAAGTACCCAACGGAGATCAGTTGCTAATGATGCGTTTTAAAGTTTTTATAACAAGCCAGGGCCTTCATATTGGGACGCCTGTTATATGGCGAAGGTCGGCAGGCCAGGCAGTATGTGCTACATATAACACGGCCGCCACAGCGAAAAACAGTATAAAAAAAAGTTGTAAAGCTCGCTGGTAGATGCTTCTCTGTATGCTTCCACGCTTTTCTGTGGAGTCGGTCAGAATAAAGAAAATCCGGCAGTGTATTAGTCTGTGAATAATGTAGGATGGAGCCCGAAATAGCACATGTTTAGTAGTGCCACAGTTCATCTGCACACGCTCTTCGTTGAATACATAGGCTTGCACGAAATAAGTACAAATTCCAACTGTTGCAACTGAGATAAAGACGATGTTCTAGTGGATACACCACAACTATCAAATAAAGTTTTCGAAAAAGCTGTTTCCTCAGAACTTAATGGCACAATACTGCCTGGAAAATAATAATTATAGGCTTTGCTTTAAATCACAGTTAACACATTTTGCAGGTGTGGACGGCTGGGCCAGGACATGGTGCATGGCCGCCATTTTGCCTCTTTTTTTTTGTTTTTTGTTGTTGTTGTTGTTGTTTTGTTTAGTGGTGCAGATTTGGGGCATCAGGAAATTGGAATGAGAGGAGTTTTATTTTTATTTATTTTTTATTTTTATTTTTTAGCTTCCTGGACATTCAGTTGTTGGTAATGAAATGGTTAATCATTTCGAATAAGTCAATATGATAAGCTCATATTATTTTTTATGTGGATGGATTTTATACATGTGAACCATGAGGGCTTTTGTCATTTTTGGCTCACGTGCCAAGCAAACGTGAGTCTATGTTCTGGGCCAGTGGTCGTCCGTTCGGCGTCCGTCCATCCGCCGTCGTCTGTGGTAAACTTTAACGTTGGCACTTTCTCAGAGATTATTCAGGTTACAGCCATCACACTTGCCTCAAGGATACTTTGTGCCAAGACCTTTCTAAACATACCAATTTCAGTGGCCTCTCACAAACATCAAGGTCACAGGGGATCAGAAAATAGGTCCAAAATAGCCATATTTTGACATAATTTTTTTCTCTCAAATACCATTCACAACTTGAAACCCAAGCTTATTGCAAAGATACCTGATGGTAAGACCTTTCCGTACATACTAATTTGGTTGATCCCTCGGAAAGGTCAAGTGTCACAAGAACTCAGTAAATAGGTCCAAAATAGCCATACTTTGACAAAAGATGTGGGTTTGTTTTTTTTTTTTCCTCAAATACTAGTCGCAAATTCAAACCCAAACTTGGTACAGAGATACCTGATGGTAAGACCTATCTATGCTTACTAATTTGGATGACCCCTCGGAAAGGTCAAAGGTCACAAGAGCTCGGGATATAAGTAAAAAATATTTTGACAATAATTTTTTTTTCTCAATTACTATTCACAACTTCAAACCCAAGCTTGGTACAGAGATATCTGATGGTAAGACCTATCTATGCGTACTAGTTTCGATGACCCATTGAAAAAGGTCAAGGGTCACAAGAGGTCAGCAAATGTGTATAAAATGCTTATTTGTTATAGAATTATAGTTGTCTTCAAGATTTTTGCAACCTTTTAATCATATTCGGCACACAGGTAGCTGATGATAAGACCTTCCTATGTATACCAATTCAGCCAACTCGTAGCAAAGGTCAAGTGTCACAGCAGTTTGACAGATGTGTAAAAACTGATTAAATTTTGAGAAAACATAGATTTTGTTGGTGCAGAAGCCATCCCGTTGCTTATTGCCACATGTGTGGATCTGTTACATACGTGAGCCATAAGGGCTTTGCCTTTCTTTTTGTAGGTGTTTTGACCTTTTGCTTGTTGTTGTATAAGCTGTAATGTTGTTTTGTCGGCAGGTCCGGTCACCCGAGAAAGCACAAGTGCCAGTCCCCCGCCCCTCCAGTATCGGGATGTATTTGTGCTAACACGCGGAATATTGTTTTCTGATGTCAGAGATAACGAGGGTAATGTTGTTACAAAATCTAGTGGTTTTGTGAGCAGCCTTTCTGATGAAGGCATACCGGTCAGCGTCGTAAGCATGAGAGATGTACTTCATAGTAAGGCAATGGTATCGGAACTAGCATCGGCACAGACTGACCAAGTGACGGTGACACATGTTGAAGTTGCTCAAGGACTGGAGAGAAAAGTGGTGGTATATCTGCCATACAGGATGCAATGTGTTGGTAAGGAGCTCAGCGATGAGGAGATGGAAAGAGCTGACAAGTTATATGCTGTCTCCCGATGTATTGGCCAGTTGGTGACAGTGGATGTGCCCCCAGCTGCTGTTCGAGAACTGATGCACCAGGCACTTATGATCAGGCAGTTTATGGTGGCCTACAACCATTTGATCAAGAACTTTTTTATGGCAATGTTTATTCGAGAGCTGATGGCAGCGTATGAAAAGCGCTGACAGTAATAGCAACTGACTTGAGGATGAGGAGATATATGAAAGAGGCTAGTCATCATAGTCGGATGACTGCCTACTAGTCCAGGATAAACACCAAATTTTGGGCATAGCTACCCAGCAGTGCCCTATTGATTAAACGATTAAGATACCATCGAGATGTTGTCATGGAATCATTTAAAAAAATCGTTTGTGACTTGCTTTTTTGGGAATGGCCATTTTACCCTGTTAATTTTAACTGTGTAAGACGTGTTAATATAATAACCCACATAATTATCAAAGCTTTTTTACAATCTAAGTGCATTGATTTACATGTCTGTATAATGTAGAATCGCTCAATCACTTAGAGTAGTGTATAATCGCCATAAGAAAGCAACAGTTTATTGTATCAATTATGGGGTATTTTTTAAAGTTAAGCCAAGTGTGTGTGGGTGGGGAGGGGCGTAGCGGGGAGAGGTGGGGGGGGTCAAATCCGCTGCTCTCCAAATTTGTGTTCGTTCTGAGCCTGATGTTCCTCCTGACGTGCGAGTCGTATTAGGTTCAATAATGGACAGATTTTGTTCCTTTTCATTGTCTTGGATAAGTAGTTCTTTCACAGTTACAGCAAACATCGGATATATCAGATTGCGTAGAGAATCAGATTTGTCATGTTGTTAAACGAAGTTTCTGATTTTAAAATAATTTGTATAATTTTAATGTCTACATTGATACTAAATTATATATGTAATAAAGACATATCGTTTATGTAGAGACAGCTGATTTTTGTTTTACAAGTATTCGTGTTTGCGTGGACTTTTTCCTGTGTATATAATGATGCTATTGGGTTTTGTATGTAAATACACTTTTTAGTTTCTCTATTTTTTATGCTGTAGATGTTAGCAAAGGCAAGTTTGTAAAATGACGATCTGTTTTCTGACAAAACATATTACCATTGAAAAAAAATCATCATCATCGTACACGCTTCTCTAATTCCGAAAACACATATACCTGTTCCAGGGCGGGCTGTTTCAGTTCCTAAAATTTGCCGACGCAACGGACCGAGTTCTCAGTGTTGTCTTGCCTTCATTAAGACTTACTACACTTCTTTTCACAATCCAAATGAGTGGGCACACGTAACGGTAGCTTACTGCTGCTTCAGGGATTTGGCGGAGGAACTCTCCTGCATAGCAAAGGGAAATAACGGTATATCATGTATCTAGGTAAAGTCAACCTGATTTTACACAAATTATAGCAATACTGAAATTGTACCTTGTACTAAATTTGTCACCATTTTCTCAAGTCTTGAAGCGAAAGTGAAACTCATATCAAAGACAACACAAAAAAGACAGATCCCTCTTTCATAAGGCTTGCTGAAAAAAGCAATGTCAGTGTAAAAGTTTAGTCCCTTGACTTACTCATGCTGTGTTGCCCGGTTTTCTGAAGGGGAATTCAGCATATACATGTGCTATGTATGTGCATTGCATCGACGTCACACAGTTGAAGAGCGGCTCCGCACATTTTTAGCATTTTGCAACATAATTACTTAATTAGTGACTTTAGAACAACGACAGGGTGATTCAGCTCATCATGCCAAGCAGTCCGGTATCTTTTCGTGCCATTTGCGGTACCTTTTACTGGACTTTTCAAAACTTCATGGCTCGCAAAGCACAGAGGAAGGCAGCCCTACGTTACCGCACTGTCAGTGTCAGCGGACCGGTGGCAGTCATTCTCGTGTTTTTGGTCGGCTTTCTGCTCCGGTGTGGCAATGTCGAAGCGAACCCAGGGCCACCGAAACGACAGACTCTTTTGACATGCCAGGGGAACCAAGACAACCAGTCGCCCGGGGGTGAGGCAAACGCAGTGTCTGAGCCGACCATTGCTGATGTGTTTAAAATGTTGAATGTGATGGACAAAAAGATGGACAGTATGAAAGCTACAATGCAGGAGCAGATGGACAAAATTCAGAGTGACTTTACTGCGGTGATGAAAGAAAACAGAGAGTTGAAGGAGAAAGTTACGCAGCTGGAGGATAAGCTGGATGATTTGGAGGGGCGGAGCAGACGCAATAATCTGATCTTTCACGGAATCCCCCACCCCCAGGGGCGCTCAGAGACTTGGGCGGACTGTGAAAAAGCTGTCAAGTCAATGTTGAAGGACGAGATGGGCATAGAGGAGGAGATCGAGGTGGAGCGTGCCCATCGTCTGAAGGGGGGCAAGGCGCCCCACCCCATCATCGTGTGCTTCAACAAGTACAAAGACAAGGAGCGGATCCTGTTTGAGCGAAGAACGCTGAAGGAGAACAGGTCCCGGGTCTACATCTCTGAGGACTTCACCCCTCGGGTGAGGGACGTGCGCCGCAAGCTACTACCCTTCCTCAAGGAGGCCAAGCAGGCGGGGAAGAAGGCCTTCCTCTGCTTCGACTCCCTCGTTGTTGAGGGAAAGACCCACGCATACGACGCTGCTACCCAGAGGCCAGTGGAGCGCAGGGGGCAGAAATGAGGGGCAGGCCGGCATGTTGACCCAGCAACCAGGAGAAGACAGCCCGTCCCTCATTCAGACCCCCAGGGCCCCCACCATGTGTCTTCAAAGGACGACTTACCTGCACACACACACACTCAAGTGCCCATACTCAAACCCACACCCGCACACTGTGTTGATGAAAGTGGTAGTGATGAAAGTGGTAGCTCTGTGTTTCGCATCATGGCATGGAATATCCAAGGTCTTGTAAATAAGCTGAAAAGTGTTTCTTTTAGGCAGTTCTGTGAAAAGTGTCAAATTTTTGCATTTTCAGAGATCTGGTCGTGTAAGCAAAATGTTATAGAGGATACCTTTCCAGAGTATCAGGTGTTTTTTTTCACCACGTACACAAAAGTTAAAAGGGGGCGTGGCCGTGTGTGTACATAAATCTATAGCCTGTCATGTGTTGCGTTTAATGCAGGCAGCTGAGGATATTGTGTTTCTAAAGATCGGTAAGTCTGTTTTGAACTCTGCATCTGATGTTCTGGCAGCATTTGTGTATGTGGCTCCAGAGCGTTCTGTTGTATATGGTGAAGATAACGTTGATGGTTTTGAAGTGTTAGAAAACTACATGTCTCAAGTGTTACGTGCTCACCCTGAGCTGCCTTGGCTATTATGTGGCGATTTTAACGCCCGCACTGCCGGGCTGTCTGATACTGATTTTATTGATGGCAATTCACACGTGCAGCCTCTACAGGAATTAACAGATCTGCTAGAGGATGTACCACAAAGTCCACGGAGGTCAAAAGATATTGGCGTAAACAGTTTTGGTCGGAAACTGATAGAACTATGTCAAGAGTACTGTTTGTTTATTGTCAATGGCAGAACGAAAGGTGACAGTGAGGGAGAAATTACGTGCGTGGCCAACAGAGGCAAAAGTGTGGTGGACTACTGTCATCATCATCAGTCCCTTGTCTCTACTGTATTTGCTCTAAATCCGTGTTTGACCTAGTGACCGATATGTTTGTTGCAGACAGGTGCGAGTCAGACCATTTCCCCATTGTAACCACGTTTACTTCTATTCAGTCTGTTTATTCATGTGATGATGATGATTTAAATGATGATATAATACTAGAGGAAGGGGTTAAATTTGTTTGGAAAGAAAACTACGCTGAATCCTTTTGTGCATACATTGAAGATAATCAGGAGACTCAGTTTCAACACTTTTCGTCAGCGCTTGACTCGAGTGTAGAAGAAGGGTCGGCCTGTTTTGTAGCATTCATTCAGAAGGCGGCTGACAAAATGAGGTCAGGTAAGAAGATAGGTGAATCCCGTGCACAGCCGCCGTGGTGGGACTCGGACTGCGAGTTAGCAAAACAAAACAAGTACCTACAGTTGAAGCAGTTCAGACACACAAACACACATGACGACTTAGGGAAGTATCTTGACATGAAGAAAGAATTTAAGAAGTTGTGTAAAACAAAACAAGTAGAGTACAACGCATGGGTTTTGAATGAGCTCAACGATGCATGTAATGATGCAAACTCAAGAACATTTTGGCAAAAAATAAAGTCTCTGACTGGCGTTAAAAAGTTGTGTTCTGATGTCGTTTCACCACGCGTGTGGTATGATTATTTTCGTAATTTGCTAAATGTGGATCAGAATGTTGATGATTCAGGTTTCAGCAGACAGGCCGAGGGTGTTTTGAATGACCATATATCTGATGATTGTGATGGTTGTCATAATGCAAAATTTGACGAGGAAATCACGCAGGATGAAATTCGCAGTGCTATTAATAACATGAAGAAAGGGAAAGCATCAGGCCCTGATGGCTTGCCCACTGACCTTTTTCATCATGCAGGTGAGATCCTTGTGAAATTTCTGCATCCTTTGTTTAATCGTGTGTTTCAAAGTGCGGAATACCCTGAAAGCTGGACCATGGCTGTGTTATTTCCACTACACAAAAAGGGTAACCCTAGAAATGTTGACAACTACAGAGGAATTTCTCTTCTGAACGTTATCAGTAAGTTGTACAGTTTTGTCATTAACAACAGGTTGGTTCGTTTTTGTGAAGAGAACGATTGTATTCCTGAGGCCCAAGCTGGCTTCCGTAAAGGATACAGTACTATAGACAACATTTTTTGCTTACAGGCACTAGTGCAAAAGTATCTTAGCAAGCAGGGTGGCCGTTTTTACACCATGTACGTAGATTTTTCTAAAGCTTACGACAGTGTGCACAGGACAAAACTGTTGTATCTCTTGCTACGTAAAGGAGTTCATGGAAAGTTGCTTCAGACACTTGAGAGTATGTACAAACATGTAAAAGCTGCTGTAAGGGTTGGAACCAAAGTTACCGACTACTTTGATTGCATGTCAGGGGTGCGACAAGGTTGTGTGTTGAGCCCACTGCTGTTTTCTATCTTTCTTTCAGAATTTGAGACAGAAATATCATCGTGCGGTGCACGTGGCATTGATATTTTTGCAGACCCACTGGGTATTTTCCTTCTTATGTATGCTGATGATATAGCCATTGTCTCTGACTCTGTAGCAGATCTCCAAAAGAAAATTAATTGTTTAGAAAAATACTGTAAAAAATGGGGTCTCACTGTGAACATGGACAAGACAAAAGTGGTGGTCTTCAAAAATGGAGGTTTTGTGAAAAATTGTGAAAAATGGTTTTATGCTGACAAGCAGATTCAAGTCGAGTCCAGTTATACTTACCTTGGTGTGATATTTTCCTCTACTCTGAACTGGGCTAGATGTGTAGAAAACTTAGCTGGAAAAGCCAGGAGAGCAGTTGCAGGCATCAAAAGACTATACTTCAAATTACAAAACTTGCCAGCTGACACTGTTTTTCACATTTTTGATGTCAAGATTAAACCCATTGTGCTATACGGGTCAGAGGTCTGGGGTTTCCAGAGACATGATGTAATTGAGCAGGTTCATATAAAGGTTTGTAAAATGGTCCTTGGTGTTGGAAGAGATGTAAAAAACAATATTGCGCTGGGTGAGTGTGGAAGATTCCCTATGTATATTGATGCCTATGTTCGAATGGTGAAGTACTGGTGCAGACTTCTTACCATGTCAGAAAACAGATACCCAAGACAGTGTTACACGATGTTATATATGCATGATACTTCGGGTAGATCGAACTGGGCTACTCAAATAAAGACTCTATTGTGTATGCACGGGTTTGGGTATGTATGGGAAATGCAGTCAGTTGGAAACACTCCTCTGTTCATTCAGATATTCAAAGATCGGCTGATGGATTGTTTCCGACAGGACTGGCATGCATCCCTTACCTCAAACACAGAATACTGCCATTACCACCCAGAAATACTTAGAGCCAGTTACATAGGGCAGCTGAACTCTTGTGAACTCAGGCGGGCAATATGTTTACTTAGATGTAACCGTTTACCTTTAAACGGAGTATCCAGATTTGGAAAACCCATCACTAATCCAGAATGTAATTCATGTGATTGGCATAAGGCTGAAGATTTGTGTCATTTTCTGTTCGAGTGTCCAAAATATGCCCCTTTACGTAAAAAGTACATTCCACTGTTTTACTACAGATTCCCATCCGATCTTAAAGTTCAGCTGCTGTGTGGAAACCTACATGATAAACTGGTCTTTAAAGTTGCTATGTATATTTCAGGTTGCCTTAAATTAAGGAATTAGAGGGATTTGCTTTGAACTTTTCTTGTTTTTTGTTTATTTATGTGCGCTGATGTAATGCTATATGAGTGTGTTTTACAACCACCTTCCTGTATTTTCTGGTTGTAAATTGTATTTTGTGTTCATATGGGCCTGATAGCCTGCAAAAACTGAAATAAATTTATTATTTATTATTATTATTATTATTATTATTATTATTATTATTATTATTATTATTATGTGCATTGCAGAGGACTGATTCTTTTTCAATTACAAAAATATATTATTACTTCTTTTTTTTTACAAGAACTTTGATTCTAAGATATTTTTCTCTAAATTTTGCTATCTTTAATTTAATGATTTTCTTTGTGAAAAGTAGTAAATTAACATGTGCAAGAGAAAACAAGATATATCAATGTATCAGGCAATCCTTTTTGCTGTAAGAATCTCTCTCTTGTCTTGGCTTGACTTCGTGAACGAAGATTCTATAGGGGTTGCCCACCAACGTCTGCAGGCATGCTCATGGCTGCGGAGGCCAATCCGGGACAGGCAGGTTCGACCGCAGTGGCTGGAGTGGGAGGTCTGGCCAGGATTTTGGGTTGCGGCACCTCTGTTTTTCTCCTGAGCCGCTTGTCCTTACGGCTAGCTCTGCGAGAGTCCTCAGTGGAGACGGCTGCCTTGTAAATGGTGGAGTGCCATGTGTCCCGGACCGCAGCAAGCGAAGACCACTGGCGGTGGTCGATTTGGCAGGCACTAAGTGACTTCTTGAGACAGTCTTTCTATCTCTTCTTTGGTGCCCCTCTGTCTCGGTGTCCAGTGGCGAGCTCGCCGAACAGGGTGATATTGGGTAGGCGATGATCCTCCATCCTGGCGACGTGCCCCACCCAGCGGAGCTGTGTCAGCAGCAGCAAAGCCTCAATGCTCACAGTTTCTGCCTGTTCAAGGACCTTGACGTTGGTGACATAGTCACTCCAGTGAATGCCGAGGATGGTACGCAGGCAACGCTGGTGGAAGTGTTCGAGGAGTCGTAGTTGGCTGCGGTAGAGGGCCCAGGACTCGGAACCATACAGCAGGGTGGTGTCAATGACAACTCTGTACATGTAGCAGAGTGCGGTAAACCTCTCAGTCCTCATGTAGTTATTTTTAGTCTGTTCTATTGAACGAAGGAAGCTGTTTCAATAGTCATTAGATTCAGAACAGTTCCTGCTTTTAGAATATCTATTTGGTTTCGTACGATCGGTAACCAGTCTTAGATTTACGTTTTTTTATGAGGTTTCGCCTTTCTCGTTCATTCCTGGAACATCGCCAAATAACGAAAAGTATGCAGTACATACAGTTCAAGGGTTACTGGTCCTGGGTCAAACACTGTCGGTTTATGGAATGTGTGATAGTCCATACACACCAAATTGGATCTCTCTTGTTTCTTCGCGATGACAACTGGCGATCAGGAATCTCAAGTCTGGCGTCTCCCCAACATTCTTCCTCAGTCCTTCTCTCGTGTTGCGAAGCAGAGGACACGGCTCATCACGAACTGGCTTGTTGGATGTCCAACCAACCACTCGCTGAACTGTGTCCGCAGTCCCTGAGTCAGGCGAAAATCGATGCCCGAACTTCGTAGTTTGGACTCTAAGCTTCTCTTGCTGTGCCTGGGCTAAGTTTAGGCCAGACTGAACGTCTTCCACACCTTCCTGGTGGTTGAGTTCGCCAAAATCGAATAGGTTCTCGTCGTCTAGTCTCTCGGTGTCAGCATTCAGACACACTGACGCAGCTTGTTGTGGTTTATACTGACGACTTCTCTCGATGTACTCCTTCAGTGAATTCACACGGTCAGTATTCGGTCTGTTGTTGACTTCAACTCCATAGTCTTCGATGCCAACCACTGTGTCAAACACGCACGGTCACCTATCCCGCATGTCCTGTGGCAGTCGGCTTATTTCTGTGTCTTGTTCCTGCCGCGATCTTTCAAGCTGGTTCTGATGACTGACCTTCAGGTCTTGCTCCCGTTCCTGTCGAACTTGATCCAGCCCTCTGTCGAAATCGTTGACGACCTTCTGGTTTTTTCGTTTGTTCCTTGTTCCACTTCCAGCCTATCTCGCTCGCTGGTCACGGTCGAATCCACCTGGTTCTGCTGTCGCACCTGCGCATTGCGCTTCTCTTCCTTTAACGTGTCTGTATTCACCATTACTGCTTGAATGTTGTCAGCCACTTTTAGAGGGATAGTATGGTGACTCTTCTTTTCCTGACCTCTTGTAGTAAGGCGCAGGTTTCAGGTCTCCACTCCGGATCTGGATCCACTGCATTTCTGGCACCGTCAACGTTTCCAATGATAAGATCGTATACTGGGGTCTTCACGCACAACGCCTTCACCTCTCCTGTCAGGTACGGAGTATTGACACTGACCTTGGCAAGGGGAATGACTCGCCTACTTCCATCGGCCAAGATGGGATGAGGGTTGTCCACTCCTGTAGCTTCTGGTTTTCAGCTTCTACGTCCTCCCTCACAATGATGCAGTTACATCCGGTGTCTCTCAGCACTCTCACTGATGTGTTTCCGACAAATCCTGACACCACCGGCATGTTCGGCACTTCATTCTCAAGCAGCACAATGTTTGAGACTGGTAAGAATGTAGCCCCATCTCCTACTGGGATGCGTCCATTCTTTTTGAAAGATTCAATCAGCTCCGGTATCACTCGCCTTTCTCCAGATTCAAAGTCATTGGATGACGTCACATATTTGGCTAGTACAGCGGCGGCTCTGTGTTGAGATGTGGTACTGCTTCTGCCTGCTATCCCGCGATCTTGGTTGGGTCTTCTGGTGTTATCGCCTTGGGGAACATCTTTAGAAGGACATCGTATCGCCTTGTGAACTTTCTTTCCACAAAGAAAACACGTCAAGCTCTCCATCGGCAAGTGTTTCGGGGTGTCTCTGACTTTATGAATTTCTTCTGCTGGCGCAGACACACGCGTTGGCTTACCGGGCCCGAACTTCATATTCTGGACGTCCAGGTATCTTTGAGCGAAATCTGCCAGGGCCTTCAGAGACTGGTCCTTTTGCTCCCTGAGTCGGGCGGCCAGGTCCTTTGAACATGCGTTGAGGACTTGTTCTTTGATGATGGGGTCACATAGGTCCTGGTACTCTTTGTTTGGACCTGAGAGTGTAGGCTCATCAGAATACAAGGACAGTGATGATGAGGAGTTTGTTCCTGGCTCGTGTTCACAGGATTCAGATTGTGTGTCGCCATCAATCTCTGGGAACTCTGACACAGACAGTATTGTATTTGACTAAGTGCCAAAAGGTGATCTCACAAAGAGGACAACTGGGTTGAAAATCAAAGTTTGACATAAAGTACCAGAAAATGTATTTGGGTGATGTAAACTGTATTGGTAATGTGTTTGTAAAAGAAAAAGATAATATCTGAAATGGTTTTTGAGAAAATGGCTGTTAAAAATGTTAAGTCTGGATATGTCGGACATCAGGTATTGCGACATAGTGCCTCTAAATTGGTGGGATAAAAAACACAAATCTGTTTCCAAACAGTTAAAATAATAAGTAGTGGTCACAATTGACCTATCCAAACAATTACTGCTCTTTGGCTTAGAATGTTCTAATCCCTGAACATGATTTGTGTTGCAATACCTGACATCCGACCATATTCAAGTTTTAAAATATCCTACAAGCAAGAAAAACACACTTTGTCGTGTTATGTATACCACTCACAGGAATACATGCACACAGAAGAGCACAATGAGAGTCATCTTTGCTGCCCAAATATATTTATTGGCAGTCAGGGCCAGAATTTTGAACGTAGGTCGAACATCAGGATTGCAGCAGATATCCCCGGGATACTTATCAGAAGCCACAAACACAAAGCCTTTCCCCCAGTTTCAAGCACAATATTTAACAAACTAAACAGATATGAAGAACAAACTGCATACAACTTACTGATGTAATATACATGATAAAACATGATGTGCTAAACAGTCTGCACCTGTAAAAATAAAACAAATATTCAAATAAATTTCATCTGTGTACAGGCTGAGTGCATTATTTTAACTCTGAACCTCAGATTCAGAAGGTCCTAACGGCTATGCAACTCGTTGTCCATAATGGCTCATTTTAACAGTGTCTTCTCCCAAAAAAATTCTACAATCCATATGTGTTGAACGTCAGGATTGCAGCAACAAATGTTGCTACAGCAGCAATAAACTTGTTATCACAAGAAATCATCTTCATTCTCTAACCTACTGCCTAAAATCGGTACTGGAGTGTCGGGCGATTCAAACTCTTGAAAATGGTCCCTTACAATATTTATAAAATAAACATTTGGCTCATAATATTGTCTATAATTACAGTCGAACGTCAGAAGTGATCGAACGTCAGATTTATGAAAACGGTTGCGACAAAATGTCATGAGTTGTAGCTCTCCATTGACAGACCGGACATTTAAAACAACCACGCTGGAATGTGGCCCATAATGCATCTGTCATAACCGGACGGTCGTAGACCAAAAAAACCAAAACAACTTCATTAAACTTGTCAAATAGTTGTTCGAACGTCAGATCTTGCGACAAAAACTGGCCGCTCACAATTTTTTTTGCCAGCTTAGAAAACTGTGACGGAAAAGTAAATTTGAAGCATATCAAATATTCAACAAAAGCGAAACAACGCAATGACGCCATTTCCGGTTTGGGTCAGCATGCCTTTCTCTAGCACAAGTTCGCAGAAATTAAGATGCTTGCAACAAACCTGACGTCCGACAGAGGCTACTTTCAAGAGCAATAAACAATAGCATGGCTCACCTTCAAATCTTGGAAATACACGGATTATAAGATCAACATTCCCTGAACATATGGGCATGGTTAGGACCAGGTTTGTTATTGTTGCTTAAACACGCGAGATAAAAAAAAAAAGACCAACGTCAAATCGTTGTCTGCTTTCCCGGGCCGATTTTTATTGGTGAATTCTGGCGTTTTACAGTATACTCACCAAACGGCTTTACGTTAGGTGCATAAATTATTGCCAGTATATCTTCAATCATTCACACACACATTGCACTTGTTAAAGTCAACACATGTCTTTTTAAACAGATTTTAGTTTCCCGCAAAAGAGATCACTCACTTTTTGCTCACCTTTTGGCACTTAGTCATTTACTTTGTTAGATTTCAAAGTGGCAGGTTCAGGATGGGGAGGTGTCAATGAAGCAAGTACCAGCAAGGTGCAGTGTGCGGAACTCAATGAATTAGGGGGTGGCAATGAAAATGTGAATAGGCAGAAGGAACATGATGTTGGGGGTGGAGAAAGAGCGCTTACAGAAGAAATAGTTGTGCATGTGTCACAGAGAGGGAAAGGAAGTACAAATGGGACAAGAAAAATGCGTGCAAATTTTGTAGCAAGCTTGTCTTGAAAGTGAGATTGCAGGACAAGAAAAATGTGTGCAAATTTTGTAGCAAGCTTGTCTTGAAAATGAGATTGCACTTACAAGATGTCCTTGCAGACTTACAAGATGTCCTTACAAGATGTCCTTGCAGATGAGGCAGAAGTTGCTTAAATTTTGTCAATGAAAAAAGGGACAAAACAAAGACGTCAAAGCATGGATTAGATTACAAGATGAGGGTGAATACATGCATAACATTGCCGTTCTTGAAAAAAAAATCAGGATGTTTGATTCCTAAGTATCGCACCAAAAGTAGTAAGATGCAAGACCTTTTCGCCTGTAGCCATTGCAAAGGGCTCTATAAAATAAAATAAAAATGGTCTCTGTGCACTCAAAACATTGCTGTCAGAAACCAGGAGAGTTTCAGTTCGCTAAAAGAGGTGACGCAGCACGACGTGGGAGGCTAATGCTTCCAATACCTTTAGATGTTGACTCTTCCTTCTATCACAAGGAATTAGCCAGACAGAAAGATGATGAGATAAGCCGTCTCATCACAACTTGACTTCTTGCTTCTTGAGTATGGAAAGAGATTATTTGACCGCAGAGACATTGAAGAACACACGGCTGGACAAATCGGTTCCAGGATGCGGGAGTTGGGGAGACTATTAAAGATTCTCAGAGTGATTTCACAAATAAAAATCACAAGTTTGAATGCTGTGATCAATTCAGCTAGTTTTGATCATGTACTGGCTGTAGAAGAGCTAGCAGAATTTGATGAGGACACACATCAGTTCAAAAAAGGCAATCTCGCAATGTGCATAGCCATGCCTTTAAAAAATGTTCACGGATCAAACGGTCACAGGCATCCAAACAGCTTGGGTATGGTTCAGATGTCACGTGGCGGCAAGAGCGCTCTGAGGCGGAGCGGTTTGACTCTTTACTTTACTGGGGACTGATATGATTGTGTGTCCGCTACAGCAGCCCAGTCAGTCGGGAAAATGACCATGAACAAACCCAAGCTGATCCCATGATGTGAAGTACAAACGCTTCTTGAGACAAGGATGGTTTCGAAAGATTATCCGACAGTGGTTCAATCGTAAACAAGGGGGAGAACTTCAGAGAATGAAGGTATCAGACTTCCAGAATGATAAGATTGGAATGATCACCAATCAAGATATCTTTTGAAAGGTCTCACAGAGGTTGAGAAGAAAATGGTGAATCATTTTCAGCGAGAGGAAATCGGAGGCAAGTTTAATAGGAGTGTATCACATAATCCACTGTTCCAGCCCCTTGGTGTATGGAAATTTAAATCTAGGTCCCCCGTGGGGGGGGGGGGGGGGTGGGGGGGGGGGGGGTCCAGATATTAAGCAGGTGTGTACAGCTGTTTCAGTCTTGGCGACCTCTTCAGCCACATTTTACTGTGGTGTCATACATTCCATGACTCCACTTAGAGCAAAATTTCCATGCACCCTAAGCGAGAACCTACTAAAAGGGGGGAAGGGGTGGCAGTCGATACTGTAGTAATAAATGAAAAGAAAAGGGGAGACTGCCAGTGCTAATATTTTAAGAAGATTACAAAGTAAAGTTGGTAAAAGCACTGTCAAGGGAGAGAAGTGTGCATGATCAACCAGTGATCATCGATCTACCCTTGGTCAAAGCACAAAAAAAAAAAAAAGATAGGAAAGAGGGGGTGCGCTAAGAAAGTGACTGGAAGCAATGCATATGGAAGCCCCCCCCCCCCCCCCCACCAAAGGGGTGGAGGGGCGTATCACTTATCCCACCGTTCCAGCCCCTTAGTGCATGGAAATTTAAATCTAGATTGGGGGAGCTAGATTTCAATTTCCATGCCCCAAAGGGCTTTTTTTTGTGCTTTGACCAAAGTAGATCTATGATCACTGGTCGATCATGCACACTTCTCTCCCCTGGCTTGGGATAAAAGACAATAATAAGATAAGAAAACCATTGTCAACATAAAGATTTATTACAAGAGTGTTATTATTGGGTTGGTTTCAGCGTGTATAGCTGGGGTTTTTTATCTGATATACGCCTGGATCATTGTGTATACTGTATAACATTTACCTTTGCAATTAAACAGCGGCTCGGGACGAAAGACAATAATAAGATAAGAAAACCATTGTTAACAAATGATTTATTACAAGAGTCTTATTATTGGGTTGGTTTCAGTGTGCATAGCTTGTTTTTATCTGATATACGCTTTGATCATTTTGGAAATGTCTGTAACTTTTGTGTTACCATAAAGTACACTTTGCTTACTATGCATTCTTTCAAAAGTCACAGGAAGCATAAACTTTAGCTGAGTTGGTATACCTCGCCCTCTACCTAGGTTAAACACACCAGGGGCGCCATTGTTCCTATTTTCGCACCAGACCGGTCGCTGGGACCGGTCATGTGCTCCAGAGCTGCGCGCGCAGGTAGGCTTCTGCACTTGTAGTGTGGTCTCGTACGTTCACGCGGAAGATTGTGATTCAGTCGAAAAAAGGTTCGTTTCTGGTTTTACTTTTAGCGCCTAACCTCCCCTAACACGCCAGTTTTGCGTAGAGATGGTGGAGGCTTGTGTCATGCCCCACACGCCTGAATCAAGTCCATTGTACTTGTGCTCTCATCTCTCGAACTTCAACTATTATGGTGCTTTCTGCCGTAAACGACGCAGATGTCGCAAAATCACCACCACTGAGGGAAAAAAAGATATTTTTTTTAATCTGACAAATCGCGTAATGTTTCGTGGTGCTAGCATAAGTATGGATGCATTATTGCCGGATTGCATATGGGAACTGGTTTATGCTTTATTCATGTTATTTTGCAGTAATCAAACGACGGTCACGTGATTATTTCTTCGAGATTGCCCATTACAGGAGCAGAAAGCACACGCTCTAAACCGATCGGGTGCACATGACCGGTCCGAGCGACCGTTCTGGTGCGAAAATAGCAACAATGGCACCGCTGGTGCGTTTAACCTAGGCACAGGGCGAGGTATACCAACTCAGCTAAACTTTATTGTCGCACTCGCTAGAACTCAGTATATTTCTCCATTTTATGAATAGAGAGGCACAAAAGTCGCTGAAACCCTTTACGTGCCGAAGGCAAGAACTAGTTTTCCTCATCACAAAGTTGCCAGAAAAAGGTTCGACTGCTCTTGATTGTTGGATTTGAAATGATTACAAACAATTACTGTGTTTTTATGTATGCATCTTTGATGTGATTAATAAAGGCTGAAGTTTCAATTGATTTCTTATGTTGTCAGTTAATTAATTAATGTCGGTGTTCTGTTTTAAGTGTTAGTTTCTTCCTCTGAGTCTTTTCCTATCTTTCGTATTTTCCACACTTTTTAACCCGTATCATACCGAGACTAAAAGCTTCAAAATTGTACACTGCCATATGTGAGCTACATTACAGTACTTACAGATAAGGACATAGACCAATGGCTTAAATTCAAGAGTGGTGCCAGAATAGCTTGGCGCCAAGCTATTCTGGCGCAAACTCCTTGTCTCTCGTCGCAAACTAAAATCTGTCGACCGAGAGAGCTTCTTCGACGAAGCTGTCGACCTTCTCTTGGACCCCGCCTCCTCTCCTGATCTTGCATCCCATTTCGACTCCTCACTTCGAAAACTTCTAGACACCCATGCCCCTGTCACCACCTGCTCCATACCCAACCGACCCCCCTCCCCCTTGCTCACTGACGACTAACATAGCTGAGGCTAAGCGCGAGCGCCGACAAGCGGAACGCCGCTGACGCTCATCCGACCTCACCGTTCACAGACAGATCTTCCAGACAACTAGATCCAAAGTCTGCAGAATAATCTCCGACTCCAAACGTAAACACCTTCAAAACAAAATCCTGGAATCCACTTCTTCCAAAACCCTCTATGCTAACATGAACACACTCCTAGGCACTTCTAAAGACTCTCCTCTCCCCAACACACACAGCAAAAAGAACTCCCGTCCGCTTTTTCCACCTATTTTTCGAACAAAATCCAAACTCTGCGCAACACACTCGACACTTTGCCTTCTCCGCTTTGCCCTCCCAACCCCCCCCCCCCCCCCCCTTTTCCGGCACCCCCCTCTCGTCTCTCAAGCTACCAAAATTACAAAAAGAATGTAAGTACAAATCATCTCAAAGCAAAGAATTATAAAAACAAATAGGTAAAAAATAACAATGTGCAATAACAAAACTCAGTTAATGCAATATTCTTTTACATTAACAAACAACAAAACATTTAGTTAAGTTGTTCAACCTACCTTAGCAAAGTGTTAAAGATGGAACAAAAATGAAGGTACAATGGATTCCATATAACCAGGTGTAGTCTGTCAATTATCAAAACTGCTGTGTCTGACTGCAAAAATGTGACAGCAGCTATAGGTGAATAGAGTTCAGTCAAAACTCATGCACCTGACAGAAAACTCATGACAAAACCACAAGATGCACTGGATTTCTGGAGCACTTATAAGCTACTTGCTGTCCAAACACATAGTCAGGCAGAAATACTTAAACATTTAAGTTAAAGCTAGGCACAATATACATCTAGGCTTCCACTGACTAAACTGTTCTAATTTACAGTGAAACCTGTCTGGTATGCAATGCGAACAATCTATCCATACTTAAATTAACCATACATTTCTTTAACTTACAGATCATAATCAGTGGAAAATACTGACTAAATACTTATATTCCTCTATTTTACTGCATGATCAAAGATCACTCTACCACATTCACCCCTGCCAAGTGAAATGACGTCCTCAGCATTTCCGTTTAAATAATAACTATTGAAATGGTTAACATTACAAAAACATGGACAATTGTAATAGAACAAAATAGAAGAGAACTTCATACAGGAAGTATGACCGTTGCGAAACAAAAGTATCCAATATGTACTCGTCTGACTTGCGCATGACATTCTGAGCCATGGTTAAGCTAGGCTCAGTACACTGAACGTAAGAGGTTATGATACAGCACGGAACGAACTATAAAACAAAAAGCTTTAACTCTACACGCGAACCAATCATAAAATTAATTTTAGAGAAGCTGTGATGACTCTTTTGATCAACCTGGTAACCGAGTGAGAACAATGTTGTTCTAAGTACTATTCCCATGTTAACGCTATGCTAGACATACTGCGTTAAGATGGATTATACAGTTTCAGACAATCTTTCAGGATCCATCTGTACCTCTCCATTCTTAATCAGGTCTGATAGAAAACCTAATTTCCTTTTCCATTCTGGTCCAAAAGGTTGTTGTGCTATAGCATACTCACTTGTAGTCTGCCAAGTAAGGGGTCTTCGATGTCTACTAGAAACACGGGGAACCGGCTGTTCTTGCCCCTGATTTGGACCGGTCCTCTTCACTGTCTCTAGTAGTCTCTTTCTCCCGTGTCCGACCACTTGTCTCATCCGGCTGTAGACGCGCTCAGCTCTCCACCTTCTACACTCACTGTGGTCTGTTTGTCGTCACCACCCAAGCTTTCTGCCCCGTCAGCCACGACGGCTCCTTGAGCGTCATCAGAAGGTTGTGATGACGTCTCCTGAGCTGGCTTGCTGCTCCCCCTCCCTTTCTGCAGCGAGTTTAACCGTTGGGTCAGAACGCTGGGGTTCAAGCTGTATTTCAACAGTGACTGAGTCTGACTTGTCACCTTCCTCCCAGATCGCTTGTAGTCTGTTCCTGTTCTGGGCTGACAGCAGGCTGCTTGGACGCCTTGCTCCTGGGCCGTGGTGCCGGAACTGGCCGTGGCCTGTCTGTCACTGTCTGATCACCTTTGTCGCTTAATGCCGAGGCAAGGGGTAAGAGATAATTTCTGTGAAGGATCCTCTTACGACTTGAATCTCCCTCTTTGTGTATCCTGTAGAATGGAACACCTTCATTCGGTTGGGCATCGACGATGTAGATATCCTCCTCCGACCCATTTTTACATCAGCTAACGCATTAAACACTCTATAAACTGTGTACTGATCCAAAGTGTTTGTGATTGTAAAGGACTCAAGCAGATGTTCACAGAGCAACCTGCTGCATGCTGTACAAGAGAGAGAGAGAGAGAGTACCACACCACTTGGTTGTAACTATAATGGCTGAAAAAAAGTTTTAGAACTTGATTAACTCACTCAGCCCAACGCACGTATTCCCAAATTTTGGAGGCGTCATCTAACAATTATGCACAAGCTGCATGAGATGGATCGACCATGATAATTTAAGGGCAGTGCCAGATTTGCGTGGCGCCGACATGCTAATCTGCCACTACCTTTGAATTTTCATGGTCGACCCATCTCCTTCTGTAGTGCATCAGGGCTGAATGGGTTAATTATATATTACTGTAACATCTAATTCAGTCAGTTGCTCTGGTAAGCTATGTTGTTGTGTGTGGTCATCGCCATACAGTCTCAGTGATCACTAATGGTACAGTCTGATGGTACAGTGCACTAAGCATTAAAAGAGTATACAGCACAGTGTGAGCACGCTTGAAAGTTAATGCAATGGTTTGTTTAAAATTAAACCCCATTTGACCAGCAGTAGCCTAGCTGCACAAAAGAGGAACTGTATTTTCCAGCTCCGAAATTTTCAGTTTGTCTGCATCTTGATATTTGAAGTTCGCCGCAATGTCAGTTATTGTGAGTTATCACCAATAAAACGTTCACAATATTATTATATTTAAACTGTGACGACAAGCGATCGATTTATTGGAGCAATGTTTCTAATGTGGATAGCGAAGACAACTGGTCCCCCGAAATAAAACTGCAAATGGCGGAAAATAGTCTGTCGGTAACGTTGGTTTAAACTTAGCTACAGAAAAATGTCAACATCTTCCGACAGCACAATGTTGACATGGGCGTAATGTATTCAGCCCATTGTCACAGAGTGACAATTATTATAGCTAGGGTTAATAGGGATGATAAGGGTTAAAAAGGTGGGATCGAAGTCCAGGTACGAGGTAGTGATCGAAACGGAGTTATAATCGTAATCCGCAAGGCTTGACCCAGAAAAACACGGCCACGTGGATACTGGTTATCTAAGAATCGGGTGGCACGAGTGTCCAAAAAAAAGGAAAGGTCGGTCGAGTGGAAACTCTGACTCAAGACTTTTGGTCGCGTCCACATAAGAGCATGAAAGGTCGGTTGATTGGGGAAAGCAATGACGCAGGACACATGTAACAAGAGGTAATTAGAAATGTATATAAAGAATGGTCGGTGTGCGTTTCGGGGAGAGCTCCGTTGCGGAAGTGACACGCTGTGGCATCCTCGAGACAACACACCGACCACCATCATGATTTCAAGTCGACGCCTCGCATTGTTAGGTGAGCATGACTTGAGTTATCTTTGTATCCTATGCTAGAAGTAAATATGATGATGTAAACTCTTTACTCTCTCCTTATGTCTGTGAATGCTTGGAGTGTGAATGATCCTGGTTGTAATTCGTAGTGTACTCCGATTGTCAGCGTTACCCGTTGTCTTGGTTAGTTGTTGTGATGTTCGTTGTCGTGTGATTAGTCGTTGCATGTGATGTTTAGATAAGGTACATGAGTTTGACAGGACGGAAGCCTGATTAGTGTCCTCAGCCACCGTACCTCTCAGATAAGCGAGTCGGCCCCAAATCTTTGGTCGTACTACTAACTGACACTGTAACGGTCAGCCTGATAGGTGGTGCTTCGCGTACTTATGTAGTAGCGGCTTCATAAGGAGATACGTACTCGAGAATCCCCAAGAGATATCAGGTCATTTGACATGTTAATTGGTTGATCCTTAAACGGCTGAGTGATATTGGTGGAGATGCAGGGTACTGCGTCTAAAATGCTATGAGAACGCAGTAGTATTCATAGACCTTGTGTATAGGATAGCCGTGTTGTGTAATGAAATTTTTTTTCTAGGGTACAACGCGACTAAAAAGGTAAGTGCTGTTTGTGAAATCCCTGGGTTGAAAGTGTGAGACAGGATATTTTGAAAAGTTCTATTTTTTTTTTTTTTCTTCTTGATGGTGGTTGGCCGTGATTGTCTTAGTATGTAATTATATTTTATTTGTGGCTGAAATTTTCTTCACGATTGAAACCGATGCTATGTTTCTGTAGTGGCCTAAGGGAGTAGGCGTAAGTAAGGGTTAGAAGTAGGAAGGGTAGCAGTGGTCGAGAGAGAAGATTCAGGAATAAAAGGGGAGAGAACAACGTTAGTGGGTAGAATATAGAGCGGGTTGACGAGATGTTGGAGAATGAAATGTTGGTTACAAGGATGTGTAGGACGTAAATGGGAGTTCACAGATAGCTAAGAAACAAGGTGGGAAGTAAGGAAGGGAAGAAGTGTTTACTGTCGCTTGGCAATTATGTCCAAGTCCATTCCCCAACCATTAAAAACAGACGAGGGGTTGAACGAAGTCACTAGGGCGATCACTAGAGCATTTGCTAAGAGCTTAGATACCCAAGTCAGTCTCACTTCAGACGATCAGAGTCTCTCAGGTAAGGGCCTTCCATTTCCGTCGTATCTGTCCCCACCGCAATCCGAAAACCACCTTGCGTTAAGTTCGGGCGCAAGTTCGCGAGCAAGACCCACTCCTTTTCCGCTCCCATCCGGGGATTCGCAGCAGGTGGACACGCCTCGACGATTGATTGTTGATGTTACGAACCCACGCCTCGCTTTGGAGGATCGCTTAGCAAACGACGAGTCATCCGAATCTGCTTCAGACTGGGGAAAGGATCTCATCGCTACCACACCGCTGGTCACAGGAATCCCGCCAGTGCAGTATAGCGCTCCTCGCACCCAAGGAACCGTAACTACGTGGACTACCGGCGTCCGGGTGAGCCCTGGGGACGCGTCACTAGGAGGAAGAGTAGCTGAGCAACCAGTATCCATTCACGGCCCACTTCACCAGGAATTAATCTCCGTAACGGCCGCTAACCCGACGACGGCAGTCAACACCCCATCCGTGTCCCGATCAGGACGTTACATCGGCGCTGGTGTTGAGTCCCGTGGCGACACACCCTTCCTTTCAAACAACACCGGAGCAACACACAGAATAGCTGACAGCATTCCCAACTCGCTGGCGCCCGAGGCATTCCACGGCCGAGCGAGCGAAGATGCTAACCTGTGGTTGAAATGCTTCGACCAGTTTGCCATGGTGAAGGGATGGAGTGAGGAGACACGGAGAGGTTCGTTTCCCCTTTTTCTGCGTGAGAAGGCCAGGCAGTGGTACGAAGACCTTCCAGCCGAGAATAGGTCGAGTTTTGTTGCATTACGGGACGCCTTTTTGCAACGGTACCTCCCGCATCCTTCACTCAAGTGGGTACGCCTCCGACAGTTCAACGATAGACGGCAGTTGCCGAGCGAGTCGGTGGAAGACTTTTTTTGCAGAACAGCGGAAGCTAGGACGGGAGTTGGAAAAATCGGAAAAAGACATTATGGAAAACATAGTCGGGGGCCTGCTTCCACAGATTTCCAAGTTTGTCATGTTGCGATGCCCACGGACGATTGTAGAGGCTCTCGACTTAGCACTCACCGCACAAGTTTTGGAAAATACACCAGGGGATAGTGCGGGAGTTCACATAGCTGAGCTCAGCAACAGGATTAGTCAGCTTGGGGCCACCTTAGAGGATGTCCGACGACAGGTTGCGTCGCCGCCGTTCATTAACCAGCATCCGGGACCGAGATTCCGTCCCATGCAGCCTACACGCCCCCCTCCGAACCCTGGTAACCCGTCACGCTACTCATACAACGGTCGACGTCCTGAGGAAAGGTGAAACGACTCGCCGGGGTATTCAGGAAACCCGTTCAACGGTGCACGCAGGTACTGCAATTCCTGTGGGGATGACCACCCGTCAAATTCCTGCAGGTTTAAGACCGCGCAGTGCAGGAACTGTGGCCGGATTGGTCACATTTCCCGCGTGTGTAGGTCGCGTCCGAGTCAAGGACCGTCAGCATAGGGATACGCACCTGTGTCGCCCGGATTCAGGGCCAGACGGCGCAGGAGCATCATAAAGAGATTAGGTGGCATAGGAGCAAATAGAACACGACCACGAGCAAGGGGAAGACAACCAAGGGTCCATTCGCTGTGGTACGTTAGCAACAAGGTTAGAGTTAGCATTGGTCAGGTTGTGTGTTTAGCAGTTGTAGATTCGGGTGCAGACATTTCTTGTACAGACGAAACGTTGTTAGGTCAGATAAGAAAAACTCTTCCAGTTTCCGTTCAAGGTCCAAGTGTCAGGTCTATTAAGGGAGTTAGTGGCCACTGTCAAATTAGCGGAGAAGTGGACTTGCCGGTTTCTATTGAAAATCTCACGGTGGTGCAGAAGTTTAGGGTGCTGCACAATCTACAGATACCAATCATACTTGGTACAGACTTCTTGAGGGAACATAGGGCGGATGTCTCATTTTCCACCATGGAATTGGTTCTGGGGCATGGTCAGGTTCGTGCCAAGTTGGTTAGAGATACAGAAAACGCTCCTAGCTCTGTGCAGGTTTTGTCGGAGGTCGCCATACCCCCCAGGTCGGAAGCAGTAGTGCCAGTGATAATTCCGGGAAGATCAGATTCGCTGGGAGTGATAGAGGCGGCGGCAGGAAACCAGGGAAGCGTGATGGTGGGACGCTCTCTGGTGTCGATTAAGAAAGGACAGGCAGTATGTCGACTTATGAACCATTCGGATGAGACTGTCCGTATTCTGGAAAAGGAGGAGATTGGAAGGTTTTCACCAGTAGATTCAGTTCAAGGAGAAATTCCAACCTTCGCCCAGCCATGTCACAAAGATAGGACTGCATCAAGGACTCAGTCCCAGGCAGCGGAAATGGTTCAAAAGCTGGGGATCAATTTAGCAGAGGCGCAGTTGACACCGGAGGAGAAAGACAGATTTACAGCCTTTCTGGCGGAACACCAAGATGTTTTTGCTACCGACTTGTCCGAAATAGGCAGTACCAATCTGCACTATCATGAAATAGGGACTGGTCACGCAGCCCCGATTCGACAACGGCCTTACAGAGCATCCCCCTCGGCACAAAAGGAAATTGAAAAGCAAGTCTCTAAGATGCTGGAGCATGGAATCATTTCCCCAGCGCCTGCCTCACCCTGGGCATCGCCTGTGGTGTTGGTAAAGAAAAAGCAACTTTCACCTGACGCAGAACCGGAGTTTCGATTTGCCATCGATTACAGAAAGCTGAACAGCGTCACGAAACCGATGTATTTCAACCTCCCAAGGGTGGACGACGTTCTTGATAAACTGTCGGGAGCAACGATTTTTTCCACGATGGATCTGTTTTCGGGATACTGGCAAATGAATTTGGCACCGGAAGATGCCCACAAAACAACATTTACCACACATCTGGGAAACTTCCAATTCAATCGAATTCCTTTCGGTCTGAAAAATGCTCCAGCGGCTTTCCAGTGCACAATGGCAGCTTGCTTCCAAGGGTTTCAGTTTGCGCTGATCTACATCGACGACATCATTGTGTTCTCGAAAAGTATCGAAGAGCACCTTGACCATCTCTCCGCTGTTTTTGGGCGACTGCGCTCAGCAGGCTT
Source organism: Semisulcospira habei (assembly GCA_036245525.1). Lineage (NCBI taxonomy): Eukaryota > Metazoa > Mollusca > Gastropoda > Semisulcospiridae > Semisulcospira > Semisulcospira habei. Next base: position 26,249,868 of record BTPG01000003.1, on the reverse strand, counting down.
GAAACTTAAACCTCCAAAGTGTCGTTTTGCGGCAAAGAAGGTAGATTTTTTGGGTCACGTGATTTCTTCAAAAGGGATAGAAGTGCAGACAGACAAAACGCAAGCCGTGGACGAATTTCCAGTTCCTACGACACAGAATCACATTCGTGTTATCCTGGGATTGTCCGGCTACTACAGGAGATTCATCAAAAACTACGCGCAGGTGACAGCACCGCTGACAAGACTTCTAGAGAAAAATGTCAGGTTTGATTGGACTCCGCAGTGCCAAGCAGCGTTCGAACAGTTGAAAAAGGCACTGACGTCCACTCCAATCTTGGTCTATCCGGACTTCAACAAAACCTTCATCGTCATATCTGATGCCAGCAATGACGCTCTTGGATCAGTCTTGGCACAAAAAGATGATGAAGGGAGAGAAAGAGCCATTGCATATCGGAGCAGAGTCCTGACAAAGGCCGAACGAGGATATTCGACAACGGAAAGAGAAAGTCTGGCGCTAATCGACGCCATCAAACACTTCCGGGGATACCTTTCACACGCCCGATTTCAGGTCGTTACAGATCACGCGGCGGTGAAATATCTGCTGGAGAAAAAGGATCTAGTCGGACGGTTGGGCAGATGGAGTCTGTATCTGCAAGGCTTCCAGTTCGATATTGTTCACCGACCTGGAAGGATTCACTCAAACGCAGACGCCTTAAGTCGCATACCAGGCCCGAAAAGTAACGAGACCGCAGAAGTGGAGGGAGAAGTTGTGGTCTGCCCAGTGTGCATGGATGCGGCACCCGGAGCAGTCAGTCAGAAGGACGTCTCGCGACACCCTGGTGATAAAGAGGCTAAACCGCCAGTGATACAGGCTGCAGAGGAAGAGGATGAACCAGTCATTGCGTCATTGGAATGCATAAACCCAGACGACATAAAATCCATGCAAAAGAAGGACCCGCAGTCGGGACCCTTCATTGACTATCTCACCTCAGGAGCACTGCCCCCGGAGGATAAGATAGCACGACGGCTAATCTTGGAAGCTCAGGATTATGTTATGCACGAGGGGTTGCTGTTTCATTTGTGGTACCCTAAAGGTAAAGGCACCAAGGCGGAACGAGTAATACGACAGTTGGTCATTCCTCACCCGCTTCGGCACGAAGTACTGGAAGCATTTCACAGTTCATTGGTTGGAGGACATTTTGCGTTGGACAGAACATACCATGCCATCCTACACAGGTACTACTGGATCGGGCTGTATGCCGACACGATGGAATATGTCAAGTCATGCATCGGCTGTCAAAAGGCTAAGAGAGTGATCCATCCTAGGAAGCCCCCATTGAGTCCGCTACCGATTGAATCTCTCTTCAAACGAGTACATGTTGATATTGCCGGCCCAATGACTCCGTCGGAAAACGGAGAGAAGTACTTCTTGATTGTCGTGTGCAGTTTCTCTCGGTGGGTAGAGGCCTTTCCCATGAAGACGGTCACCGCTGCCGACATTGCGTGGGTACTCTATTCCGAAATCATATGTCGTTATGGTGCACCGGAACAGATTCTGTCGGACAGAGGAACAAATTTTCTGGCCAAACTGGTGCAAGAACTGTGTAAAACCTTTCATATAACGAGACTACACACCTCCTCCTACCATCCGCAGTCGAACAGTACAGCGGAAAGACAAATTCAAAACCTCAAGCAAATGATGAGAGTGTACTGCGAGAATGAGCCCACAAAATGGCCAAGATTTCTGCCAGGAATCCTGATGGCGCTGCGTACTACGCCATGTACGGAATCAACGCAGTTTTCGCCGTATTTCCTACTGTTCAAAAAGGAGTGCAGGATGCCAATTGACGTCGTCTTGAGGTCCGAGGAAAATGTTCCCGCTGGAGGTGAGGAACAACTCAACGACATACTTCAAAGCGCAGAAATCACGCAGAAAATAGTGGAGGAGAATATTCAACGTGCCCAAGCCAAATACAAGAGGGAGTATGACAAACGTGCTCAGCTACCGACTGACCTATCGTCTCGGACAGAAGGTCTGGCTCTACAACACAAACAAGAAGAAGGGTGTCTCACCGAAGCTGCAGCCATTGTGGAACGGGCCGTATTATATCACCTTAGTGAAGCCGTTTCACACATACGTGTTACGCCGCTGCGAGGACAATGTCCAACTGAAGGTACCGGTCCACGCGATCAGATTAAAGCCATACTTTTCGCCGGCCGATCGCCCCACCAACCCTCCACCGTCCTTCACGCTAGAGAGTGAGGACTCGAATGATAATGATGCAACGGACACTGACAATGAAAACAAGTGCCCAGCCGGGCCACGAGCACACGACCAGGGTGCACATTCACTGACAGACGAAACGGACAAGGCTAAATCGGATGATGATGAACTGTACGAGATAGAACGGATTGTGAAATGCAAAACGATAGACGGGAAGAAGCATTATTTAGTTAAGTGGAAGGGATATGGTGTCTCTGAAAACTCCTGGGAGCCAGGATGTAATCTACAAGAAGAGGTGACGCAACAGTTTCATATTGACAAAACAGTCCAAGGTTATACGCGTAAAAAGAAAAGAGGGAAGAAGCGTACTTAGGGGAGCCACCTGATCGGATATACCCTGAACACTGTACATATTTGTAGATAAGTAAGGATTGTGGTCATTATATTGATGTACACTCGACTACAGGTCGAGCTTGAGGGACACCGTCAGCAGACGGTGCTGTTTGACGGACAAAACGTGATTGCGTGTTATTGAGCATGAGAGTTAATGATGTTTGCTAAGATGCCGTATTGCGGGTCGGGAGTCGCCTCTGAGCGGGGCACCTGACAAAGACGCACCGGGACTGCGGGTCGCCGTCCTCCTCCTGATGCGTAATAAGGTAAATTGAGGATACGTAATATGTTTTAAGGGGGAAATTAGGGGGAAATACGAGAAATAACCCCAGACGAGGGATGAAGCAAATCGAATAAATTGGCAGCGACGCACCGGGACCGGGACCGCCGTGTAAAGCTGGGGGAGGAGTCGACTGTGTTCAGGACTCCTCCTGATGCGTAATGAAGTGAAATTAGAAGAACGGAACGCCGGCAGGCTACGTGAGAAACGTATAATTATATGGGTGTAATAGGACCCTAAAACATGGAAAAGAAAAATATATCCCGTGGGCCCATGGGTAATATAACGATTATCTGTGATGATTCGACACATAGGTTGCCAGCGGTGAACCTGCCATGTTAATGTCAGAATCTTATTTCCGGGAACCAGGGGACGCCCTGAGGAACGGGTCCATTTATCATTCCGGGAACCAGGGGACGCTCTGGGGAACGGATCCAATTATCCTTATTAATTCTGCTCTTTGTTTGTTTTCAGGCTCTACGAGTGTTCTGGCCTTCCTTGGCCTGATGTGGGGATGGCTTTCCGAGCCTCCACTATATTTGTTAGCTCTTTTAGTTTTGGAAGTAGGGAGCTTCGGGGCGAAAAATGGCCTTCAAGAGAAGCGGACGAGATTTCAGAGAAGAAAAATGGAAAATAATATACCACGCAAAAATAGGAAGGTTTTTGAAGGACTGCTAGCTGGATCGGCCCTTACCAACGCGGACTGGTCGTCGATAGACGCATTGAAAATGATTTCTGTCGCGAAGGCTTGCGGGAATAAAGTTTTGTTTGACAAAGCTATAGAAAAGTTAGACACTGCTGGAGCCTATCGGGCACTTTGGCACTTTACACCAACGAGGGATCAAAAGGCTCGGGAAGTTCATCACTCCACTCATTCACCCTCATGACGCTTGGTGAGGGTTGCATAACAGTAGGTTCAGTCACGGGCAGTCATCACGGTAAGTCGTATATAATGAAAGTCACGTTCTCAACTGAAGTCAGCTGCCAAGACGTAAGGTGATAAAGGAGTACACCACGTAAGCATTTGACATGGTACAGTGTTATTATTTTTATTATGAACATGTGAAGACAGATTACAGTAGACGCGATGTCTTTGGAAAGACTCGATATGAATACCGCATACGGGCATGATATTAGCAACATATTGGCTGACACATTTGGGTTCCAAGAAAAGAACCAGGAAGAAAAGAGAGCACGCGATGAGTCAGGTGCTAAAAGGTAGCACCTAGTAAAATAAAATTGTGTGATATGATGTACATTGAGTTATGTTGTACAAATGAGAAAGGCGTCATATAAATACTATGTATTATTATTACGAGGTATGTATTATTGTATGTGTATTTTATATTATTGTGTGTGCGAGGGTTGTAAGAATGTTAATAATTTGTCATATGATGCAGGTTTCGTGAGGTTCTGGTTGTTGCTGATATGGGCAACAAGGGTCACACCTTCAGGGGGCCTCCACGTCTCACCAGAGCCAAGGCTTAATTTAGGGACTGTCTTCACCTACCAAGGGAAGATGGACAATACCATGCAATACTGGCTCCACACTTTTGAGCTAAAGCTACCACCGATGGAATATCCGGACATTCCAAAATCTCCATGTAAAAATGAAACGGCGTCCTACTGTTGGTTTAAAGATACGGTCATAGATCATTTGAATTATTTAGCTCGGAACATGACTACAGAGGTTAGGGATACGTTTGATAAGGCTATGAGTATGCTTGGGGGTGAACAGTTGAACGGGAAACGTTCTGACTCGCGAACAAAACGGGCACTCTTTTCATTCGTAGGGGATCTTAGTTCATCGCTCTTTGGGACGGCTACGGAAGGTCAGGTACAGAATTTAGCTCGACATATCGATAAACTGTGGAATATTCAAATGAAACAGTCACTGTCTGATGTGGAAATCGTATCAAAATTAGAGTCCTTCATGAAAACTTCAAACAAACGCATGAATAACTTAATGGAAATGATTCAATCAGATAATCATGCTATTCATCGTTTGGCAGCAGGGATAAACGCTGAGCACAGTGAAATGTTAGCAGTGCAAAGAGCAATCTTTTATTTGATACCAGCATTGGTTACCAAAGCTACAAAGGCGATGCGCCTAGAGCGCCAGTTGGAAGATTTTATGGTGGGAGTAACATTACTTGCACAGCGTAGGCTGTCTCCGTTGTTGATAGATGCGCATTCGCTTAAACAAACCCTTCTATGGGTGAATGAACGGCTACAATCGCAACATCCGGACTTTAGATTTGCGTACATGCACCCGTTATACTATTATCAGTCAAAGTCGGTGTTTTATACATCGCAGGTTGAAACAATATTGATAACAGTCCAAATCCCCATCACCACTGGAAACGCCAGGTTTGATATTTATGCTGTCAAAACTTTTCCAGTTCCGTTTAATGAGTCTGCGCGACACGCGACCTTAGTTCAAAATGTGCCGGATTTTATTGCGATTTCGGTAGATCAATCGTCGTTCATTGAACTTTCCTCACAGCATTATCTTCAATGTCACGGCACACAGGTCAAACAATGCGATGTCTCGTTGGCTCAAAGGTCCATAAATGTTCCAACCTGTGCTGCAGCGATGTTTTTACGGCTGAATGTTCGTTCGCGGTGTTCGTTTCTCTTTCTAGAAAAGCCGGTTGAGTCGTCTATTACTGACCTGGGTGACGGCGTGGTGCTGCTTACACAAATAAGTGAATTGATCTTAACTTGTAACCACCAAGTGGCGAAGCAAAAGGGATGTACATTTTGTACATTCAAGGTTCCATGCGGATGCACTGTTTTTGTGGATAATTATTTGATTCCACCGAGAATTTCTCAATGCCAGCAACAAATAGAAATCACGCAGCAGCACGGTGTCAACCTAGCAGTGTTACAAGCTTTCTTTAACGACAGCTTTCTTAATCGACTTACCTCGGAACAGCTTTTCTCGACACCTTTTCAGTATAAAATCCCACCCCTACTGATAGCATCCGACGAGCTGGACGATAAGGTAGCCATGGACACAAAACTGAAGACTGACTTGACGGTGATTGTCGACAAAATGAAGACCGGCCAAACGGTTTATCAACAGGCCATTGGCGAAGCAATTTCAAAATGGTCCTGGACACAGCCCGACGAGACATGGTCTGTCCCTCACATTCTTAGTTATGTTACATCTGGATTAGTCGTCCTTCTCTCCATCGCGTTATTTGTTACGGCACAAAAGTTACGTACAATTTTGCTAATGCTGGGAGCCATCAAGGCAGCTCATGCACAGATTCCCCCGGCACTCGATTGGGCAAAAATACACGACAGCCCGATTGCTTCGGCACGAACGACTGACGTGACTACCAACTATCACACTGACCACTGTACCGGACGATATGACGATGCCTTGATGTTCATGCATATTCCTGTGTTAGTATACATTGTAGTTATGCTGGTGAAAATTGTGTGGGGTTCGGTGATGTCACAGAATTCCACTCGGGTATTCCTGGAGATGTCCTCCGTGAGCGGTACTTGTTTAAATCTCTATGTGGCCTCAGTGGCTCTGTGTCCTGCACGTTACGTTACGAGCCTCCAATCCTGGGTTCGGCATGTTAATCTGGTTCAAAAGGACTGGTTGCGTGGAGAACTCCACCTTCAATGGCCAAATTTTGAATTAGTCAGTATGAGCACTGGAGAGTCTGTTCCATGGCCGAGAGTAATTCCCCTCTCTGTTATTCAGACTTGGCAGTTTAGGCAAATGATCAAGAAGGGAACCTATACCACGCATTTAAAGCTGGTACATGGTAGTGAGGCTACGTATCTGAACAAGCAGGGCGCGAACACGCCTGTTGTAATCGGCCTGAGTGCTCCATCGGCCCCCGGTGTGACCAATGATAATGCATACTTGGAACCTTTAAATGCATATGCGCCCGTCTACCCATCACCTTGTGGCGATGGTGAATAGATGAGTGACGTGGTTTAGAGTATTGGATATGTAGTGGTAGTGGTAGTTGATAATTGAATGTGATGTGCACTATGTGTTGTATGCTGGCTATAGTGCGTTCTGTTTAGTTTTGGATTGTTGTATTTTTTTTTGTTTTTGTTTTGTTGGTGTTTTTTTTTTAATGTGACACGAGACGGCACAAGTTGTGATCAAAGGAAGTTGTGGAATATTTTAAGGTGCGCTTGTAATGTGGTGCATGGATATGAGGTTGTTGTTTGTTTTGTTTTTTGGCATGAGTTCAATATGTATAGAGATAAAGAGTTGAGGTATGGTGGTTTATATATATATATATATATATATATATATATATATATATATATATATATATATATATATATATATATATATATAGATAGATAGATATTTTATAATATATATAACGTATGATATGGCATAAGATCTTAAATAAGAAATGGGGAATTATAGTTCCAGAACAAATGTATGATGTATATATATTGAATATGGTTGTGCGGTTGGTTGGAAATGGTTGTATTGGTTTTATATTGCAAATTGGTGACGGGTGTATGTTATATTGATGGATTTCTTTTTTTGTTTGTTTGGTGGTGGTTGCATTTTTTTTTAACAAAGTGTAGTTTTTTTGCGCTGTATTTTGTTATATTGGATTTGTTTATACGACATTGGGATCAGAGTGGACGATTCAAGTGTAACGCAGTATATAACTGATTGACATATTCGGTGTGCGACGGTGTAAGGCAATTCCGCGGAGGGTCCAGGTGTCCTCTGTTTATAACATCCCGTTCCCCATGTTAAGTGTACAGAGCGGCCAGCTGACTTACGGTGACGTACATATGGGCAGATATAATAAAAGCAATCAGTTCTACGACGGATCCAAACAGGGTCTAGTCCACTGATTGCTTGTGTGTCCAAGGACCACACATGAAGTTCGACGCCCAGACGTATGCATTCAGACTTATGCAATGTATATCAGTGGGCAAAAGTCCATAAAAATAACCTTCTTGGTTAGGCGGATGTTATAAACATTCGATTCCGTCCCCTAAGGGGAGTAGTTGGTCTCGTGAAACTGCCGATCACTGGACATCAGTATGAAAACTATATACGTTGCCAACTCTAAACGGCCAGGCAATCTGGTTGGCACGTTTACCAGGTCAGCTCGGTTTTGCTACGTGTCCCGTGTTTAACCCCTCTCCCCTCCTTTCCCCCCATAGTCCGGCGGAGATGTCTCGCACTATTCAGCACGCTATTTTATTTGTATGGAATTTTTGTATGATAGACGGAAATTTATATGAGTGATGCATCTTTGTTAAATTTGGACAAGTATTGAATGATCTGCTTTATGATAATGTACATTTGTGTATTTGTGTAATGAGTCGGAGACTCATTTTAGAGGGAGGCGAGTGATGTCACAGAGTGACAATTATGATAGCTAGGGTTAATAGGGATGATAAGGGTTAAAAAGGTGGGATCGAAGTCCAGGTACGAGGTAGTGATCGAAACGGAGTTATAATCGTAATCCGCAAGGCTTGACCCAGAAAAACACGGCCACGTGGATACTGGTTATCTAAGAATCGGGTGGCACGAGTGTCCAAAACAAAGGAAAGGTCGGTCGAGTGGAAACTCTGACTCAAGACTTTTGGTCGCGTCCACATAAGAGCATGAAAGGTCGGTTGATTGGGGAAAGCAATGACGCAGGACACATGTAACTAGAGGTAATTAGAAATGTATATAAAGAATGGTCGGTGTGCGTTTCGGGGAGAGCTCCGTTGCGGAAGTGACACGCTGTGGCATCCTCGAGACAACACACCGACCACCATCATGATTTCAAGTCGACGCCTCGCATTGTTAGGTGAGCATGACTTGAGTTATCTTTGTATCCTATGCTAGAAGTAAATATGATGATGTAAACTCTTTACTCTCTCCTTATGTCTGTGAATGCTTGGAGTGTGAATGATCCTGGTTGTAATTCGTAGTGTACTCCGATTGTCAGTGTTACCCGTTGTCTTGGTTAGTTGTTGTGATGTTCGTTGTCGTGTGATTAGTCGTTGCATGTGACGTTTAGATAAGGTACATGAGTTTGACAGGACGGAAGCCTGATTAGTGTCCTCAGCCACCGTACCTCTCAGATAAGCGAGTCGGCCCCAAATCTTTGGTCGTACTACTAACTGACACTGTAACGGTCAGCCTGATAGGTGGTGCTTCGCGTACTTATGTAGTAGCGGCTTCATAAGGAGATACGTACTCGAGAATCCCCAAGAGATATCAGGTCATTTGACATGTTAATTGGTTGATCCTTAAACGGCTGAGTGATACCATACTTCATTTTGATATACCCAAACCTTTGTTATTCAGAAGAAAAATACTATTTCGTAAACGGCTGATCGTCTATGAAGGGCATCTGCTAGATTATCAGCAAAGTTTATCAATCAAAGCCCGCACTAGAGCAGGCCGATTTAACGTGTCCTGGACTCTTTTACGAAAATGCTAGAGAGCCAGCCCGCTTTACACCGGGAAGTATTACACTATCTACTAGCCCCTTCCCTGTCGATTAACGCACGTGTTCTTACTGAAATCTATGTCAACGAACAAATGTCACAACCGTCCAAGGAACATGAAAACATGTTGGTCTCAGTAAGAGACATAGATCCTCATGAGCCCCCGCGGTCGCGGGGGCTCATAAGAATCTATGTCCCTTGCAGATGTATCGTTGTCTTTTTCTTTCTTCATGTTTTTCCCCGGTGAGTAAAGTAATGAAGAGATCGCCGAGAAAGCCAGCGAGGGGAGTACTCGTGTTCGAGATCACTCCACTATCACGTAGAATTTACTTGCCCTACAAAGCCGCCATGTAACATTGTGATGAGAAACGTAACCAGCGCACATCATATGGTGTCCACTCAGGTTTAAATATATTTTAAATGAACAAGACAATGAAAAACGCTTTTAGTTTCAGCAAATAAACAGGCCTTTTTTCTGTTCTTTTTTTTTTTTTTTTTTTTTTTTGAGGGTGGGTGGGTGGGGGGTGTTGTTGTTGTTACTGTTGTACATTTGTTTTTTTGAATCACAATACTTTATATAGCTTTCGCGTTTTATGACAATCGTATTTTACACCAATTATGAATATACATTAAGTACACTCATACATCACAGCAACCAAACAGAAGCCAGTTACGTTTCGTGATTTCACAATACACGCTCCTGCCCGTTTGAAATGCACCTGTTGTCTTCGCACGTGCACAATTTTCGTATGAAATTCACATTTATTTTATTGTGTGAATACCTCATTAACATTGCAAATTATGTTTGAAAATGAAGTCAATGTTTGATATTTTGTTTATGTTCTTCACACGAGCCTGTTTGTTTTTGTTCCGCTTAAACGCATCCTCTTTAATTTAATTTGAATCAAAAGTATTCGTGGTATTCTTTGCTTGTAGTAAATGAAATACAGTGTAATTAAACATTCTTTTTCTACTTTTGGTGTTGCATGTTTTCTTTTGCAGACAGACGCACACACACTATCAACGGCACACATACACACACACACACACATACAATCACACACACACACACACACACACACACACTATCAAGCACACACACACGCACACACATACACACACACCATCACACACAGAGATCACAAATACACATGAGAATTTTATTGACAGAAAACTGTAACATCACATGTTCACTGCCTGTTCCCCACTCACTGCTCTTTCACATTCCATTCATCTGATTTCCCAGTAAGCAAAGGTGCTCGGGCTGCTCTCTGCCTTAATCACCACACGCACAGCTGTGCGCAGGGTGACTACAGCAGACACGGGCCAAAGCTTTCTACCCACTAGGCCTCCGCTATAGGCTTCGTGCGTCACGTGATCATTGTCAATGCGTCCGCCATGTTGCAAAGGTTGACGTACTTCCTTTTACAGCAGAGAGAGTAAACAGAGCGTGTATTTCTGTTTTAAAAAAATGGAAAAAGTGAAGGGAAGGGATACTAGAAAATATATTGATCGAGTGGACAGTGAACATAGGGTTCGGTACGAAGAAAAAAATAAATTTTTGAATGGTTTTGACCCCTACGACTGCACAGAATCCACCTGGACAGAGGACTACAGTACAATTCCTCCTTTGGATTTTCCAAGTCTCACAAGCTATCTGGTGTGTAGCATTAGTGCCTACACTCTTGAACAGTTCAGATCTTACAAAAGTTTGGAGGGTCATATGCAGTTTACGGATTACTTTCATACATCTCATAGGCAGGTTTTCCTGGAAACAATCAAAACAATACGAAACAAGGAATGATCAATAAACTAGTCAGCTCTGAGCACATGACAAAATGTATAACACACAGCCACCAACAGAACAAAACTACTAAGGCTTTTATACAAATTATTTCCGAATTCAGTGCTCTTTTTATCATCTGCCAAAAATAACAAATGCACAAATGACAAGAAGAAAACGACAAAATCGTCAATGTTTTCAGCCCACGTCTGTGTAGGGAAAAGAGAAGTCTTTTGGAAAACTCTTAATAAAACTGACAGATAACAGAAATAATTAATAAAAGTAAGTTGAAATGAGCGTTACCAGCGTGAAAATGTCTTGAGCAAACACGACATCCTTCTGAAAAATGCGAGAAAGTGATCCTCTCCAAGTTGATAGCGGATACCCAAGCCAACCTTCTCCTACTTGTCAAATCTTTCATTTGCGATCCTTGGTTTGTTTTAACTTTAGGAATGCGAAAAAACTTAACATTTTCATCGATTCTGGCTCCAGCTGTGTTATGTGAACTCATAAAACAATCTTTAACGCAGCAACGCGCACCTTTCTCAGGCATTTTCGATGGCAGATTCGACGATTATAAACGACTCGACAGTGTACTTTCAGTTTCTCACCTTGCCGTCATGGCGTCGCGTAAGGAGTTTTGGGATTGACTGACGTCACATTCACGAAGGCTATTGACAAACAGCTCTCATAATAAGGACATCAATTGCTTTTCTCAATGTCGCGAGTTGCGTTATATTTAAAGATATATTTACACAGATCAGTGCGCTTTTCGAATAGTGTATGTGGTGTGTGTGTGTGTGTGTGTGTGTGTGTGTGTGTGTGTGTGTGTGTGTGTGTGTGTGTGTGTGTGTGTGTGTGTGTGTGTGTGTGTGTGTGCTAACGTATGTGAAAGTACATTTGAGGCTCACGTGCGAAGCAAAAGTGAGTCAATGTTTTCCGTACGTCGTCCGTCGTAAACTTTAACGTTGGCATTTCTCGGAGTCTTTTCACTTGGCCAAAGATACTTTGTAAGGCCTTTCTAATCATACCAATTTGAGTGACCTCTCACAAAGGCCAAAATCAAAGGGGCTCAGGAAATAGTTAAAAAAATAGCTACATTTTTAATTATTTTTTTCCTTCAAATACTATTCACAACTTCAAACCCAAACTTAGTACTAAGATACCTGAGGGTAAGACCTTTCCATGCATACTAATTTGGTTGATCCCTCGGAAAGGTCAGTGGTGACAAGAGCTCATGAAATAGGTCCCAAATAGCCATATTTTACAAGAGATGTTTTTTTCTCAAATACTGCTCATAACTTCAAACCCAAACTTGCTACAGAGATACCTGATGGTAAGATCTATCTATGCATACTGATTTGGATAACCCTTCTGAGAGGATCACAGGCTTGCAAATGTGTGTAAAATGCCAATTTTTGATAAAATTGAAGGTATTATCAACATTGTCGCAAAATTTTCAATCAAATTTGGCACAAAGGTTTGATACTGTGCATACTAATTTACTTAACTCATTGCAAATGTCAAGGGTGGGGGACGGAGGTGGGGTGGGGGGTGTATATGTGTGAAAAATACTTACATTTTGAGAAAACATGAACTTTTCCGGTTGCGGAAGCCAGCCCTTTACTTATTGTCACAAAGGTCACACATAAGTATATCGGTTGTCCACGTGAGCCATAATGGCTTTGCCTTTTTTGTTTAAAGAATTGTAGTTACATGTATTATCAACAATTTTGCAAAATTTTTTGCAAATTTTTTAATTCAATTAGGCATAGGTAAATTTGATGATGATAAGACCTTCCTATGTATACTAATTTAGTCTATGATATCATAAGTTCAAGGGTCACGGGTGTTTGGCAGCTGTGTGAAAACTGATTAAATTTTGAGAAAACATTAAATTTGCTGGTGCAGAAGCCATCTCTTTACTTTGTCCCAAGGGTCACACATGTTACATCTAATACATCTAATTAGAAATCCTTTGAAGGTAGATTCTTTGGAAAATGAGCCTAGGACGGAGGACTAATTAAAGGTAGATTGATCGTGCGGGCGGTGGGCATGATTTGTATGTGATTGTGCATGTGTGTGTGCGTGTGTGTGCATGTGTGTGTGCACAAAACCCCTAAAATGGGTGACTGTTACGATTGTGGTTGTGTTGTCCTGTGGGAGCATGCATGTGTTAATCGTGGGAGACGATCTAATATTTATTTGAGCTATCATGGTTACGAATCACGTACCTTTTCAGTAAGATTTTCTTTCGTTCGCGCATAGAGCGGATTTCGCTTTGTTATGATAAGTTAAGTTTAGTCCAGAACGTTCTAGAAAGGTCGCACTGTCTAGTGACCTCGTATGTGTGACGTTGGTGAATATGGAACAATTCGCAACAAGTTGTTTACTGTGCGGGTGAAGTTAACAGCCGCTCCTTTGTGTTTTATGAAAGATCATGAAGCTTCCAGAAAGTATAGGCAAGGTTGTGAAAGGTTGGCCATACTATTGTGTGATTTCGTTATACAATAGGATTTGGGGCTGAAATCAGCAGCCGAATTTGTGTAGCCTATTGTAGTGATTCTAGAAAATTCATTCTTTATTAATATTTATGAGTTTCAGTTGCGTGTTTCGTTTTGATTGGTTGCGTTGTATGATTTTCTTGGATTATTCTGGAAAGTGGTTGTATATTATATAAAGAGGGCGCTAGGAAAGCACATTCGTACATTGTCTTGCATTGTCAGTTGTAGAGACACGCAGTTTATCGTAGGTACGTGGCCCATAAAGGGGGTACACTGTGTGAGACGCTGCGTATGAGAAGCTTTGTGTCGGCAGTGTGGACATTTGCAGAAGAGACATTGTATCAGTGTTGATGCATTTGGGAATACATTGTGTGGAGATCGCATCGCTGAATTAAAATATTGTTGGAACTGTTACTCCAGTGTTGTCTACATCCTTAAGCCACGTGTGACGGGTTGCAGCTGAATGAATTTTATTTAAAAGAACCTTAAGTGCGTGCGTCTGGTGTGTGTATCATACTATGACTACGACCCAACCACGTAACAGTGACTTTCTTTACCATCCTTATGGAAAATAAAATTGTGTAAAATTCTGGGTGCCTAAGTCAGACACCCATTTTTTCTGATGGTTGTTTCTGCATTATCTTGTGGCAGAAAGTTATTTAAAAAAAAAAATTAAATCTTTTTTTCCCATTTTTTTTACATGCACTTTTGAGTTTAGAAGACACTCCTTTATTATCTTGTGGCAGAAAGTTATTTTAAAAAAAAAATTAAATCTTTTTTTCCCATTTTTTTTTACATGTACTTTTGAGTTTAGAAGACACTCCTTCAGTGTGTTTGAACTTGTTCCAGCAATGAGTGTGTGTGTGTGTGAGTGTGCACAAAACCTCTAAAATGGGAGTGTGTGTGACATCACCCTTCTCAGCTATAAATAACTTAATACCTGATTGGTCGACTGCATGGGTTGGACGAAGTGAGATGGAGAGATACGAAAGGGTGGAGTGGGGGGATTTTAGTTGTGTGAGGGAGTAAATTCTTTATGTTTATGTAAAATGAGGTTTGTTATTTGAGGGTGTGGTTGTTTTGTCAAAAATTGTTGAGTTGTGTTGTGGTTCTGGGGTGACATGGTGGGAGGTCATGCCTAGTGGCCAATTTTATAGCAATGTATTTGTGCGCCAGCGACTTGGGCAATGTATTTGTGCACCAGCAACTTGCTATGAAGTGAAGTGATTGCATGAGTGTGCAGTGTGAGAGAGGTTGTACGTATACATTGGGGGAAGCTGCTGTTGTCTTGTGTCCTGCCCGACCTTTTGGTTCAACCTGTTGCTTGTTTGTAGGTTTGTCGATGTTATGAATGCTTTCATTTTGGCTGCATCTCCTCTTGGATTGTATGCACAAATTGATTGAATGCAAATGACGTCACACAGTCAGCGTCGTCTGCTGCAGTAGAAAGAGTGAAAGCTTGGATGGGCCATTTTCGGATGTAATGCTGGGTCAGAGAAAGAAACCTAATGTTGCCAAAAGGTGTAACAGTAAAGTATTGTTTGTGTGAATGCTGCCCGTTTGCGGGAAGGACTGGAAAGTCCAGTGCTGAGCGAAGAGAGAAGGCGACAATGGGAGAAATTGAAATCACCTACTGATTCCACTGATACTGAAAATCTTTCATTCATAAGAGAGCATTCAGCAGCTCTATAAAACAAAAAGCGATGACACCCCTCCCCCCCACCCCCACAATCATAAGGGAGTTTGCGCTCTATAAATATTATTATTATTATTATAGTAAAATCAACCAGAGGTATGTTTAGTGAGGTATTTGTTCATTGTGTGTTGTGTCATTGTGCTTGACATTTTTAATGCAGTAAAAAGAAGGAATACACATTAAGTTGAAAAACAAAAATACAACAATCAAATAAATGTGGAAAAGAAGCACCAAATATTCCGTCAACTTTACATTATTACAGACGCCTACTTTTTTTTAACATAGTCCATGCTAAAAGAGGACACCCATTTTCAATGTAATGCCAGTTTTTGTGTGAGAGGCACCCACTTTATTGGTAGAAACCCATTTTTTCTCCATCCAGTGGCTCTGTTTCAGGAAAATGTCTATTTTATTTTTAGTTGTAGAGCTTAGTTATAAGGTGAGTTCTAAACATTCGCATCAACTCCAGAGCCCTAGAATAAATAGAAATATGGGAACCCATTTTCACATAAAATGATTGGTAACCCACTCTGAGGCTTATGTCTAGATGTGTGTGTGTGTGGTGTGCTGTGGTTTGGTGTGTGTGTGTGTGTGTGTGTGTGTGTGTGTGTGTGTGTGTGTGTGTGTCTGTGTCTGCGAACGTATGTGAAAGTACATATTTGGCTCACGTGCGAAGCAAAAGTGAGTCTATGTTTTGGGCCAGCGGTCATCCGTCCGTCGTCTGTCCTAAACTTTAACGTTGGCATTTTCTCAGAGACTTTTCAAGCCACATTCTTCAAACTTGGCCCAAGGATACTTTGTGGCGAGGCCTTTCTAACATACCAATTTGAGTGACCTCTCACAAAGGTCAAAATCACAGGGGCTCAGGAAATAGGTAAAAAAATAGCTATGTTTTGACATATTGTTTTCCCTCAAATACTTTCACTACTTCAAACCCAAACTTGGTATAAAGATACCTGAGCGTACGACCTTTCCATGCATACTAATTTGGTTGATCCCTCGGAAATGTCAAGGTTCACAAGAGTCGGCTCAGGAAATAGTTTCAAAATAGCCGTATTTTGACAAAAGATGTTTTTTCTCAAACACAACTTTAAACCCAAACTTGCTACAAAGATACCTGATGGGAAGACCTATCTATGCATACTGTTTTGGATAACGCTTTGGAAAGGTCAAGGATCACAGGATGGCAAATGTGTGTAAAATGCCAACTTTTGATAATTTTTTAGGTATTAGTAACATTTTTGCAAATTTTTCAATCAAATCAGTTTCCCACAAAGGTAGCTGGTGATAAGGCCTTCCTGTGCAATTTACTCAACTCATTGCAAAGGTCAAGGGTTGTGGATGGGGTGGGGGGTGTACATAGGTGTGAAAATACATTTTGAGAAAACATGGACTTTGCTGGTGCGGAAGCCAGCCCACTACTTATTGTCACAAAGGTCACACAGAAGTATATCGGTTGTCCACGTGAGCCATAATGGCTTCGCCTTTCTTGTTCAAAGAATTGTAGTTACAGGAATTATCAACAGTTTTGCAAACTTTTCAATCCAATTTGGCACAAATAAATAATAATAAGCGCATTAAATAGGCGCTTTATCCCAATTGAAAATCGGCTCAAAGCGCCGCCGCGAACTGAACCCAACAAGCACGCTCACGTGAATCACGCGCATTCACTCACACACTGAACGTAAACACAGAACTTTCACGTGGTGCTAAGGGCAAGCTCAAGCGAGCTACTGTAGTTTTTGGAAATTCAAAATCGTTTGTATTTGAAATTTGATTAAGTGGACTGAAACTGATACCAAAGTGGAGGGGGAGGAAGAGCCGGAGTACCCGGAGAAAGAACCCCCGACGGTCCGCCCGAAGTAACGGTGACACTTACTAGAGGAGAAAAATCCGATGCCGGAACCCGTAATCGAACCTCGCACCTTTAGCATTGGTGGCAGGCGCCTTAACCACTGCGCCACGGACCGCCCCCAAAGGTAGTTGATGATGATAAGACCTTCCAATGTAGACTAAGATGAATATACAAGTGGTCAATCCACTTTGAAATGCTGAAGCGAAAACTCAGGTCAGCAATCACCAGGCCTAGCTTGAGCCTCATGAGGGTCATGAAGAGCTGATCAATTAAACTGAGCAAAGATCTGCGTCCAGGGCCAGTGTTGTTTTCTTTTTTCTTCAATAGGGGGCAGCTCCTCAAAGACTGCCTTCAGTGTCTCTGCATTTGGCATACCCGTGTAAGCCCTTACCATCTCAGGATTGTCTGCAACATGCTCAAATCTGAGTGGCGTCAATGTGTTGTCAGTCCAGCTGTCAGTCTGTGTTCCAACTGATTTTACACCAGTATGCATGCCAGATACCTCAATAGGCCCAGTAGTAAACTTCTGCATCCACTTGGTTGTTTTCTGTCTGACAGGCAGCTGTACAATGTGTATGCTGGATTATTGACGCCACATTCACTTTACCAGCATAGTCGTGCAGCATGACAAAGTTGAAGGCAGTGACAGGTCAGACTGCTGAACTAATGAAGCTGCTCGAGAGTGGTCTTCAACCTCCCTACAAGATTCTGTTGGGGTCACCAGTTTGTCGGCATCCTTTGTTCTGCCACCTGTAAATAAATGAAGACGAAAGAAAAACATTCATTTAACATATGATAACTGTCAACAAAAAAGAAGGTAACCGAGCAGTAATGAGCTGTGACATCTGAAACAACATAAGCTGAAGAAGAATGCAAGCAACTGTCTGCCTCTGTCATATACACACACCACTGCACAAACCTGCAACATCAACAACTAGTTATAGGATCTCAACTTCAAAGTTAGCCATGTTTAGACTATTACTTCCTGTGATAGATCACGAGCTTTTGGAAGCGTACCGGCTTTGAAAAACACAGATGCGATGAATCAAAAGCTGTTGTGAATCCCTACGGCATGCTGTTTTAACAAGTCATCGACGCAATTATCTGTTTCATTTTTTTTTATGTAGTAAAAATAGACTATAGGTCGTAGTAACATAGCACTCACCGGTCGTACACGTGTTTAAGGTGCGGTTTGCAAAAACTGAAGGCACGTCGTCACCGGTGCGTGGGCCTGCCTTGTTCAGCTGTTGACAAAGTGCTCCGAACAGAAACCGCCCGCTGAAATCTTTACGTACGAAACGCAGGCGTTTCTCCCATACTCGTCGAAGGGTCGGATCCCATGGCACCGTGTGCAGACTAATACAGTCCTTCCATCAACTATTTTTCCAGCGTAGTTTGAACAGCATACGCAATATCGTTTGCCTCCTCGCACAATAACTTTCACGTCGGCCATGTCTTGCTGTAAACCGGAACGACTCTATCAGTGCACTTCCGACTAGCGCAAGGGCGGATAACTCTAAACGCGTCAATTACGAAAAAGGCCTATACTGCATGCCACGGGTATGTTGTGGTCTGTTCACAGGCTTTCGTTTTCATCTGGTATATCGCACACTAGGCGGATTAGTTAATGTGGTTTACTGCGCTTAACGTGTCCGGATTCTATTGTTTTCTGTGTCATCCAATCGGGCACCGAGTTTAGTCAGTAGCGATGTACCTGTGGCCTGTAGTGTAGCACGAGTACTGAAGCCTATGCACACGAATAGCTATCACCTAAGACACCGAGAATAATGACTTATCCCCTTAAGAGAGCAGCGACACCACACGGCAGCAGGAGAAGACAATTTCAGCTAAGTCGACCATTGTGGGCGCACACTCTTTACAATGGGAAGGCATGTAACTCTGATCGTACTTAGTCTGTCGTCTGCTGCCGTGCCGATACAATGCATGGCTGGTGAAAATAAACCTTCACCAGTCACACACAATGTGTTGCGATGACAGAGCAGGCAAAAACGCGTGCGTCACGCTGATGCAGTAAGCAAAAATCTCTGCGTGGTTTCTGATTTCACTGCGTCTATTACGCACTGCAGTGCTTTATCTGAAACACTGACAGTCCATACCTTTCTTGTCTGTCTTCTGCTTCCTGGAAGGCTGGGACTGGGGCAGATCAGCCACATCTGTATCTACAGACAGACAGCCAAAATGTCAACAACAACAAAATAACTTGCTAGAAAACCCCCACAGATTATAAAAATTACAGTTGTTACAACAAATTGTTATCAAGTTGTTCAAATGAATGTACTGAACATTAAAAATATATCCCACTAATGTTTTTTTCACATTTGCTGACTTCTTCTGAGTCTCTACCTTCTTGACAGGTAAACCACATTGATAACAAGAATGTCAAAGCCCTTATGGCCAACGGGTATGACCAATCCAAAACTTTGAAAAAGAGTCAATTCTGTCCAAAGGTTGGCATGCCAGCTTCTTGTGACCTTTCCAAGGGGTCATGCAAATTGCAAATTAGCCTACCGTCATTTCAATTGAGTTAAGGTCAGGTGAGCGAGCTGGATGGGGGAGCAGATTGATGTTGTGTTGCAGGAAGGCTTGTGAGACATGTGCCTGGTGTGCGTGCATCATCTTGATGGTACAGGTGGTTTGGGTGACGCCGTGTCTGGCCATGCATCATCTTGCTGGTACAGGTGTTTTGGGTGACGCTGTGTGTTCATTCATTCATTTAGTCCTCTCTGCGCCGTCTGGTGCTTGAGGCGACGGCAAGGGAGCGCCACTTTTGTCTGTCAGCTGCTATTTTGGGTGCTGTTTGCAGAGTAAGGCCTCTGTTCTTGAGCTCTCGCTCCACGGTTCGGCGCCACGTCTCCTTTGGTCGCCCACGGTTTCTCTTCCCCTGTGGTGTCCATCTCAGTGCCACCCTTGGTAATGAGTCAGGTGACATTCTGCAAACGTGGCCTAGCCATCTCCATCTCCGTGTGGCGATGGTTTCAGCGATGCTGTCTGCGCCTGCTCTCTTCCGTAGTTCCTCGTTTGTAATCATGTTTGGCCAGAAGACCTTCATGATCCGTCGCAGGCACTTGTTCTGGAAGACATCCAGCTTGCGTTCCGTAGCGGTAGTGGATTTCCAGCATTCTGACCCATATAGAAGGACACTCAGCACGTTGCTCTTAAAAATACGGAGCTTGGTGTGGATGCTCAGGCTTGTGGTCCTCCAGATGGGTTTCAGCATTGCGAAGGCTTGGTTGGCTTTGCTGATTCTTGTGGTGATCTCCCTTGTGCAGTCTCCATCTGTGGTAACCTTGCTGCCCAGGTACGTGAACTCGTCCACCTCTTGCAGAGGTTGGTCATTGATGGTGATTGGGTCGCCCACTATGGTGTTCTTCCTCATGACTTGAGTCTTCCTAATGTTGACCCCGAGACCTATGGAGCTTGCTGACTGTGTCAACTGTTGTGTCTTCTGTTGCATGTCCTGGTTTCTGCTTGCCAGCAGCCCGATATCATCGGCGTAGTCGAGGTCATCCAGCATTGAGGTCAGCGTCCACTGAATTCCCTGCCTCCTTCCCTCTGTGGTGCGGCGCATGATCCAATCAATTGCCATTGAGAATAGGATTGGCGAAAGAATACATCCTTGTTTCACTCCGGTTTCCACCTTAAACGGTTCGGTGAGCTGGTTGTTGTGGACGACTCTGCACTCAAAATTCTTGTACAGGGACCTGATGACGTTGACAAGTTTCTGGGGGATTCCATAGTATCGCAGGATTTTCCAAAGGGAGTCTCGATGCAGACTGTCGAAGGCCTTCTCAAAGTCTACAAAGACCACATAGAGGGATCCATTCCATTCGTTAGACTGCTCAAGGATCTGTCTCAGTACGAAAATATGGTCAATGCAGGACTTGCCTTTCCTAAAACCTGCCTGCTCCCGGCGAAGGATGCCATTCACTGCTGTCGTAATGCGTTCAAGGAGAATGCGGCTGAAGATCTTGCTGGTGAGGGATAGTAAGGTGATGCCTCGCCAGTTGTTACAGTTCCCCAGATCTCCTTTCTTCGGAAGTTTGACGATGGTGCCGGTCTTCCAATCGCTCGGCGCTTCCTCAGTGTCCCAGATCTTTTGAAAAATCTGACAAAGAAGCTGCGGCGTTACCGTATCTTCTACTTTCAGCATCTCGGGGCACACTCCGTCATCGCCAGGTGCCTTCCCGTTCTTCAGCTTTTGAATGGCCTGCTTGACTTCCGCAATAGTAATGTTGCCGAGGTTAATGTCCAGGTCCTCCTCCGCTTCAGGAATGTCAGTGAGGGTTGGTGGGTCTGAGCGGTTCAGGATGGACTCGAAGTGTTGCTTCCATCTCTTCAGCTTCTCTTCCTCTACTGTGACATGAGTTCCGTCTTCAGCTCTCACTGGAAGGTCGTGGTGTTGCCCGTAATCGCCCTTCAGCTTCTTGGTGTTCTGGTACACTGTCTTCATGTCTCTCTGTTTTGCAGCTGCCTCCGCTTCTTCTGCCAGCCTTTCTGTGTACATTCTCTTGTCTCTTCTCGCTGATGTCTTCACCGCTTGATCTTTCTCTCTGTATTCTCTTGATATTCTTTCCTTCAGTCTTGGTGATTTGGTATCCAAAAGTTTCTTCTTGATCTGTCTTCTCTCTTCTATGCGAGCCCACGTGTCTTCTGAGATCCACTCTGTCTTCCTGCTCTTTCTGTATCCTAAAACTTCCCCTCCTGTTTCCTTCATGGCTCTGTTGAAATCTTCAATAGTCAGCGCTGTCTCATCTTCCAAAACACTAAATCTATTCCTGAGGGCCAACCTAAACTCTTCTTTCACTTTTGGGTCTTTCAACTTGGCCACGTCGTAGCGCTGATTTCTGGTGTCTCCTATCTTTACTTTCCTAAGCTTCAATGTCACCTTCCCCACCAGAAGACTATGGTCGCTGCCAATGTCAGCATGTCGCATCACTCGCACATCCTGCAGAGAGTGCCTCCAGCGACCATTAATGATGATGTGGTCGATCTGGTTCTGGGTCTTGCCGTCTGGTGATTTCCATGTGAGTTTGTGGATCTCCCTATGCGCAAACAGGGTCCCTCCTATGACTAAGTCATTCTCCTCGCAGAAATTGACCAGCCTCTCCCCGTTGTCGTTGATCACACCCGCTCCATGTCGTCCCATGGTCCTCTTTCTGTCTTCATTGTCGCAGCCGACCTTAGCGTTGAAGTCACCGATCAGCATCAGCACGTCATGTCGAGGGATGTCTTCCAAAACAGCTTGGAGGGCGTCGTAGAATGCATCCTTATCCTCTTCTTCCGCGTCGTCTATCGGTGCGTAGCCCACAACAATAGACAGCTTTGCGTATTTGGAATTCATCCTGACGTACAGCAGGCGCTCGTTCACAGGTTTCCACTGTAGAACGGTGTTGGCCTTGCTCTTATTGATGATGACAGCAACTCCTTCTCGGTGTTCGTTGTCTGTTCTTCCAGACCAGATGATGACTTCTCCGGAGCTCAACCTCTGTCTGCCAGCACCAGTCCATCTTGCTTCTGTTACTCCCATGAGGGTTAGTTTGTGGCGGTTCAGTTCACTTACTGCTTGCGCCAGCTTTCCAGTCTGGTAGAGCGTTCGCACGTTCCAGCATCCAATTCTGATCCATCGTTTTGGCGTCAGGAGTTCCGCTATCGGGGTGGAGACGTCCTTGCGGCTTTGGTCCCCATCCGGGTCATAAGTCCAGTTTCCTGGTCTGCTTCGCTCCCAGCGCCGGTTGTCGCTTTTTCCCTTGTTGTCGTTTCCGTAGCAAGTTTCTTTTTACAGGGTGGAGTCGCTAGCCCCACGCCTAACCCTCCTCCTTTATCCTGACTTGGGACAGGCAGTTAAGCCCCCAAAGGGGCCTCCCTGGTGGAGTTTGACGTTGTGTGTGACCGTGCATTATCTTGCTGGTACAGGTGGTTTGGGTGATGCCGTGTGCAACCGTGCATTATCTCGCTGGTAGAGGTGGTTTGGATGACGCCGTGTGTGGCCAAGCATTATCTTGCTGGTAGTGGTGGGGTGACGCTGTGTGTGGCCTTGCATTATCTTGCTGGTACATGTGGTTTGGGTGACGCCGTGTGCGGATGAGCATTATCTTGCTAGTACAGGTGGTTTGGGTGACGCCGTGTGCGGATGAGCATTATCTTGCTAGTACAGGTGGTTTGGGTGACGCCGTGTGTGGCCATGCATTATCTTGCTGGTACAGGTGGTTTGGGTGACGCCCTGTGTGGCCGAGCATTATCTTTCTGGTACAGGTGGTTTGAGTGACGCCGTGTTTGGCCATGCACTATCATGCTGGTACAGGTGGTTTGGGTGACGCCCTTTGCGGTAGAGCATTATCTTGCTGGTACAGGTGGTTTGAGTGACGCCGTGTGCGGTCATGCACTATCATGCTGGTACATGTGGTTTGGGTGACGCCGAGTGTGGTCGTGCATTATCTTGCTGGTACAGGTGGTTTGGGTGACGCCGTGTTTGGTCGTACATTATCTTGCTGGTACAGGTGGTTTGGGTGATGCCGTGTGTGGCCATGCATTATCTTGCTGGTACAGGTGGTTTGGGTGACGCCCTGTGCGGCCAAGCATTATCTTGCTGGTACAGGTGGTTTGAGTGACGCCATGTGCGGGCATGTACTATCATGCTGGTACATGTGGTTTGGGTGACGCCGAGTGTGGCCATGCATTATCTTGCTGGTACAGGTGGTTTGGGTGATGCCGTGTTTGGTCATGCATTTTCTTGCTGGTATATGTGGTTTGGGTGACGCCGTGTGTGGCCGTGCATTATCTTGCTGGTACAGGTGGTTTGGGTGACGCCGTGTGCGGCCGTGCATTATCTTGCTGGTACAGGTGGTTTGGGTGACGCCGTGTGCGGCCGTGCATTATCTTGCTGGTACAGGTGGTATGGGTGACGCCGTGTGCGGCCGTGCATTATCTTGCTGGTACAGGTGGTTTGGGTGACGCCGTGTGCGGCCGTGCATTATCTCGCTGGTACAAGTGGTTTTTGGGTGACACGGTGTGTGGTCAAGCATTATCTTGCTGGTACAGGTGGTTTGGGTGACGCCGTGTGTGGCCTTGCATTATCTTGCTGGTACAGGTGGTTTGGGTGATGCTGGAAGAACGGCACCGCATGAGGTCTGAGCACTTGGTTGATGTACCAGTCACCACTGACACCATTTCTTCGTTCGTGGCCGACATTTTGGGCGACCACAGGTCCTATTTGCTGGTTAACCCTGATTGCACCCCACATCATCACGCTTTCACCTTCCCATCTGTTCTGCTGCAAGATGTTGGCAGCTCAAAACCCCTGTCCATGTCTTCGCCAGATCCTGATACGGCCATCAGACGGGTCAATGCAGAACGTGCTTTCGTCAGTGAAGAGGACCCTGTGCCAGTCACGATGACCCCGCATCATGTGGTTTTGCGCCCACTGAAGACGGTTCCGGTGGTGCCAAGCAGTCTAGATGGGTTGTCTAGCTGGACGCCTTCAATGAGGCACTCCTGAAATCAGCTTTCGATGTATGGTGCGGGCACTAATCGGTCTCCCATGCCTGCCAAGGGTGTTTCTGGCTGTGTTGGCAGTGGTCTCATAGGGATTCCTCATAAGCTGACATCGGATAATACAATCTTGTGCTGCTGTCGTTGCCTTTGGGTTGCCATTCCTTGGAAGATCATTATCGGTGATGGTTGTCTGGAAACGGCTCTAAAGGCGATAAACAGTGGAGACATGCACGCCCAGAGCAATAGCGACCTGCTGTGTTGACTCCGCGGCGTCCAGACGTCCCAGTGCTCTTTCATGATCTTGGGCTGAAAGTCTTGGCATCTTGATTTAGCAGCAGATTTGGAATTTTTAAAACATATTTTAGGCGGAGTATTTATAGCCTTGGTTCACTGAGCAGCGTGAGCTGATGTTCACATTTCTGCACATGGTGCAAGTGGGTCACATGACACATGCTGACCCCGTGCAGAGAAGGCTGACTCAGCACTAATCGCACAGTGAGGTGAGTAAAACGGCTAGTACTGCAAGAACTAAGCTTGCTGCACGTGCTGACAACATTCACTTCAATCTGTAATCAAATTATTAACGTTTGAATGGTTCCTTTCTTTTTCATGTTTTTTATGCCTGATAGTTTACATTACATTCCCTTTGAAAAAATCTGGTCAACAAAAAATATATTGTCACATGCATAAAAAAACACTGACATTGGGAGAATTGCAGGTTGCAAAACTATTTTGTATTACTGGCATCCCCTTTCACTAAAAGTGACTAGGCATGCATGCATGCATATAAATACACACAGAAAGAGACTAGACAGCTACCATCAATGTGAATAAAAGAATGAAATAGAGAGACAATTGTGTTGGACAGAAAGAAATGGAGTGAGACCTGGTCAATCTGACCTGGTTGCTATCTGCGCCATTCCCACAAGTCTGAAGCTCAAAGGTGGGGGCCGCTCATTCATTTCGAAAGTAGCTGCATCACAGAAATAGATTAGTATTAAACTCATAATAAATGGCCTGAGTCTCACATTTCCAGCAATCCATTTCTTTGATAAAGCAAGAAGAATAAAGGTAGCTAGGGGTCACATAATGAAACATGTTTACTTCAACATTGCAATATAAACTGCAAAATGAGAAACTCACTAGGACATCACAACGTTTAGGCTGGAGTGATTGTATCTGAATAACTTTAGACTACTTGCCATCGCGTGAAGGTAATCCTCCACTCGCAGTCTGAAGAATAGTGACTACTGTGGGCTCGTGGCAGCATGTATAGATCTATTTTCACATCTTGAGACACACCTAGACAATTTGAAAACAAACTATTACTGTATTAGCAATTCCCTTATACTATTTAATAATTTTACTCCCAGAAATAAATATAGTTAAAACTACTTTCTGAAAAGGTTGTGAACATATCTCATCAGTCAAAGAGATGCTGTTTCCCACCAATAACTTGAAAAAGTTTACTACACAAGTCTGAAATAGCTCAGGCGGTTAAGCGTCGGAGGAGGAGAGCGACGGGAATCGCCGGGTCGTGGGTTCGAATCCCCGTCCCGCCCTCGTAGCTGGACTCGTAATCCAGGGGGAAAAGATGGGCTAGTTTAATAGCATGTTCGTTGAAAGGTCCTGGTAAATCAACGTGGCACAGTTTGAGTGCACCTGAGTTGAGCAGTGTTCAGGTCAAGAGAGGGGGGTTGTGGGTGTTTTTGGACAATTTATATCGATCCCAGATTTCCACGACTTAGACTCAAAAAAACAGCGTCTTTTGTCTGTTGTTGTTTCTGGAAAGTCAAAAGCATATCTCGGAAAACAATACATGGCAGAAGACATAGAATCCCTCACCGCTGACGAGCTAATCAAGCTTCATTCAAAATATGAAAACCATATTGCTTCACTAATGACTCGTGATTTGAGTCGATCTCTTGTATGCCTATACACAAAAGCAGTGAGTCACTTTCTACCTGTGGATAGTGACAGCCTATCACACGACCTTGAAAGCAATCCTATTGTTTCAAGTTCAATTGGCAAATTAGCATGTGTCATGTTTTACAAGTTTGGGAATTACCTTGCTCCTGTCGTAACCCTTCTTGTTACTGGGAGTCATATTGATTTCTCGAAAATAAATTTTACTGCAGAAGAAAATGGACGAGACCCAGACGACTCCACAACTGAACCCCAGTCCAGTTTTGACACAGGTTCAAACTGTGACGAAGACTAAAAGTCCAGGCAGGGTTGAGTCTGGAAAAAGATTAGCCGAATATAATAGGCAAAAAAAATTACAGCTTAAGGCACAAACAGAAAAGACTCATGTAACTGATCCACCGTCAGGATCGTCAGGACCTGTGTCAGTACCGTCACACCTTCATCAAAGTGAGAGACAAACAACCCAGTCTAACCCTGACCCTGACCCCGAACCTCAATCAACAAAATATATAATTGCCGGATTTGTTGTCGGATTTGGTTACGTAGGGTATCAATTATACAAAAAATACAAACCACAGACTCGTACAGTGACCAGAAAATCAGACACTCCAAAAACAAAACCAGAAGTCGCCACATTACCAGTAACACCCAAAGCCGTTGACCCATTTTATATGCAGTAAATAAAAATATTATTTTAATTTTTCTTGCCTTAAAAAATGAATGACACAAAGAACTTAATGAACCTTGTCTATCACTCTGCCGTAATTAGTGGATTAGCAGTAGCTTATTCTATGCTAGGAAAAAGTCTACTCAAAATGAAATCAGCAGACTTGAGTAGATTAGACTTTGAAGACAGCGCTAAGCTAATTGTAGTTGTTACAGCGTCGATTGCAACAAAAGATTTTCTTGTCAAGCAGGGAATTATTCCTCAAAATGTTTCTATGTAAATAAAAATAAGTATGGCGACGATAGCTATTATGATAGGAGGTGCAATGGTTAATGCATTGGCTTTCAGTGGGTCTAATTATCTCTTTTCAAAAATGGGTAGAGAAGAATCTGCAGAAGAATTGAAACGTCATAATGAAGCATCTGAAAAACTTGCTCAAGCCCAGCAAGATTATGAAAAGAATAGAATTGAGAAACTTGATTTCATCAATGAAAAACTCAGGCTAGAAGGTCACGCACAACATACGTTTTCAAATACAGACGAAGCAATCAGGGAATATTTTCTTGTCACAGGTGAAGACATGTCTATACCAAAACCAAAACTAAGTGACTATTACAAACCAAGCACACAACAAAGAAATGGAGAGATAATTTTTGTTCTAGTGGGAATGACATTTGTTTATTTTACAGGAGTTTTCATTGCTAGAAAAAATGGCAGCCGAAAATAAACTATCAAAAATATATTACTCTCCATCAGGGTATTGGAAAGGAGCAACAGCTATTCAGAAATTACATGCCGCTGTGGGCGGAGATATAACACTCAATCAAGTCAAACAATGGTTACAGAGACAAGCAATTTGGCAGATATATCTCCCTGCTCCAAGAAAGATAACAAGACCCCATTTCCAAAACACATCACCAAATGACACACACCAAATGGACCTCCTGTTTCTTCCACACAATACAATAAGAAAGAAACGATACAAGTACGCATTAACTGTTGTTTACATAGCTTCAAGGTATAAGGACGCTGAACCCATATCTGACAAAACTGCTAACACAGTTGCGAATGCTTTATCTAGTATCTATAAAAGAGGCCCTCTGAAATACCCCAGACTTGTGCAGGTCGATGACGGATCAGAATTCAAAGGCGCAGTTAATCAGTTATTTGCTAAGCACGGCGTAATAGTCAGACGAGGCATTCCAGGTGTACACAGATCACAGGCAATTGTAGAGAACTTTAACAAACAGTTATCAGAAAGACTTTTCAGTTACCAGTATTCTAAGGAACTCATGCACGACACCCGTAACACTGAATGGGTAAAGAGATTACCACATGTGATAAAAGCAATGAACAATGAAGGACACCCAAAACCTGCTGATGCTATTAAATTGAAAACAATTACAGAGCCAAAAACAGGACCAACCCCGGCACCAGACACAAGTTTATTTACTAAACAGGTGAGATATTTATATCAGCCAGGGAAGGCTGAGAACGACGACAGACGCAGGGCAACAGACCCCATCTGGTCAACGTCTGTACACAATATAAAAAAAATAGTCCCCGGTCCTGACGGTCCTGACGCAACAATATATTACCTGTACGACCCTGCACCCCAGAGGGCATTTGTCAGAGAAGAATTACAGATTATTCCCCCAGACACCGTTACTCATTTCAGTAACTAAGTCGTCAATTAATTCATCAACCAGTTCATCTGCTATTTCTTCAGATAACTTGAGCCTGTAATGACCAGGTGCATAAGCTTTTTCCTTGGTGTGAAACACTCTTTTCGTGTCTCCAACTGCAAGTGACTTTTTATGTGTTTGAATTATTTCAAGATTGTGTTTGTTTGATCTCAGTGACTTGTTTGGATAATCAGGCATTAATGCACCATCTAACACTTCCTTATAATGTTCATGACGAATGTCTTTATTTTTTATCGCTGTTTTTTTTATTCCTTTGGCTTTTGACTGACTTCCCTTCTGGTGCAGTATAGAATACATTTTTGATCTCAGTCCAACGTACTCAACTATTGGCACACCATTTAGTTCATCTTTAAACTTACCAGGCACTTTCTTGTTCTGTGTGCTGAACAGTGGATGGTCTTTTGGGTAGTCAGACGTGTCATACATGTGTAACTCTGTTTTCATGTCTTCATAAAAGTCTTCAGTACACACATCAATGATCATAGAGTCAGTGTCAGTGTATAACAATCGACACTCAGGATACTTTGGTTTAAAGTAATCATAATAAAATTCAAGCATCACCAGTTTTGACAACTCAAGAATTGCCATACCAATGAATACTGGCTTGTCCAGTTTAACAATCTTTTTTTTGAGTGACACAGCATACAATGATGAATGAAATTCTTTATACCCTGTGTACTGTGGCTTGCCTGTAAGTTTAATTGCACCCAATTCAGTTGTGACCAGTCTCACATCTTTTCTGTGATGAGGATTTTCCATTGTCTTGCCAAAACAGGCATTGTTCATAAGCTTAAAGAAGTCTTTGTCAAATGCAGTGTTGCCGTCTCTGGCACGAAGGGTTGTGTTCTTCATTATATAATCTTTCATGAAAGCACTCTGATCAAATTGAATTCCTCTGTGAACTTTCTTTAGTACTAACCCGTGTCTGATGTAAAACTGTAACAAGCGATAGTGGCAAACGTAATTGAATTTGTCATTCAAATTTGGCACAAGTTTAGTGTCTTCTTTTTTCCCCGTCATACTCATTTTCTCAACGGCTAAGGGATAATCATTATGGTAATCATGTAGATGGTGTGGGTACTCCAGGTCGACTTCAAAGATCCAACCCTTCGCGTCGTTTCGGTCAAGATTCATAATATTGTTAGTTAACCCTGACTCTGTTACATTATACTGTGACAAATCATGCAGACAAAAGTTTTTCAAGGGCAATAACTCACACATCGCGAACCCATAAAGGTTATTAGCGTCAAGGTACGTAATGAATGACCTTGACCTTGAGGGGTCAAAACCCTGGTCAAGGTCACCATGACTGTCCAGATATTTATTGTTGGCTCTGGCGTAATTGTTCGCTGCAATACTAATTCCTCCCCTCAATCCACGTTCCACCATTTCACCCATCGTACGATCAGACAACAGGTCTATAAATATCTTACTAGATTTCAAAAATGCATCCCATGTCATGCCAGGACTAGTTATGTAACAAGCAGGGTCAAGCTTGTAGTGTAACAAACCCTTTTCACGGTAACTTTCAAATACATCTGCTAGCAAGCAAACATCTGCCTTTAAGTACTGATCGTGGTAGTCACCAATTGTCTGACAGCCTAACTTCCCCCACGCATCAAGTGCATGTTGATATTCAGAGTCAGAAATACCTTTGCCAGTTAGTGTGGAATAAAATTTCTCTTTTGGTGGCAGTCTTGTTTCTTCAAACACAACCCAATGATCAATGTACTCATACGGATAGACACCTTTCTTAATCAAGTCTGGCTCAAAATATTTACTTGTTATTGGAAACTCAGTCAGTCCTTCTGCCAGACTAGCAAGACCTAAAGACAAATGTTGCATGGAGTCATAAAATGCTAATTTGTCTAACCTAAAAGTCAAGTATTTCTCAGTTGTCTGGGCAATACAACTAATTTTTTCGTAAGACTCATCTACAGCCTGCATGATGATGTGTGAATCATATCCTTTGAGATTGTGGAAAAAGATTGGTAGTTTGTATGTCTTAGGATCTATTTTTAATTTCAAGTTACAATCACCATGTGCAGCACCTCTGTAACACCCAGTTATGTGATCATGGTCACGAACTTTATCACCTCCCATAGGCTGTTCACAAATCCAACACATCTCAGCTGTATCAAATTTCAGTTTGTCTTCTTCTGTCATCATCAAAGGCAGCTGACATGTTGTGAGATACTGTACTACCTGACTATACAGATGTCTCATTTCTGTTAAAAACAGACATGCTGCATTTTCACCCCTGTAGATAACAGGTTCTGAATGAAGACCGTCTGACCTAACAATAATGTATCCAAAAGAACACACCACTTGGTCACTCAACTTTACAGTCTTTGGTAATGACTCTGGAACAGGACCATCGTATGGAACAACCAGTGATTCAAAATCTGCGTACACTACAAACGGCAGCTTTTGCTGATTCCCATAGTTCTTAAAATACACTTGACTACCAGGATCTGGATACTTAAGTACAGTTTGTATGTCATCAGCTGACCTGCAGTGTTGGACGTGTTTGTGCGCTACGTTTATGGAGGAGAATCTTTGTAAACATCTTTTACAAACTTCCTGTTTCCTACCATATTTTGATACATGATTATGAATTAGACGTGACATACTCCTGATAATTGTGTAGTGAAAGTTATTGTCATCACCGACAGGGCCGATTAGCAACATGTCAACATGTTTATCTTCTGACTGACCATATGTTGGTGCCAGTGGGGACACTCTAATTGGTTGTAACTTGTTCTCAGACTCATTATCCCACACATACACATTTACAGATATACCAGGATTTAATTTTTCAAACAAGTCTATGTCCTCTATTTTAACAGGAAACTCAATGCCACTGAAGTTGAGTTCATTTACAAATTTAGTGTAGTTAGATACACGTTCAGGTTTTGATTTTACAAAGTGTAGTTTAGCAAGCACACACCACATGAAACAATAGTTGTCATTGTTCTGTATATTAACAACAGCCTTTTTGTTTGCAACCTCTGTTGGCAGTGGCAACCATGATTTACCTAGTATAGGATGATACCTTGACTGCTTCAATTGTAGTTCATGTACATGTCCTTCGTGCCAGCCAGACCCCTTCATTTTTGCACTGTCGATTGCCTGGAGGAAGTCAGGTAATAGTCTGTCTCTAAACACGTTCTCTAATTCTCTTCTTGTGTTAACTGTGTGTTGTCTTGTTGATATATACGATACAATTAATTCACCGTCCACCCTAGTGAATTCGATTTTCGCAACAATCTGAATCTTAACACTGCCTGTGATAAGATTTTGCTGTATGACAGAAAAAGAGTTTTCTATTGATTCATAAACATTATTAGTATTGGTTATGGGTAAGTTTATTGTGTGAAACACGTTTCTTAAACCAGATGAGCCAGGGTTTGATGAGCCAGGACTTTGCGAATTGTCCGTCATTTTTATTTGACCGACAAAATAATAAAATAAAAAATATTAACGTTAACTCTGCTGACTCACCTTGTGTAATACCACTTTATTAACTGTAACACTGTCAATATAAACATTTAATTTGCGTAATTGCTTAAATATGCTATAACAAATTTCCCCTAACCAACCATAGTTGGTATCATCAACTTTAAAAGTAGGTGTCTTTAAATCAACTGTCATGCACTCCACATCTGGATGCTCATCGACATAATCTAAAGTCACACTATATGTAGCATATATTTCTGATGGTGCTGAAAGGCTTATGTAAGTCTGTTTGGGTGATGTTATTAGGTCAGTAAAGTGCATAACATCTTTGAAAAGGTGTGTGAGATCAAGCACCTGTATGATTTGTCCGTCTGTCATTTTTATTGGACAAACAAATGTATAAATTAATTTACATCAATTTACTAACCCATACCCCTTGGGCTGATCTGTCTTTAAAATGAGCTTTAGATGCTTAGTTGATTTCAGTTTATTTTTCGCATCATCCCGTTCATGCTTATTTGGTATGACATCATTTTCTCTGAGACAGTCTTCAAAGCTGTCACGATCCTTACAGTAAAACAAACAGATAAACTTTAACTGTTCTCGAAAATCTTTCAGTACAGCATTATATTTTTGAGTGAGAATCCATACACTGACGTTTGCGTGTCTGCCACTGAAAGCAAGTTCTGCTAAAGTGTTTCTCTTCTTGACAATGTCTTTCTCTGCTGAACAGTCATCAACAATAAACAATGTTGACTGTCCTTCAAATTGCTTGTAAAAATATTGTAGGTAGTCATTCAGTTTTTTCTCAGGGTCAACTAAGTAAATGTTGTTGTCAGTCCAAATGAATAAACTGTTGTGATAAGCTTTGTTGTGTTTGATTGTAGGACAAAATATTACAATGTTTTCAAAGTGGTGGATGTATCTTGTTTGTAATAAATTAAGTACAAATTCAGTTTTACCACACCCTGTCGCACCACAAAATAATCCACAGTGTGGGTCAAGTGTCATTAAGCTCCGGTTCATTTTAATACACAATATAATTTTAATATATGTGTCCACTCAGTCTACTGTCTGCAATATTGAGTTGTGCGTCATATATCAGGTACAAATATATGTTTTTGGCTGCAGCAGTTTCAACCTTCTTTTGTATCTGAATTGTTATTCCATCACTACCGTTCTCGACAGTTCGTCCTGACCCATGAAGATAATCATCATCTGTACTGCGAAGGTCTAACCACAGTGCATACTTGTTTGTAAGGTATTGTCCGATCCTAACGTCATACAGATGTAGATCTTTACACGCAATGTTTGCGGGTTTATCTCTAATCCTTCCACCCGCAAAAAATTTTGTGGTTTCATCATAGTGTTGATAAGGTAACATTCCTGAAGCGTACACTTGATTAGGGCGGCCTTCAATTGTGCAGGACAAATGTGTAATCTTAGGATTGTAGAATTTTTCTGAATCCTGTTTATATGGATCTGCTGGTTCAACAAACAACATAAGAATACCTTTCAGTGACCTAGCTGGTGTGTTCAAGTTTATGTTCCACATCGGGTCACTCTTGTCTTTTTGCATTAAACTATGTCTAATCACCCTGTCATAATAAATTGGCAGTCTTGACTGATACTGATTTTGAATAAGTCTGGCTAGATCAGTGTGTGTGACAATTTCATATTCCAAGGAAATGTTAGAGATCTTGTATGTTGCATCTGTGGCAGATGATTTAATAACTTTGGAGTAGTCATTGAAGGTTAGTTCAAAACTCAGACGGTCATTCAGTGCCCCTTGATAATAAGGCAAATGAGCTGTGAGGATTTCAAACTCGAGTGGAATGTAAAATCTAGTTCCATATGTTTCTGCTATAATAACTTCCTTTGGTACCCCAGTAGTTGTTTTGTCTCCGGCATTGATTCGAAGTTTACCAACATTATCTGGCTGTATGCCTTGATAAATACGGTCCTCTCGTTCTTCTCTTGTGAGCCAAAGGTCTTTGTAACAGTAGAACACATCGGAGTCGTCAAGACTAAACACTTCTTGTCCTTCAAGTTTTACTTTAATAGTTCTAACAATTGCTCTGCCAAGATTGTCAACCAGTGTTCTGTTTACGTCTGCATCTGATGATAGTTCAATATTAAATGCTAGGCGTGCAGTGCCAGGAACAATAACGTCACTGGGACCTAGGTTTGGAAACTTGACTGTAAGTGTTTGGTTCTGGTCTATAGTACTTGGATTGTTTGTGATGACGA
This sequence comes from Semisulcospira habei, assembly GCA_036245525.1. Lineage (NCBI taxonomy): Eukaryota > Metazoa > Mollusca > Gastropoda > Semisulcospiridae > Semisulcospira > Semisulcospira habei. The sequence continues at coordinate 26,215,175 of BTPG01000003.1, read as the reverse complement.
TTGATTGTCGAATGGCCTTAACACCCAGAGGCTCACGTAGTTTTCTGTATGGGTCTAACTTTGATCCGTAAGACTGTGTCATTTTTATTATGCACAATAAAAAATAATAAATTAATAAAACAATGGCCGCGGGAGGATTTAATCATGAAGATTTTGAAATGGATGACATGAATGTCTCAGATACCAGTATCACAGATATGACTGGAATGGTAACTATGTCTAGTATGTATCACGAACTGTGAAAAGACAAAGTAAACTCATTTTATGACAGTGTTGGTGTCCACCCAGATGTAATAGATCCTAATCAGTTTGAATATGATAAAGGGCACTTATTTGTAAATACAGACAGAGGGAAAATAAATCTAACACATAAAAATAATCCTTCTAAGTTTAGAGCTTTAAGTACAATTAAAGGTGAAGTCGGTGGTAACTCTGGGTTGGCAAGGTACCTTAGAATTGGTGGGTCTCCTGTCCCCCCAAGACTTGTTAGTGTTCTTCACGACACGCAAACAAAGTTGCCAACAGGGCAACAAATTGAAATGGCACCAGTAACAAGCCTACCAGAAATAGCAAACACTGTGATACAAGAAACGTCATTTACTGAAGGTCAAATAAATGACGCTTTGAAAACAATAGATGATCCACCTTTGTCAATGAGAGAGATTATAGGGTTGGATAAATCATTGCAGACAATAAGAGGTGAGATGGTTAATAATCTTGCCAAACTGGGAGAGCTTGATAAACACATAGAACGTGAAAAAGAGAAACTGGCCACCGCAGACACAGAAATGAAAGAAAGAATACAACACAGATTAAATGATTTGCAGATAGAAAGATCAGGAAGGTTAGAAACAATTAGTATTGGAAGACAAAAACTAAAATCACAGGTCAACAGAATTAGAGAAACTATTCAGAAAATACTTCACGAAGACACTACTCTGGCTGAGAGACTAAAAACACTTTTCAGAGAGCAGGGTATCACAATTGCTAGTTTAATTACTGCTCTTGGATTTATTATCAGTACTGTTGTATTAGCTGTCTCCGGCAGTGGTGATGGTGGTCCAGCCCCGGCACCGGCACCACCAACCCCTGGCCCCCCACCTCCAACAGACCCAAAAGATTTACAGACGTGGGTAAAAAAACAGTTGTCTCACATATCAGACTTGCTTAAGAAATTGGCAGTGAAAGCAATAGATGCTTTGCCTGGCATAATTGGCACTGTCAGTTGGCTGATTACTACAGCAGCAAAGGCAGTAGGGTTTATGGCAGAGCATGTGTGGGTCTTTTTGGTTACAGTAGGAGGGTTGATGGTGGGTTATTTAATGAAACAGATAAAGAAGTAATACTCCTAATCCAGTGAGGCCTATTACCAATGCAGTTCTCTCTGACTCATGAGTGTCAGGGGTTGGTGTAGGGGTTACCACTTGTATGAGTGCCGGTGTTGGGGCCGGGGCCGGGGCCGGGGGTGTTACCATCTGTAATGATTTTAATGACTGTACGTGTGTGGTTGTTGCTCCCAAGTTTACAGATTGATTGAGTCCTAATTTCTGACCAACACCTGCAACAATGATTTCATTATTATAATTTGTTATTGTCCCCATTTGGAGTTGAAGATCAGATGGTAACATGTATAACCCGACGCCAACTACAAAGTCAACTTTTGATCTGGCATATCTGAGTACATCTTGGTAGCGCTGTATGCTTGATGGGAGATCAACTGATGAATTTACTGAATCTTCTAGATATGCAAGAAACTGTTTTTGTGCTTCGAACTTTCCACTTCCATTCAAAATATTTGATTTTGTTAATGATTGTGCACCTAGTATACACCAGACATATGTTCTGATTGACTCATTTACGCGCTCGACTCCCGCTTGAGTAAACCCGTCAGATTTATCTAAGACAAATGTGGTCCAGGCGTTAGACTGCTTTTGCTCTATTGATCCTAACCAGACTTGTGATTTTGATGAGAATGAAGTGTAACCAGGGTAATAATCTTGAGGGTATTGTCTGTGACTCATAGCATAATACAATGTACCCATACCATTGTGATCATCAAGTTTTTGTGTAAAGTCATACTTAGGACTGATGTTAAACTCATTACAGATGCGTTCAAATGCTTTCATATCCATAGGGTTATTAAACCTGTTGAAACTGGATTCAGTTGGCAGTGGTGTATGAAGTTCTGACAGTATACGTCTAAGCTGGTAATAAACATGAAAACGATACACAGATCTAATCAGTTTGTTTGAGTGATTCAAATGGTCTGTGAATGAAACACCACAGCCTGTAGTTGAGCATAGTATGGCAAAGTTGAGTTGGTTTTGAAACATCTGTAGTGGACTTGAAGACCACTTTCTTGCAGTAGAGTCATCTGTTATTGGAGGGTTTAGATAATGGTCAAACGGATTCGGTACTTTGACTTGAAATAGATCTTGTTCAGACACAGCTATGTCGAGTTGATTTAGTTGAATTATTTTCTGTTCATAAGTAGGTGCAACATTATATTTGGCATCCACATTAAATTGAAATGCGTTTGTTGTGGTAATGGTTGGTGATTTAAATTCCATCCTTTTTTATATGAGATAATAAAAATGTTTATTACCTTAACAAATCTTGACACAAGCAAACCAGTGTGGTTAACTAATGGGATTGATAATCGTGATGGTAGTAAGGCTGTAGCTATCCATGAAATGTTCTATACAGTAAAATGGTTTAATGTAGAAGATGATATATATAATAAAGTAAATTTAGATGGTAAGACTGAAGCTTTACCGCCTGGATATTATGACTTTTGTACTATAGCTGAATGGTTTCAAAGTAATTTTAAAATTAAAGCAACTTTAAATCCAGCTAACCTACTTGTTACATTAGAATTTCTGAAACAAGATTGGTTAAAAATTTCAGATAGATTTGCATATTTACTTGGATTTTATATTGACGAAGATTGGTGGAGATCAGATGATTTAGATGAAGCTATGTCTGGTATTATAACAATGAAGACCAAAAAACTTAAAATAACTGGAAAACGCCCTGTCAATTTGTCAGTACACACAGTATTTAATGTTTTTTTAAAAGAACTAAACACAACTGAGAATGTTCACAATGGAAAGCCTTCAACTTTGCTGAGATGCTTACCAACTGGAACTGCACCCTATTGTGAAAGTGTGGTTGTTAGATTTCCTAATTTGCAGTTTAAGAAATTAGGTTCTAGTTTCTTTGAGTCACTGAGTATATCTGTAACTAATCAGCATGACAAACCAGTTCTTATGCATGATTTTAGTGTAGTGTTAGAAGTTAAATAATTTTATTTTTGTTTATAAAAATGAGTGGTCTTGGTCCAAAGCGAACAATCATACCAGTTGCGTGTCCGGTTACAGAGTTGAAAGATTTGGCAGATGTCCAGGATTTTGAGAAGGAAGGGGATGTTGGAGAAATATATGGTTTTGAACTTGATTTAAATGGCATGTACAAGAGGAAAGTAATTGTTGACATGAAAGACGGTGAAAAACAGATTTCTAAACTTGGTCAGCTACGTGATGTTACTGTACCTACTCCACCTGTAAATAATGCGCCTTACAACTTAATACATGTGGGTAGTAAGTGGGTTGTTTCACCTGTGCCTGTTCCACCACCCACAATTGACTGGGACATAAAGTTGGAATTTATTAGTCCTTATGTATACACTGATGATGAAGGTGCCTTAGTGTTTAGGAAGGTTGTTAACTCGGGGCCGCTTATTGTAAGTCTTGTTCCAAGCTTTGCCCCAGACCACAATAGCAGAAAAAACTGAAAGTTGAAAATTATGAGAGACGGAGATATCTTCTTACACATAGGAAGGGTAGGTCTGATGCGAAGGTTGTGTTTGCACCAATAAACTTTTCCATCGCAAGAGAAGCGACAATAGTATTTGAAATTATCATGAGATCAGTAACTGCTGCTAAAGAGGCTCAAATTGCACAAGGAATTAAACTTACATGGAATGACACAGTAACAGAATCATCAAAGGTCTTTATTGCCATTACAAAAAATAATGATGTTATTAATGTTTCGAGCAGTATTCCCGCTGTCAAGGTGGTGGTTGACAAAGCAACTTTTGTTCGTCTAACTTACATAAACCTTGAACACATTGATCTTGTTGCATTTTATTATGCTAACAAATTGTATACTTTTGAAGAGTTGCAAAATGTAATTGCTGATTAAATAAAAAATATTTGTCAATAAAAAAAATGGTAAACTTCTATCCGCAACTACCGACGCATGAGACTGTGTCATCATTTGTGCCTGATCCGCATATGCCAATTGCATCAGATAAAACATTACAGGCAGACGCATTCAGATTAAATAATATTACAGAAGCTTTGAAATATTTGGAAGGAGAAGAAGCGAAATATTCACGGTGCAAAAGGAGGTATAAGACCGTTTTCAATTCTGTTCAAAACACTTCTATGGCTATTGGCGCAGTTTCAGCTTCATGTTCTGTAGGGGGTATTGTTCTGTTCGCCACAGGAATTGGGAGTTTGGCTGGAATAGCAGTTGAGGGCATTAGCGTTGCTACATGCCTAGCATGCTTTGGTTTGGAGGCCTTGAACAAGAGGTTTCACACGAAATTACAGAAACATGAAGCATTGAGTACGCTTGCTGGTGCAAAGCTGAGCAGTATGAAACTTATTATCAGTAAGGCATTGAACGATAATTTTATTGATGATGAAGAATTTAAGCGGGTCCAGGATGATTTAAATAATTACAAAAAACAGAAGTCAGAAATACAGAATAAGATGCTTAGTCAATCTCCAGTGAATGTTGAAGAACTTAAGGCCAGTTTTTTAGCAGAGGGAAAAAGGATAGGGGTACAGGAAACCACAGAAAAACTACACAATCTTTTAAACAAATAAAAATCAGATTTGGTAATCAATCAATATTTTTGTCATATGCTTCGCAGAGAGATGACACGTCATTTACACCACTTGTGCCTGATTATTTAACCCCATCACCACCACCACCTGAGTATTACTGAGAAAAAAAAGTTTTTTTATTGTCCTTGTATCTTGGCAAATCTGACCGAGTAAGTTGTGACTTAAGTCAAGTTGTTGTAAGAACTTATAAGAACTTACAGTAAGTAATTAATAAGTTCTTATGATAAGTAATTAATAAGTTCTTATGATAAGTAACTTAAAGGTTACCTCTGCAGGTTCTTAAAAGTTAGTTGTAACTTGCTAGTAACGTATAAAGTTTTACTTGAGAAAATCGTGTTTCTCAGAAATCGACTCTGACAGGGGAGTGTGTAAAAAATTATTAGTCTATTACAGAGCACTATAAAGATTTTGGTTTGATTTGAGAGAAACGGCCGTGTGGACCTTAATGACCGTAATTAGTAATTAATTAAGGTCAACTTAAGACAATGGGTCTCAGAAATGTACTATTCTCGACTGGTAATGGTCATCATTTTTTTTTTAACAATGTGTGATTAGGTTTTGTCAGAGACAATAGTTAGAATCCGGGAAAAATGAAAGGTGACGTCACACGAGTGTTTTGTTATCAAAAAACGTGAAAAGATGAAGACAACAAAAATTGGTCCAAGTAAAGTACTATCTTGTATCTCTGGTCATACTCCATAGGCAATAGATTTCCCTGTCCCCCCATGACCCGCCCGTCAATGCCGTGCATTATCACTTCGGTGCCGTGGACGTTAAACCCCGAACTAACCAACCAAGTTTACTACCCTTGTACTGATGTATGCATAAATGTTTAAAATCTCAGCAGGGGTGCTGAAAGCCAAAAGATTTAGGTGGCCACGATTCAAAAGTTAGCAGCCTGAAAAGTCAGTCACCCTTCAAAAAAAAAAAAAAAAAAAATCTCTCAATATACGATACTGAGATGCAGGTCCATTATTTGTTGGAAAAAATCTTTTGAGCTCGTAATTTTCAGGTCACCAGATAGTTTAAAATTCAACTTTTCAAGTCACCCAAACGCTTTTGAGTTGCTAAGGGTGAACCTTTCCAGCACTCATGCTCAAGAAGAATAATTAAACAGTAAGACCCAGAAAACACATGTTATCAGTAAAGAAACCATGCACAATCTGGGAGGGTGAAGTTTTTGAGGACCTGTAACCATTTGGTCTGTGTGCATGTGCATGTTTGATTATAAATGGAGACAGCGTTCGTCTCTGGCAGTCGTAATTAGTATTAATTGCAACCCAGCAGACCAAGGATTTCAGTTTCAACATGATCAGAGCAAACACAATCAAGCAATAATTTTACATACATTTCATCTTCATACGAAATGTATACCTATGCTCACCTTTGACCTTAGGACATTAGTATGCATATGAAATTCTATCATTCATATGAAGTTCTTATCATGCGGTCTGTTTGTATCAGAAGAAAGAAATTGCATGAATGACAGACAAATGATGGATGGGTCATTACATACCCTCTCTTTCACTATTGCAAGTGATCCCAAAATGTCAACATAAGACTGAAGACTGAGTGAGGAGTACAGAATACAAAACAAGTGAATGAAAACCAACCAACCGTGAGAATCAAAAATGACCATGTCAATAGTAGACACATCATTACACTGGTGCAGCAGCAGCTGTCTTAGATGTGGGACAAGTTTGAGTGGCCAGTACATCTTGCCTTCCTGAAAATATAACAGTCATTCATCACATAAAGTAACATTACGCATAGAACTGAAGACAAATTTCAGCACAATTTGTGTTTGATCTGCCTTGTCGACAAACCTAATGAACTTCTACAGCACTTTGAACTCGCAGCAAATGCATAATCACAAATGATTATTATTCACAGCCTTTAGCACATCAATCTATTTTTAGCTGTTACTCATACACATAGCATAATGGAGTGGAGTCATTGTCAAATTCCTTGATATTAAGGTGTGTGCTTAACTGGATTCTCATCATGTGTCTAAATAAACAGTAACCAGATGTGTGTGTAACATTTCTCCCTTATCATCTTAGATGGTACTGGGAAAAAATGGATTTCATTAACCATTTGCAGCAGAAGTGTATCTCTGATTAGTTATGGCGGTTGTGGACCTTAATGACTGTTTTAATTTGTGCAAGGATTTGAACTGACTTATACTATAGTTATAAGATCAAGAGAAGTTAATAATTATGTGTAAGGTACCTGGTGCCTAGTAGAAGCCAGCAACCTAAATCTAACGTCTATTATGAATATTCATTCCCCTCCCCACTGTGGTGTATTGCATTAAATTAAAAGAATATCATTTCACAAAATTACTGCATGAAAAAGATCTACTCAGTTTTATTACTGTGTACAGTGTTGAATTCATCAACACAGACGTCTGCTAGTCTTACGTCAATGCTTGCCGCACAGGTATCCATGTAGACATAAAACTAAAAAACCTACTATAAAATAAATCATTTTTGGAAATATTTCAAAACACTTCCTAATCCTCTATTGCATAAAAATTGTTGTAAATTTGGTGCTTTATCTCACCTTCCAAACAAATGGCTTATGGAATATGAAAGTCCGATGGATGTTTGTGCAGCAGGTGCTACACAGAAATACTGCCGGTCCACACACAGTCCATGCAACGAATAATTTCTTCCTGTGTTTCCGAACAGTGAGAACAAATCTGTACAATGTTTAAAGCCTTGTCAGAAGCAGAAGTGGTCGCAGACTGGCCCACTTGTCCTCCTCCAGCTCCCTTCTGCGGCTGTGTGCAGATGTCTCCCCGGGATCCTGAGAATCCGCATAATATGCTGAAACCAGCAAAAGGAATTAATAAATACACAATAAAACAAAATAGAACAAAGAATAATAATTAATAAACAAAACACTAATACTGTAATAGGAAATCTTCTGATGTTACATTTTCTTTGGTCCCGTCTGAGGACCCCAACACCCTTCCTTCAAAATAATTTGATTTTTAAAATAGTGTGAAAATAATCAATATGCTGGGTGCCTGCATGGTGCCTGGGGCAGCTACTGTGCCAGTAGCCGTAGACGGGGACCACTAAATGATAGGTCAAATGACCTTGACGATTGTACAAATTGCGAGTATAAATTATCGCCGTAGTAAGGAAGCACTAGAAAACGTGGGAAACACTAACCTGAACCTAGCACATCCGCAGAACTGGTGGTAGCTGTTGTACAGGTACTCGTATGAAGGGGCAAACCCTTCGAAGATGAACCCCCATCACCGATTTCCGCTTTTTGGGGCGACCTCTTCGGGTCGAAGACGAACCTCCATCTTCGATTCCCGTAAATTTTTTTTTTTTTTCGGACGACCTCTTCCAGAACAATAATATAAAAAAAAACAATGGCTCGGTATTTGTATTTAAAACAATAATCCGTTTCAATCGCCGCGGCATTTTCTATTGACGCCGCCCCAACCAAGTAAAATTACGGAATAACGGGAAGATGTTTAAAAAAAAATATCGGGGGTACACTAGCAAAATTATAGTTATAAATTACTATTTTTTAAAAAAATGTACTAGTCTTGCTCAATAAACAGAACTTTTTTCGTGCGTCCTTTTATTTTTATTTTTGGGTGTGTGCGACTAGCCTAGTAACGAACGGCGGCGCAGTACGCTCATACTAGGGCTTGAGAGTGCGCTGAATAGTCTAGCAGCTGCCCTTCATAGACGATCAGCCGTTTACGAGATAGTGATTTTCTAGAGAGTAACAAAGGTTTGGGTATATCAAAATGAAGTCTAGTATGAATAAAAGCAGTGAGCACTCGTTTTAAACCGCCGGAGGATGGAGACATTTTTCTGTAGCACATTTTGTTTCCAGTATGGCTGCAGACGAAACCAGGACCTTCGCGGCCATGTTTACAGGGGATCAGTAGTTTACACGGGTCTCATTGTTCCTGTATTCAGTGGTAGTATGCACTATATGTCACTTAAAAGGATTTCATTTTTTAAAGTAATATTTTCACACTTAGATATATTAAGAGAAGAAACAATTACGAAAACGCTTGCCTTGAACGCAAAATTAATATCGTTTCGCAACAATAAGGTATCCCAAAATCACGTGATCAAAACATCACGTGATGCCGTCTCCGCGGACGTGAATTTCTGTGTGCCGACGGGTTCTTTTTTATTTGTTCTACATAAGCTTGTTTGTTTAAAAAAAAAAAAGCAAACGTGTCAAGTTGCTGTGTGCATTTTTACGGCTTGATAAAGGTTTGTCACGTTTATTTCCATTCACTTTACCATCGCTTTGCCCGTTTCATTTCGACAACACAGCACCAAAACAAAACGTAACCCACAACACAAACGCTATCTTCAAAACCTATGCTGCATTCTGTAAAAGTAAAAGAGTGCCACACCACTTGGTTTTAACTGTCATGGCTGAGCAAAGTTTCGGAACTTGATTAATTATTTTATGCAGCAGTAACATTTATTTTAATCAGTTGCACTGACAAGCTATGATGTGATGTGCGATCACTGCCAGTGCCAATTTTGCAGTCTCAGTGATCACTGATGGTACAGTACACTTTACACTGAAAAAAAAAATACACAACACAATGTGAACATGCTTGGAAGTTCATGCAATGCTTTGTTTAAAATTGAACCCTATCTTGCTAGCAGTAGCCTACTGCACAAAAGAGGAACTTATTTTGCTGCTGTGTTATTTGCAGTTTGTCTGCATATAGACATTTGCAGTTCGCTGCAAGGATTCTTAGCAGCTGACATTAGCACTGACATATTGGGATTAAAACGAGAAAGAAAACGGAGAAAGGTGACACAGAGATGATTTAATAAATCAGTCAAGTGATCAAATGAATGAGATATCTATGTTTTATGATAAACAGCTAGTTATGGGAGGGGGGGGGGGGGAAGGAGGCACATACTTTATAATGTACACGTACTATTTCTTTCAGTGTTTCCATCACCCACTCATAACACCATTAGACTCGATGAGTTGTCATGTTTTGAGTGGTTTACAAAATACATGTACTTGTTGCTGTTACATTATCTTCTTACTGGTTTTGACATTTCGCTGTAAGATTTACAGTCACATACTTTATGCGTGTTCCCCCTAACGCACACAGAGGTTGACTGTATCATTGATATGTGTGTGTAGGTAGCGTTTGGTTTTGTTTGAGGTGGCAGTTTTGGCCTCACCTTTAAGTTTGGTGCCGCTGTGCATGTGGCCACCAGTACTATTTACAGAACTGATGACTGCATGTGCAGGCTAGTTCACGGTATCAAAATGTGAACTGGGCAGCCTATTGTTTGAAGTGATCAGTGGTAGCAACATCCATGATGTATGTGTGCATTTGGCCACTGGTACTGTTTACAAAGGTGCTGTTTACAGAACTAGTGGCTGAGTAGGCATATTATTATTAGTACTGTTATTGTTATCAGGTGTGGCCTTATCTCTAAGTTTTGGTGCCCCTTTGCATGAGGCCAACAGTACTTTTCACAGAACTGATGGCTGCATGTGCAGTGTGGTTAACTGGACACATGAAATTTGTAGGTGGGCAGCTAAAATACAGGCAGTCAATACAAGCCACTTGCTTAACCTGAAGTCTCTATATACAGATTTTACAGTCCACTAATGCCCATCAGTATACAATTGTGCATGTCTTTTGTGGGTATTCTGTGGTTTTGTATGTGGGCTGGGGTTGAAAGTGGGGCGGTATGGCACCTATTACCGTGTATGTACAAAACCTTCATTACAAACAAACATAAATTAATAATTTTAATAAATAGTTATTTGGGTTTAACGCCGCGCGGTAGACTACGGCCATCTCATGGCAGTTAAATAAATAAGATAAAGTAAGTCAAAGATACCTGGGACATAAGAATGCTGAGTAAAGTGTAGATTATGATCATGCACAGATGTACATTGGTGGATGTTCTGCGGTTTTGTGTGTGTAACTGGATTGGGGTTGGGAGCGAGTGATACTGCACCTATTACCATGTACGTGTATAAGACATAAGACATTTATTCACCAAGTAAAACGTTACAATGATTTTTGTGTGGCATGGCGACAGTAAAATATGTCCTCACTTGTAGGGCATTCATCATGTCATACACTTAGTTGGCGATCATCCTATATACAGCACTAAAAGATAGATAAACACAATATTAAACACAAATCAGTCATATGTCACAAATCATGGAATCACGTTGTTCCGTGCATGGTGATGTATTGAGGACAGCTTCTGGAAAAAAATTCCAGAATGTGAACTGGGCAGCCTATTGTTTGAAGTGATCAGTGCATCTGAATCGAGAGGTTCTGGCTTTAAAAGCACGAAACCGCCGGCCAGAGGGCAGAAGCTCGAAGAGATGATTGGCTGGGTGTGACAGATCTGACAGAATAGTACTGGTGGCCACATGCACAGGGGCACCATGGTGTATGTTCTTGAGCTGTATGCTGATGTGTATGTACAAAACCTGCGAAGCAAGACGTGATGCGCTGCAGGGCTTTCTCTGTGTGTGCAACGAGGGCAGCATCATCAGCAAAAAGCAGCTCACGAATCAGTTGGTCTAGGGTTTTCGTGTGGGCCTGCAGTCGTCTGAGGTTGAACAGGCTGCCATCGAGACGATACCTGATGTACACTGCATCGTCATCATCGAGGTCCACTGTGGCCTGCTTCAACATCATGCTAAAAAAGATGGTGAAGAGGGTCGGTGCCAGCACGCAGCCCTGCTTTACGCCGTTGAGAATGGGGAATGGTTCTGAGAGGTCATTGTTGAGTCTGACCTGGCCTTGCTGGTCCTCGTGTAGCTGGACAATCATGTTGAGGAACTTTGGGGGACAGCCAAGTCGCTCCAGGATCTGCCACATGCCTTGCCTGCTCACAGTGTCGAACGCTTTTGTTAGGTCGACAAATGTTACGTACAGCCCTTTGTTCTGCTCGCGGCACTTCTCCTGTAGCTGTCTCAGCACAAAGACCATATCGGTGGTGCTCCTGTTTGCTCTGAAGCCACACTGGCCCTCTGGGAGTTGGTCTTCAGCGATGGCAGGTACCAGCCGATTCAGGAGCAGCCTTGCAAGGATTTTCCCAGCTCTTTGGACTCGAGGTCAGTCTGAAAAAGACAGAGGTCCTCCATCAGCCGGCACCCAAGACAGTGTATCGCCCTCCTCACATCACCATTGGCGAGTCTGAACTAAAGTCAGTGCACCAGTTTACTTACCTTGGCTGCATTATCACGTCGGACGCCAAGCTGGACAAGGAGCTTGACAGCAGGCTGGCAAAAGCGAACAGCGCTTTCGGGCGACTTTTCAAGCGGGTGTGGCACAATCAACAGCTGAAAACAGGCACCAAGATCAGCGTGTACAGAGCTGTGGTCCTCACCACCCTGCTGTATGGTTCCGAGTCCTGGGCCCTCTACCGCAGCCAACTACGACTCCTCGAACGCTTCCACCAGCGCTGCCTGCGCACCATCCTGGGCATTCACTGGAGTGACTATGTCACCAACGTCGAGGTCCTTGAACAGGCTGAAACTGTGAGCATCGAGGCTTTGCTGCTGCGGACACAGCTCCGCTGGGCGGGGCACGTCTCCAGGATGGAGGATCATCGCCTATCAAAGATCACCCTGTTCGGCGAGCTTGCTACTGGACACCGTGACAGAGGGGCACCAAAGAAGAGATACAAAGACTGTCTCAAGAAGTCACTTAGTGCCTGCCAAATCGACCACCACCAGTGGTCTTCGCTTGCTGCGGACCGTGACACCTGGCGCTCCACCGTTTACAAGGCAGCTGTCTCCTTTGAGGACTCTCACAGAGCTAGCCTTAAGGACAAGCGGCTCAGGAGAAAAAACAGAGATGCTGCAGTTCAGAACCCTGGCCATACCTTCCCCTGCAGCCACTGCGGTCGAACCTGCCTGTCTCGGATTGGCCTCCGCAGCCACGAACAAGCCTGCAGACGTCGTGGGCAACTCCTATAAAATCTTCGTTCGCGAAGTCAAGCCAAGAGAGATGTACAAAACCTACATTACAAACAAACAAAACAAAACAAACAAACAAAATAAATAAATAAGATAAAGTAAGTCTAAGGTACCTGGGACATATGCATGCTAGGTAAAGGATAGATTAAAAATTATGAACATACACAGATGTGTATGTCCTTCTTTTGGTAGGTGTTCTGCGGTTTTATGTGTATATTTAGGTAAGGGTTGGGAGCAGGCAGTATGGCACCTATTACCATCTATATATGTGTATATTTTCTTGTTTGCTGATGCCCCCACCCGGGTCTGCCCTGGGGGACTTGGGTGGGGTTAGGTACTTTTTAGTTCCCAGGGTCACCCTGGTCAGCCCCACAGGGTGGGTTTCCTTTCTATTCTGGGGCATGTGTTTCTGTCTACCCTTGGTCCATTCACCTGTATTTGTCTTTTTAAAACTCTCCCAACTGTCTGCACTGCCTGTAGCTCTTGATGTTGGATGTGTGTTGCTAGACAGTCTTAGCTTTATTTAGGCCCCATGTTGTAGGTTTATTTAACGTATTTGACCGGCTGGCGACATACATTCAATTTTCTGTTTAGTTTTTTTTTTTCACAAGCAGTGCAGGCACGTCCTGAGAAAGCCTTGTTGCTGTCGGGACGTTAAGCAATGTACAATCAATCAATCATTGTTTGCTGATGTGTATGTACAAAACCTTCATTACAAGCAAACAAAATAAATAAATAATTTAAATATATACTTATTTGGGTTTAATGTCGAGCAGGCGACCAATGCCATCTCATGGCGGTTAAATAAAAAAGATAAAGTAAGTCAAGATACCTGGGACATATGAATGCTCAGTAAAGGATGGATTATGAACATGCACAGATGTAAGTGTCGTTTGGTGGGTGTTCTCTGGTTGTGGAGTGGGGTTGGGAGTGGGCAGTATTACCATATATGTGTATGTGAACATCAGCATATAAACAAAACCTACTTTTCAAACAAATAAAAATAATAAATTTAAATAACTAGGACATATGAATACCAAGTAAAGGATATATTATGAACATGCACAGATGTTTGTTCTGTGGTTTTGTATGTGGGGTGGGGAGCGGGTGGTATGCACCTATTACCATATGTGTACATGTTATGTTCACATCATATATGTGTATATGTATGTTCTCATCTTGTATGCTGATGTCCCCCACCCAGGTCTACCCTGGGGGACTTGGGCGGGGTTAACTACTTTTTAGTTCCCAGGGTGACCCTGGTCAGCCCCACAGGGTGGGTTTTCCCCTCTATTCAGGGGCGTGTGTTTCTGTCTACCCTTGGTACATTCACCAGTATTTACCTTTTTTAAACTCTTCCTACTGTCTGCACTGCTTGTAGCTCTTGATATTGGATGTGTGTTGCTAAAGGGTCTAGTTAGGTTTATTTAGTGTATTAGACCAGCTGGCGACATACATTCAATATTCTGTTTAGTTTGGGTTTTTTCACAAGCAGTGCAGGCACGTCCTGAGAAAGTCTTGTTGCTGTCGGGACGTTAAACAATGTACAATCAATCATTTTATGCTGATGTGTATGAGCAAACATACATCACAAACAAACAAACAAACAAACAAATAATAAATTAATAAAATAAGTTGGGGATACCTGGGACCTATAATTATGCATGTTAAATAAAGGATAGATTATGAATATGCACAGATGTATGCATATTGAAAACAAATTTCCTCTCCTTGGTGACCACTAACATACCACTATAGTGATCATGTGCATCAAGGAATTCCTTCCATCCATAATTAAAAGGATAAATAATAAATAAATATGTAAGTGAATACATACATGAATCAATAAAAATAAATAAATAAAACATGTAATATAATAGAGAGGGCTACTATCTGTATTGTGTCTCATGCAGTCCTGATAAAGCTTAATCATAAGAGTCCTTGTGAGTACTTGAGTGCGGATTGGTTGAATTGGTTGCAAAAACTAAAATTTTATATTTAGGTGTTTAGCTGAACATGGTGATTTTGATGGAAACGGTTCGGAGATGGATTTCACTCTGCCTGGCTTGTGCTTAAGACCAGTCGGATACGAGTGTGCTTGACCAGTTAAAAATCCCATCTCCACTAATAAAATAAATTAAAAAAAGAGCAGACTTGCACTTAGAGCCGTTAGGCTGAAAAACAGACGAACAACATGCATGTTGTATCCGGCCAAAGAATGTTGAAGATGGTCGGCAGACACATTGCACAACATGCACAAAGGGAGTTTACTTTCGATATGCTTTCCTCCCACAAAAGACCGAGTTCTATGGAAAAGGCTGTTTTCAAGACCAGGAAAAATAACGTATTTGACGTTGATAAGATGTTCAAATCGAAAATAATCTCTGTTTCAATTCAGGAGCAAAGTAAAGCTTCATCAACCGTGCGCGTCTGATTGACTTCTTTAGAAGGCTTCTCGCTGACCGCCATTTTGAAACTAGCGACGCGA
Organism: Semisulcospira habei; assembly: GCA_036245525.1. NCBI lineage: Eukaryota > Metazoa > Mollusca > Gastropoda > Semisulcospiridae > Semisulcospira > Semisulcospira habei. The sequence goes on along the minus strand of BTPG01000003.1, from coordinate 26,199,791 downwards.
CTATGCTTACCGCATTAAAAATAATACTTTTAAACTTATTTTATCGTATATATGTATGCATGTTTACTTGCTGATGATTTTAATTTACTCACTGGAATAAACTTGTAACTTGTATGCTTGAAATTTTCAATGTTATGCACAAAAAATGTCTTGCACCTTATCCGGGCGGTGTACGAGGACTGGTTCCCTCACATCGAAAAATAGCTTTCGAAAAACACTTCTACAAAAATGTCTCCATCCTAAGGACAAATATTGTTGCTATGCATAAACTATATGGCATTAGTACGTTCGTTTCGTACCTGCAAACCATTGTTACTCTTTTGACGAACTACTTAGTCTGCAGAAATTGCGAAAAGCTGCTGGACTAGAACAACAATAGGAAAGTATACCATGAAGGTCTGAAGGTACACTTTATCTCCGCTGCGCAACCGTACTTTCACCGTACTTTGTTTCCACTAGGAGCGATGTGCAATGGGTGGACCTACACACACACACACACACACACACACACACACACACACACACACACACACACACACACACACACACACACACACCTACACACACACACACACACACACACACACACACACACCTACGCACACACACACACCTACACACACACACCTACACACACACACACCTACACACACACACACACACACCTACAACACCTACACACACCTACACACCCACACACACACACCCAAACACACACAAACACACACACATGCATACATACATACATACATACATACATACATACATGCATGCGCACATACGGCGCTTCGCGCCAAATGTACGTTTAGCAGCGAGGTTGGCGTAACTAGAAATGGCGTAATTTTTATCTTGTTACTTCAGTTGTCAGAGGATTAGGCCTGCCCGCCTTTGACATCATGGGCATGCTATTAAATTCGCCCCATCGCGACCCGTCCTAAAAAAGTCCCTCCTATAAATAGAAGGGACTTTAAAATATGAACAACCCTGAATTTATTGGCATGAAATTTGTGACAGACAAGCAAAAAAGGGAGCTATAAATAAAGAAAACTTAGCAGTTTGTAATAATATGCAATTATCTCTACATGAAATGTACTCTGTGCTAAACAGCTTTCTTTCCACAAAGATGACATGAAATTTAATATACTTATTATGTTCCACCTTGTTCAAGAAAAAGAGCTTCACAAGTTAATAAGACTAAATTCTTGGTAAACAAAATTCTCAAAAGACATCAAATACGAGTGCTTAAGCCCCATCTCTGTTAAACATATAATCTGTGAGTGTCCTATTACAATGAATCTGTTGACAAAAAATAACTTAACAGTTGATAAATTAGCATAAAATATGTATGCCATCTTACATAGAAATATTGCAATTCCAATAGTTAATATCATAATTCATAGTCCTGTGGGTAAACTATTATAATACGTAATTTGTGTGTGTGGTTGGATGTTAATTATTGCTATTCTTTGATATTTACAAGTTGTTTGTTTGGTTGTTGATTTTTTAATTTTTGGTCTAATATCACCAATGTGTGAAAAGACGTTAAATAAAATCCTGATTCTGACTTTGTGAGATGAAATCCCCTGCTGTTTCTTTTTTTGTTTCTTTTTTTGTTGTTGATTATTTCTTCGCAGAAAAAAAGTACGACAATCTCGAGTTCTGGTAAATATCACACAGTGACAGTGACGTAAAAACAGCCACTTCGTCACCATGCATACATTAACGCGGTACTCTAGACACTACGTCTCTCTCTCTCTCTCTCTCTCTCTGTCTCTCTCTCTCTCGTAACGAACGGCGGCGCAGTACGCTCATACTAGGGCGGCTCTCCGCGCACGGCCGTACTTTACATCGTGGGCATTAGTTCACCCTATTTCCATGGACTAACAAAAGTATGTTAAGTGATATTTGGTGCGTGACTTCATGAGTTCACGAGGATTTTGGTGGTGTGTTTTTTGTGAAACAATTGACGTGTAGCCCGCTCAGAGATAACTCCGCCCACTGACCCAGAGTTCGACCTTGACCCGCAGCTCCGACAAACACGCCACAGCAGAAAGCGAAAACGGCTGCATCCATGTGTGTAAGTGCGCGATTGTCAGACATTCCTGACGATATTTCGGAGCAATACTTGCCATACCCTATCACCCTTAGGCAGAGACAACGTGCAGATTTGTTAGCTGTGAGCAGTACATTCAAAGCGTCCGAATTTTGTGTGCTTCATCTGGTTTTGACGTGAACAATTTTCCGCAGTCAACTGAGCGGCCAAGTGACGGAAAGCCACACTCTGTGCACCTGTCCATTGACCCAACGAAGAAGATGGTTACGGATGCTTTCTGCACATGCAAAGCAGGTTATGTATCAATTCAACATTGTGCATTAAAAGTATAGACTGTGCTTGTCATAGTTTTAGCCGTTGACAGTTTGTTATACTGTGAGATGCCGTGTGTTCCATTGACGAAGGAGAGTTTGTGTTATCGTTTGTGCAAGAATTTTGATAAAGCCTGCGAATGTACTAAAACTGAGCACAATGCTGCAAATGGCATGGTTTGCTTACAAACTTCCTAAGCTTGTGTGTTGCCGTGCTTTAAGTTTTAGCTGTGTTTTTTTTTTCAGACTCGCTCATGTGTTTGCCATCCGACAGCAATGGGACAGACCCCATGAAAAAATTCCACTCCTGAGCCAGTTTCCATCATGATTCAGATTATTTAACGGAAACGTCAACAAGAAAAGGAAGCCCATCATTGCAATCTTTGATGACAACAGGTAAGTTTTACTTCAGTGTGCATATTCTGGTTGAAACTGTAATTTGAAGATACTGTTATTAGAACTGTATGTTCACACAATTGTGTATGTAAGCAATATACCTGTATGCATACTTGTGTACAGTTCGTGTGTGTGTGTGTGTGTGTGTGTGTGTGTTGTCCCTGTGCATTAGCACGGTGAACAGTGAGTGTGGAAAGTAAATCTGTATGCACATAATTAATTTACACACACACTTTCTCTCTCTCTCTCTCCCTGTCTGCATGTGCAAAAATGACTGCTGATGACATGTAGAAGCTTTATTTATAACAGCACATTTAAAAGTATGGAAAACATGTCATCCTAGAACTGTCCCAAAAGAGCACATTATGTGAGTCCTTGCAGTTGTAGGAGCTCATGAGTCATTCTTCAGCATGGATGATAAGTTAACTAAGGAGGCAGTACTCTATTCTTAATATTTAAATGAATAAGAACTAATGGTTTCAAACACCCCACAGGTTAATTTTTATTGAGATAATTGGTAGACCATCAAAACCGATTATGTCGTCATTGTACATGACTTCTATTTGTGGGTGCGGGTGTGGCTGGCCAAGCCAATCCTGGAGCCACACCTGCGAGGGCAATGGGGGCACTGGAATTAAACTATGACATAAATATAACTAAATGTGGATATGCAGTTGTCAGAGCAGTTATTGAGATAAATGCTCAGACAGCTGCATATCCACATTTAGTTATATTTATGTCTCATAGTTTAATGCTATGTAAACATGGGCCAAAGAGGGCGTGAGAGGTCAGTGGGTTAAAATGATTATCTAAATTCTGCTCAAAATCCTGCAGGCATATATGGCTTGGCTGGCACACAGCTGTTCAAGTTTCTGCACATGAGCGCGAGTTGCCTCAAGCTGCACCCTGAGATGCTTCTTCTCCGCAACTAGAAGGATCAAATCTGAAACAAATGAAATCCGTATGGCAGTGTAATGACACAGTTAGAAAGCAGTCGTCAACTGTGATATAAATACAGAATGTTCGATTTTATTTATTCTATGTTACAGGTACCACTTATGGAACAGGAGCTGTTGTCTTTGACTACATCACTTGATTGTGGAGATGTCATATTAAATCAGATTGAGCAGACCAGATTATCTTGTGGTGCTGAGGAACTTTAAATGTCTTCATTGCTTTTCTGTGTGCTAGTTAGAGACTCTGCATCTGTAGCTGCACTTGTACTGTTGACAACAACAGCAAAACCTTTGTTACAAACAGTGCCTGAAATGAACAGCATTTAAAACGAGAAAGGCAAAGCTAAAAGGGGGAGGACAAACTTGTTGCACAGACATGAATGACACTGTATTCTTCCTGGTCACACTTGGCATCTGTAGCTGCACTTGTACAGTGATAATATTATTAAAAATGTATTAGTTAAATGATTTTTGAAAATTCTTTTTTTAATACATAATTTTCATATTGTATGTACACCCTTTGTCAAAGTTTACATCAACAAACATGAAGTTAATTATGATATGTAGTAAAAATTGTGTTTGTTGCTGTAAACTCAAAGGGTGTTGCCACCATAGGAGCTTGTTTCGTGGCATCTTACATACTTGTGTGCAGCCACGTCTTTTGCCTAAAATAAACAGATTGTTTGCATCCTAGAAACTGCTGTTTGTGTTCCTGTAGTGTGTGCATGTGTAAAATGTATATTTTTGTGTACGAGAGAGTGTGCTAGTGTGTATGAAAGAGTGTGTAAGGAACCGTGAGTATGCTTAGACATAAAGAGATTGTGAAATGCAAATCGGTGCATACCTTGGAGCAACCAGTGTTTTGCGTGAACGTTTTTGATGCAGCTCTGTCGACAGTCGCTTTTTGGGAGGTGGTCGCTGGTGTGTGTGACTTGTCCCACTGCTGGGCAAAGCAGGGCATGCTGGCAGCGGGTCTGGAAACGCTTCTGACGGTTCGCCATTGATAAAATGCTGTAAATGAAATTAATCCATATCATACCGAGACTAAAAGCTTCAAATTTGTACACTGCCATATGCAAGCTACATTGAGTACTTACAGATAAAGATGACTAGGGTGGTGCCAGAATAGCTTGGCGCCTAGAGGCGCCAAGCTATTCTGGCACTACCCTTGCACTATATTAGACTTATTTCACACACTGGTTGTATTCCAAATGATGAGGGTTAAGAAACACTCAACAGAGCTATCTCTCGCACTCGTACACTGTGCTTTCACCATAGTAGCTACTGAGAAACGCCGGACTTGCTGTATGAGTGATCTTACCACCTTCGGCCTTCACAACAGATATTTACATGGGCAAACTGACATTACCCGTTTCATTTTCAATAATGAACAAATTCAGGAGAAATGAATATGAACTGACCTTTGTGCAAAAAGAGATGTCAGTTTCCATCCCGGTACTTGACGTTCACTGCCGGACTGCAGGCTGCTCGACTCATCAGCGGCGGTCTACAGACTACACAATTTGATACATCGCATGCAATTGCATGGCTACGACGGGGTTTTGGGAATGGTATGAATGGAATGGTATTGTGTTGTACCCGTCTTTTCTAAGCGTGTTTCTTTCTCCGTTGGGTACTTCTTTGGTATGAACCTTGCACCACATTCTAGACGCTCAGGATATATGAAATCGCTGTTGCAAAGACCCCCACGCACACGTTTTCGCCATTTCTTTTCTCTCTCCGTTAACTTCCTCACCAGCCTCAATGTCGGACCAACATAGCCGATTTCTCGCATCACGCGGGTGTGTCTCATTCGCGCATTTTGATTGGTTAGCGCTGACCCGTCAGTCAGGAACCGGCTACACGTCAATTGGACAGACCGAACGTGAATAATTTGGAACTATATTTTCTTCAGCACCGAACCGGCTTTAGCCGCCAGGATCGCACGGCTGTTCATGGCCTTCCATTTAGTTGGAGGCGCGCGCGCGTGCAGGCCGTAGTATAAGATAAGGAGCCGCGCAGCGTGTAGGGAACACACCGCGATCTGTGTACACTGACACTGAGCGGCCGACCATGTACTGCACGGGACACGCTGTTTTTAATGGCGTCGCTTTTAGTATTTGAGCTCTCTAAGTAGGAGTAGCCGTGATCAGCAAACTGAACATGGCGTCAGTCCTACGAGTGAGTTCAACAATTGAAAGAGATGACATCAGTCACCATCGGCCCGGCGGCCGCACCACTCGCTCAACTAAGACGGCCACTAAAGCTACACTTGAGCAAATAAATGACACTCTCGACCCAATTCAGAAAAAAAAACTGGGAAACTGACCCCTCCAGAATCTTTCTATGGAGAATAGCCCTCCATAAAAGATATCTTGAGCAGCCGCTTCCCCTTGGGGCTACAGCTGAATGGAAAGAAGAAGATGTCAATCATGACCCAGTGAAGGCGCCTATCTACCCTCCCTACCCCGAGTCGCTACAGAGTACTCTACTGTGGCTTAGACAGGGATCGTCTAAAATAGGCTGTCGACTCACTACATGCCTTATCAGTCAGAGCCCAAGGCAAGGGATGCGAGAGGTGGATATTTAAGGAATTTGAAATCATGAAGGATGTCGTAGAGCAGTTTCGCTCCAATCTTGATTCCAAGTCGCTACCTCTCTCCTCCCCCTCTTCCCTACTCGCGCTGCCTTCCGCCCCCTCCATTATGACTGACAGCGAGTCCCCGCCCACCCTGAACCCTGATGAACCGATAAAACCACTCCTCTGCGAGTCAGCCTCTACTGTACCTATAGTGACTCCATCCCATTCATCCAGACCCATGTCGCCAGCGGCGACCTCAACTAATGCCGAAACTGACGCGGCAAAGCCTCGCCTGCCTCAGGCACCCCTGATGATGTAACGGACACTGTAGCCCTGTACCATGACCTGTCCCTTGCTACACTGCCTAAATCCAATTATGACGTCACCTTGAACAGTACGCCAAAGGCATGTGTGCACTCAGATATCAGTACCCGGCGCGTCAACGATCAAGCGGACCTTCTGTGATGAAGCTCTATGCTCGTGCATAGTGCTCATTCATTAGGATTAGTACGGTACGGTTTTTGTTAACGGTTTGTTTGTGCCGAAAGTCCGTGGGGCCTGCTGCCCAAGTGGAATATGTAAGACATGGTTAGCACGGGATTTTCTAGTGAGTTCTGTTTAGTGGGTTTTAGGCAAAAGCTGTGTCTGTCAGAGGTCTAGTTTGGTTAGTGCGGGCTGTTTTGTCGTATGGAACGGTTGTTGAGTTACCTAGCCCGCATCCCCTGACTCTGAAGCCTAGATTTCAGGTATGTTTCTATAAACGTAGTATTGATAGTTGTTTAGTTAAAGACAGTATGCGTGGTAAGATTAGTGTGGTTGTATAGCGGTGTTCCGGTTTGGTTTAGTATAGTATGTTTAGAATTCGGTGAAGTAGCCGGTGTTTTTGTATACAGTTGTTTACCGAGTTAGATGACTAAAGGAATATGAAGTGTGTATGTCTAAGCCGCTATGAAGATAGTACGTGGTTGGGTAAGCATAGTCTTTTCCAGGGTATAGAGTAATGTATAGCAAGAGTGTTAGGCTATAGTCTGTTTCAAGATAGTGACAGAGATGGGGTGATACGAAAATAGTTTATGAAGCACGTGTGTGTGTGTGAATGAACGTGTGAGTTATTTGTATCAGCCAGGTTACGTGACGTTTCTCATTGATCCAATATGTTGTGTGTTTAGCAAGTGTTACGTTGGGACTTTTGTTGTCTATTTTAGAGTTCTTGTAACGAGAGTTGAAGACGGACGCCGAGACGTCGAGTCGCAGGTGGGACCTACGTGAGGTCATCCCTCCAGCTCTTCTGAGAGTGATTCTGACTGGGACCAAGACACCCAAGTCAAAGTGAGAACTGAGTACCGTACGAGAACGAGGACGTCCGTGCCCGAAGAGACAGGACGGCAATAAGCGTACGACGAAGGACTTTCACGCCTAGACGTGAGAAGGACCAACGTAACCAGGCAACAACATCAAACAGGTTGGAGACATTGAGAGACTAAAACCTAGCCTGGCAAAGATACTGTGATTTGAGTGTGTGATAGGAGAGCATTGTATATAGTTGATAGTTATTTAAGTCATTCTTTTTTCATTTATAGTGTATAAAGGTTACTTTAGAAAGGGAGCCCGTGTGTTGTGTTTTACCGCATGAATGCGCCCGTCTGAGTCAGTGGCGGTGTATGCGTCTGTTGCGTGAGAGTCTGTGCATACGACTGTGGGCAAGTCTGCGTGCGTTACACCTTCCCACCAGCAAAAACGACAGCCATGAGAATACCACTTCAACTACCTTCTCATCTAAAACGAAAAGCATGCTAATCACAACACGCCAAAAGCATCAGCTCCGCCCCCATTCACTTAATCTCTCTTTTGATTCACTTCCCATTGAGCAAGTCAAGGAATATCGCCTCCTCGGGGTAATTGTTGATGACCAACTGTGCTGGTTGCCCCATCTAACACAACTAGTTTAAACATTATCAAAGAAGCTATTTTTACTGTCAAGTTTAAAATCTATCATTGATACTAAGACACGAAAGCTATTTTTCAACTCCTACATTAAACCTCACATTGACTACGCATCTACTATTTGGGACGGCTGTAGTAAGGGTAACCTTAAGCGGATTAATTCTCTATACAATCGCGCAGTTAAACTGATCCTCCCAATCCCCTCTCTAAAGTTGGAGGAAAAGCTCAGGCATCAGGGCTCCTTCCTTTACATCAACATCTTACGTTTAATAAGTGCGTACTTATGCACAAAGCACTGAACGGGGAAGCCCCCCTCTACCTGGCTAAGCTTTTCACTGAGAGCGAAAGGGTTTACAACACTTTGAGGAACAGTCTCGTCATTGAACGGCCCCGAATTGACTTGTTTAAATCCAGCCTTTCTTACGCGGGTGCCTATTTATGGAACTCACTTCCTCCACATATACAGCAAACGAGACATCTTCCATTGTTTAGGACGAAAGCTTTTAAATACATCTCTGAGCAATCTTGAAAGAAACGTAGATAATATGTCCAAAAGAGTTATGTCAATGATTTCCTGTGGTCCTCCGTTTTGCACTTGTTAGCTTTTACATAATATCTCTCTTTATCGTGGTTTTTGCCTGCTCACTAAATTCCTACACATGAGTAGCTGTATCATAAGTGTGCAGTCGCTTTCTATAAAACACTTTACATCGCACCCCCCCCCCCAAGACCCTGTCATTTTGCTGTGTGTGTGTGTGTGTGTGTGTGTGTGTGTGTGTGTGTGTGTGTGTGTGTGTGTGTGTGATGGGGTGAGAGCGATGGGTGAAGAAGATGGTAATATTTCTTTGGGTTGGACTTAGTGAGACTGAGAGTCGTTCATGTTTACTAAACTTTTATTCCTACTAGAAAACGGGTAACAGAAAGTCGAAACAGAAACCAGAAAGGAGTACAGGGTCGCCAAAACCCGCGCAGTGTAGGTTGATAAAAAAAACTGTTTCCTCCACAGCACCGGTGCCAAAAATTAACAGTTGGTCACTATTGCCGGCACTGTGTGTATTGCGCGTTTGATAAAAAAAAAAAAGGAAGTCTGCCACGCGAGCAGCCCCTACTTATAGACGCAGGCTGGCGGCTCCCGCCGTCTCCGCGTCGGTGCAAAGTCCACAGGGGTCTGGCAATTGTATAAGTGGCAAATCTGTATTTCTTGCCAGCCCTAAGAACTAGAATATCTTCTGAACTACGTAATGCAAAAATATAATCTTTGACTATAAACATTAAGAAATTTTACCAGCTTTACTCTGGATTTAATTTTAGATTACGGGCTATTAGCGGAAAGTTTATATTTATTCTTAAGGCGGTCTCAGCCTGACTGAAGTGCCACAGAAAATCAAAAAGGCTACTAATTCGCAATTATCACTCTGATAGGTTATAATTATCCAAAAGACATATACATTATAAAAACTATTACCCGGGCCAAATCTAACCAACTAAATACTAAGCAAGTGGTGTTGCAGTTTGGCTACAATACACAGTCAAAACTGATATACAAGAACTCACTGGCTGCAACACGTACTCTGAGCTATCGCGTACACAACACTTAACGGTGCGTTTGGCAAAGCACCGCGAGCAGTGCGCGTTATCGCTAACAGTCGACACGAGTGAAATCCGAGAAGCAATGGTCATAAGTGCTTTCAACTCCTACATTAAACCTCACATTGACTCCGCATCTACTATTTGGGACGGCTGTAGTAAGGCTAACCTTAAGAGGATTAATTCTCTATACAATCGCGCAGTTAAACTGATCCTCCCAATCCCCTCTCTAACTTTGGAGGAAAAGCTCAGGCAACAGGGCTCCTTCCTTTACATCAACACCTTACGTTTAATAAGTGCGTACTTATTAGTCCACAAGCTAGGAAGGTCTACCGTACACCCCCCCCCCCTACCCCCCCCCCCCAGTACTCAATAAGATGGGTTACAAAGTGTTCCTTAGTATGTCCTGAGATGTTTAAGCCATGTTCCCCGAAAATCCTTAGGAACACACCAGAGATATAGCCGATGGCGCAAGGGTACCCCCATTCACGCTCTTCACAGGTGCTAAAATGAGGTTGAGAAACATTTTCCTCTAAATAAATCAGAGTTCATTCCAGAAACCCAAATCAGGCAATATTATGTCAAGGCACACCTTCTGCATCCTCTGCAAAAAAACAGAATGAAAAAATATTGAATCTCTGACTCACAGTGAAGGTATTTGTGCACCCAGTAAACGACCATTTCCGCGAAATCGCAAAAAAGACAAAAATAATGTGTCAGATGCCTTCAGACATTTTCTATAGCACTGACAGTCCATTTTCAGGTTTACATCATTAAAACAGGATGTCCCAATTATTATAAACTTGACTAGGTGATGCTGCGATCACTGTGAGTGCCACAGTGGTTGATTTTGTATCCCTACCCCCAAGTTGTAAAAATACACAAAATTAATTAGAAAAAATTGCTTAAGTTATTCCATTTTATTTTGACCTCTCTTTACCTATTAAGTTTCAATAATGTGAGCATAAAGTGCAAAAAAATAAGGAAAGTCGGCATCCTTTACGGTACATTCGTGGTGAATGATAACTTTTTCCCATTTAAAATTGCCGAATTGGGAAACGTACGTTGTTTCCGGTGTCCTCAGAAATTTTGTATACAACCGATAGGTCTTTGTTAGGTTTTATTGGTTAGGATAGAGTACCACAGTTACTCCCAACCTGATTTTGTGATGCTATGATGCATTTAGGGGCCACAGTGGCTGAATCTGCTGACCTACCCCCATTTTACTAGTACGCAAAGTAACGCAAAATAATCCAAAAAGAAAAATGCTTACGTCATACTCCTCTGTTTAAATATTTTTTGTTGCCAGTTTTTTTCTTTTAAAGTATGCATATTGAGCATAAAAAGTTGTGATCATTTCATTAATTTCAATGTAACCCATCAATTTAATTGTAACTATTTTTAACTGGCTGGTCTTTTAGGTGATATTTTACCTAGCGTAAGGCGAGTCTAGTAAGGTCTCCCCTTTTCCTTTGATTTATTTTCATCTAGAAATGTGTAACTATGAATGCGTAATAAAGTTTCATGGTTCCTAATAGCCAAAACAATGTTATCAAAAATACTTAGTTTCCACATGTCGACCACGAGATCTCCACTTCCACCTTCTGCAACGTTCAATTTTTTATGACCGTCTTTAAATCTTATATTGTTCTGGCTGCCAATAAGTGAGCTGTGAAGAGCTAGGCAGCATGTTTTCAGAGTTTGGTGTATAGGGGCGTGTCTTCTGGTCAGAACTGCCAGCAGACCACTTCTGTGTATGGACATGTTTGGAGAATGTGCTAAGGAGACCTATTTTCTACGCCAAATTCGCATAGGGCTGTTTCCGCATGACCCAATCTCACGAGCTGAGTCCAGCAGGGTCCTTACGGTCTGTGAACATTTGTGATAGTTGTTAAAAAATGACAAGGCTTTTTCAGGGCCCTGGAAAGTCTGTCAATTTCAGTCCTTTTCCTTAAAGTCTGTGAAAGTTTGTACAAAATTACAACGTGCTGGCAGACTTTTGTCTACTTCTTTTTTTTTCTCCCCAATTTGCGACAATTATATTGGCAACGATCATGCTGACGCTTGTTGCAAGTGATCTATATTTAGTTCTGATCATAAAGTGACTGCATGGTCTTTCTGCCGAACATTCTGAATGGTTGTTTACGCTTCTACCGAAGTCCGCTATTCGTTAAGCGTTCTTTTATTTTGGTATCTCTTCATGCATTAGGCACAGAAGCTTCAAATAATTGCTGATACAGAGTGATCTGACTAAAGTGTGTAAACCTTCAGGCTTCATTTTGGGTTTGTGAAACGTTCCTGCTTTTCTGTATGGACCCAGTCCAGAGTAATCAGTGCGTAGATGAAAGATGGTGGCCTGGCTCTCCCTGTTCAGCTTGTTGATGTCATCTGCCCACGGGCTGCAGCCGCCATTCTGCTGTTGCCAATCACTTTGTTGTTGTAGTGTCTCCATTCCCAGCTAGTCCAGAATGCACTGGAATCCACTGCAGCACTATTTTGTGGACAGGGCATTGATCCAGTCTATCTTGAAGCTTCCTGGTGAGATCAGTGGATCATGCTGCTGCCTTTCCCTAGCTAGTGCTCTGCTGCTGTGTTGAGCACCTGCAGATCTGTACGATAGTTGGAGCTGCTGCCACCAGCTGGTAAGGAGAGGGAGGTAGTAGTGCGGTCCGCACAACAGATGTACACGCCACTTCCTTCATTCCGCACGGCATCTTGTGTGGTATCACAGCTGCTGTGAGGGTAGCGCTTGTGCACAACCTCCAGCAAGATGGCTTTGTGCAGTGCCGCGACCTTTGGCAAAGAGTCCTGGAAGATTGTTTATGTTGTCTTGAAGGCTCTTTCGAGATGTCCAGGTATCTGAAGGGAGCTGTTCACACATCTTTGGGCTTGGTTCTAGGACGTCAGTGTTAGCCCTTTGCAGGACCTTCAGTTGGCGGTTCAGATTTGGGCGGTTCAGATTTGGACATTTCTGACGGTTCTTGGTCTGCTCTTGTATTCTCCCATGCTGTCGGTGTTTAGTAAGTTTTTTCATCGTGTGTGCTGTTCTGCATTCCAGTGGCTCCAATGTCCTCCATTTCCTAAATTGGGGTGCTCCAGATGGCTCTAAGAATGTCACTGCATCATGAGAATGACCCATGTTCTGCATCTTGTCAAGCCTGGCTTTTGGGGTTTTGCAGGCAGTGTTTCATGTTGTCGATGTATCTTGGTACCACACAACTGGTCTGACCGAGCAGGTGTTTGCTTGTGCCAGGATGCTGTAATTTGCGCCAATGTGGTCCCCACCAGTTTTTTCATCAGAGACTTTTTTTTTTTTTTTTTTTTTTTTTGCAGCTCTAGCTTCCATGGCTTCAATGTGAGGCCTCCACATGAATCCAGTAATTTATTTGTTGCCAGTAAAGTTGGCCTGTCTGTCTTTGGTACTCGAAGGTCTCCAGTTTTGAGGTGACCTCTTCCGTCTGATTGAAAGAGATGGTCTAGCTCAGTTTGAGTGGCCTCTTTCAGTCCAGCTGCTGACTCTATTGGCAGCATCCTGGATTCTGGAGGATGCTATTTCTTTATGTTCTGCTGCGCTCCACACTGCAAAGTCATCCGCATGGAGGATGTTCGAGACGAACCTTGGTACTGTTGTACTGATGTCATTAATGTAGACCAAAAACAGCATCAGACACAACATCTCCCTGAGGTACACCTTCCCCGAGTTTGACAAGAGTGCTAAATGTGCAGACGATAGAAGCTTCAGCGGCAGCCCCTGTTAAGCATGCCTTAAATAAAAAGAATTACAATTAAATTGATGGATCACATTGAAATTAATGAAATGATCACAAATGTTTATGCTCAATATGCATATTTTGTTAAGAAAACTGTCAACAAACATATTTAATCAGAGGAGCAATTGTTATGATCATTTTTCGTTCCTTTGCATACAGGTAAAATGGGGGTAGGGCAGCAGATTCAGCCACTGTGGCCCCTAAATGCATCACAGCATCATAAAATCAGGTTGGGAGTAACTGTGATACTCTTTCCTAAACAATAAAAGGTAAAAAAGACCTATCAGTTGTATACAAAATGTCTGCGGGCATCAGAAACAACGTACGTTTCACAATTCGGCAATTTTAAATGGGAAAAAGCTATCATTCACCACGAACATACCGTAAAGGATGCCGACTTTCCTTATTTTCTTGCACTTTATGCTCACATTATTGAAACTTAATAGTTAAAGAGAGGTCAAAATAAAATGGAATAACTTAAGCAATTTTTTATAATTAATTTTGTGTATTTTTACATCTTGGGGATAGGGATACAAAATCAACCACTGTGGCACTCACAGTGATCACAGCATCACCTAGTCAAGTTTATAATAATTATGACATCCTGTTTTAATGATGTAAACCTGAAAATGGACTGTCAGTGCTATAGAAAATGTCTGAAGGCATCTGACACATTATTTTTGTCTTTTTTTGCGATTTTGCGGAAATGGTCGTTTACTGGGTGCACAAATACCTTCACTGTGAGCCAGAGATTCAATATATTTTCATTCTGTTTTTTGCAGAGGATGCAGAAGGTGTGCCTTGACATAATATTGCCTGATTTGGGTTTCTGGAATGAACTCTGATTTATTTAGAGGAAAATGTTTCTCAACCTCATTTTAGCACCTGTGAAGAGCGTGAATGGGGGTACCCTTGCGCCATCGGCTATATCTCTGGTGTGTTCCTAAGGATTTTCGGGGAACATGGCTTAAACATCTCAGGACATACTAAGGAACACTTTGTAACCCATCTTATTGAGTACTGGGGGGTGGGGGGAGGGGGGGGGGTGGGGGGGGGGGGGGTGCACGGTAGACCTTCCTAGCTTATGGACTATATGCACAAAGCACTGAACGGGGAAGCCCCCCTCTACCTGGCTAAGCTTTTCACTGAGAGCGAAAGGGTTTACAGCACTTTGAGGAACAGTCTTGTCATTGAACGGCCCCGAATTGACTTGTTTAAATCCAGCCTTTCTTACGCGGGTGCCTATTTATGGAACTCACTTCCTCCACATTTACAGCAAACGAGACATCTTCCATTGTTTAGGACGAAAGCTTTTAAATACATCTCTGAGCAATCTTGAAAGAAACGTAGATAATATGTCCAAAAGAGTCATGTAAATGATTTCCTGTGGTCCTCCGTTTTGCACTTGTTAGCTTTTACATAATATCTCTCTTTATCGTGGTGTTTTGCCTGCTCACTAAATTCCTACACATGAGTAGCTGTATCATAAGTGTGCAGTCGCTTTCTATAAAACACTTTACATCGCACCCCCCCCCCCCCTCCCAAGACCCTGTCATTTTGCTCTGTGTGTGTGTGTGTGTGTGTGTGTGTGTGTGTGTGTGTGTGTGTGTGTGTGTGTGTGTGATGGGGTGAGAGCGATGGGTGAAGAAGATGGTAATATTTCTTTGGTTGGACTTAGTGAGACTGAGAGTCGTTCATGTTTACTAAACTTTTATTCCTACTAGAAAACGGGTAACAGAAAGTCGAAACAGAAACCAGAAAGCAGTACAGGGTCTCCAAAACCCGCGCAGTTTAGGTTGATAAAAAAAAACTGTTTCCTCCACGGCACCGGTGCCAAAAATTAACAGTTGGTCACTATAGCCGGCACTGTGTGTTTTGCGCGTTTGATTAAAAAAAAGGAAGTCTGCCACGCGAGCAGCCCCTACTTATAGACGCAGCCTGGCGGCTCCCGCCGTCTCCGCGTCGGTGCAAAGTCCATATAGTGAGGGGCCCAAGGCTCATAAAACAGCTCGAATGTTCACTTCATAGTAGAGACATGCCACTTGGTATATAAGTAAACAGTACCTCTCCGAACAATATTAGCGTCAGAAACACATTGACAGAGCTCTCAGATGGGAACGGCCATCGATTAATTAGGTCAACCTGACCCATAAACTGTTTTGTTCTTGTTCTGAACCGTAACTATTGTACATACAACTGGTTTGAACTAAATGCAGCATGGAAGTTCAATATGCATGCAAATATACCTACATGCTTTATCATGCAGTCAGAATTTTGCCGGATGTGATATCTGATGGGTCACAGTTAATTAGGTCATGACCATCTGACCATTTTATCGTGACTACAGATTGACCATTTTAGCAGTTACTAAGAAAACTGTGATCAAGCACAAAGTGAATGTGGCGCTTTTGAGCGTTGAAGTACGTTTCCTTTCTTATCAATATCAACAGCATTTCACAATATTTTCTTTAGCAGTAATTAATTAGGTCAACATGACCCCTTTTGCCTTATGGTATGGCCTGGTGTTTTTTTTTTTTCACACATGAACAAACGTAAACTGGACTTGGAAACCTCCGAGATAATCAAAAATGGACATTTCCTAATAACACCTTCTCACATTTTGCATTGTTTACGCCTTAAGTCCTACCTGCAACTGTGTCCCTTCAGCGTCCCTTTCATGTACACGTGTACATGTACGCAGTGTGCCAGTCAGTCACAAACATTGAAACATAAGTCAGTGTGTTCTTGTTTGAGTTCAGATGCACAAGATGTTTTCATTTTTGCACTTGTATTTTAGAAGCGTTTCGAGTGTTTACTATGATCACCCGGCAGATACGTGTAATAATTATGAGGTCACCACTGTTAATTTTAAACATCATGTGAACAGTCTCCACCACAGAAACACAATCCTGTGCATTGCAAATTGGCCTTCAGGCATGCGCAGCGACCCCGGCAACCTTGTTTGCAACCGCAGCGTATGAGTTCATAGCACGAGTCTTGTGCTTGGGGCAGTGTTGTCCAGACAGGTCTCCAGGGCTGTCCATCCTCCCTCTGCCATCCCCAGTTTGAGGGACTTGGAAGCCGAGGCACTTTGACAAGACTCTGTCCCCAGATGTAACCACACTGATAGGCTGCTCGCAGAATGTGCTGTCTCAGTGCAGCTGCTGTAGGAGGAATGTTCTCTAATGCCTTGCTATGCTTGGAGAACATTTTCTGCCTGGCCACATCAACCTTGCTGAGCTCGCTGGTGCGTTGATACATCAGAACGACAAATCGTTCCAGTGTGGCCACAAGTGTCTCATCCACCTCTGGTTCTTTCATCATGGTAAGAAAAACTTCTGTTGCTTCTGGGAAGACATTCCATGTCTTCCATGCCGTTGTTTTACCTTTGCCGGCGAAGAAAGACACAGTATCACAACCGGTAAACGCATGGAATGCTGGGAGAGCCCATGCCTTTTTTGGTCCAAGCCACAACGCGATATGATGGGCAGCAATGTATCTGAACTGTTTTCCAGAACCAAGGGCAACCCAAATTTCCGTAGCTGACGTTGTCTGGACATGTGCTACAGCTAGGACCAAGACATCAGTGTCAGTTGTTCTGATGAGGACTTTGTGCAGTCCAGCTCTAGCGCAGTCAGCCACATGGAGAATGAGCCTGGTATCAGCCTCCTCATGAGAGCAAGGCTCCAGATGGGACATGTCCCCTTGTCCTGCAGACAATACTTTGTCACCACAAGTCGTCACAAGCAGCTTGCCCACCTCATATGTTTTTTTTTAACAAGGCTCCTGGAAATAAACTGGAAAAGTTCTTCCTTGTTCTCGTCAACACGGAGAAAACTCTTCCAATTGCCCGGTAGCTGGGCCGATGGCAGCACTCTCCGTCTGGAACCACACCCTCGCCTCTCTCGTGCAGATGCCTTGAGACTATCTGGACTGTACACATCCCATACGATGTCAACTCGGGATGCAGTTTCAAACTGCCGCATAACGTATGGCAGAAAAATCTGATCTACATAGTCTTGAAAGGTGTTTGCAAGCTTTGGTGACAACATATGAACTATTGCTGCACCATCAAGTACTCTGGCGTGAACTTCTGGCACGCAGGTAGAAACAGGAACAAGAATTACCTCATTTAAGACATCTTCATGGTCTTCAGAGAGATTCTGAGAAATGGTGAGAGCAGCTGTATCATCCAGGACTTCAGCAGGAACCGCTGAAAAATCATCTGACAAGGCAGCAGTGTCATCAAAAGTAGATCCACTAGGCTGGTCAAGAACAGACTCAGTTTGACTTTCAGCTAGTCTGCTCGGATTATGCTGACTTGCCTTCGGAATTGTCAGACAGGAGAGGAGGTCTGATTTTGTCCCCAATCTGAGATCACCGAATTTTGACAGTGAAGGTGGCCATGGCTGATTCTCGTGTTTGAAGAACTCTTCCAAGTTGCCACCCCTTGACTGACACGCGATGTACAATCTGGCAAATAGGGCACAATCGTTCTTGAGAACCACCAGGCTGCTTTTTTGGACTGAGCGTGGTTTCTGATTTGCAAACACAGCAAGTTTGTTTCGTCGAACTGGGTCCATAATGGCCTTTGTTCCCTTCTGGAACCGCTCTTCAATGAAGCTTTCATACTGCTGCTGTCCAAGGTTTACGATTCCCCTCACTGTGCTGACCACCTCCTCACTCATGACGTCTTTCGTATCGAGAGCAAAGAGATACCGACTGTCTTCAGCAAAAGGGTTCCCCATCTCTTCAAAGGTGCTGACCAGTGCATTCACTTGTGTAGTGAATGTTGACTGAAAACTTGGTAGCTGCTCATGATGGTCTGTGTCTGTCGGTTCATTTCCAAAGGTTTGCCTTTCAAACTCGTGCACCATTCGTGAGATCTCTGGACCAGCAACCATCCAGCGCCTTAGAGCACTAGGATTGTTTGTCAGACCCACTGCGCCTCCTTCTCCTTTCACAAGTGCATTGCACTGCTCATGCGCTTGATCAAGGGCTATTGCTGAAAATGACCGCTTTGTTTTTCTTGCCACAAATGCTCCAGACCAAAACTGTTGGAAAATCTCTGGATGCATGGTTTCCAGCATCGTCAGGTCCCGGACGTCGACAGAGAGCCAACGAGCATAGTTGACATGGTCGAGCGCAAAGACCCATGGCAGCAGCTTTGACAGACACTGCACGTACAGTTTGAAGTCACTGGTGCGGATGGAGCGAACAAGCTGAAGAATATCGAGTTCAAAGTCCAGCACCAGAGCCCAGTATGCAAACTGTGGCTGGTTGTCTGCCATATCTCTTTGCCACTCGTCAAAACTGATTGTTGGATCATGGTTGGACTCAAGATATTTTGTAAATGCCCGACGTTGCAATATATACAATGCAGCAGCAGTCACCTGGTGTGCGTGCCTTGTCCTGGTCACGTGGGAGGCCTTAAGAAAAGATTCTGACACACCAGGAGAAGCAATTCTAGCTGCTGTGATCGCGCTGACCCATCCCGATCCGCTCAGCCAATCTCCAAGTGTCTTAAGTGCTGCTAGCTCTATGTGTAAACCTCCCATCATGATCACATACTTTTGTTCACCATAGGTGTCTGGCCAAAACCACTGTATTCCCTTTGCAAGGGCATACAGAGGCTGGTCCATTGCGAGAACAGGTGTTTGTCCAGGATTCAAATGTTCTGTGGCTTCTTTAATCAAGTTCATGACATGCTTCATCAGTGCTGTGGAATGGGCATTCTCTAGAAGCAGCGGCAAAAGTCTGATGATGGCAGGTGGGTCTCCAGTAGACGGTCGTTGCGAGGCATGGTAGGATGCCCAAGATAGTGCTTCCTGGTCGTGGCCCGACGCATTTTCTAAGCATATGTAGACATTTTCCAACCATGCATATTCTTCTTCATGGCTTGCGACTTCAGGGAGAACATACGGCTTATGAGGTCTAGGTGACTGTGGTACAAATTGCTCTGTAGCTGGAATAGCTACAGGTAGGACGTTAGTGTACTTTTCTGGGAGCTGTGGGATGCCCTGGTTGTCCTGTTCTCCGTCAAAGACTGGCACAGACTGTCCTTGGCCCTCAGTTACTGTGTGTTGAATCAAGGATATACCAGTGCCGTGAAAAGTGTTGGACGCTGTTGTTGAGCTAGGATTATGGTCAATGTTGTCCACGACACCTGCTGTGAAGACGCCCTTCATCATAATTTGTAGGGACAACAACACCGTCCTCTTCGAATCTTTTGATGACAGAGTTTGCAATCTGTGATGAGATGGACATCACGCGTTTGTAAGAAATTCCTAGCCCTAGAGAAGACAGTGTGTCGACCAGCTCTTTCTTTCTTGTCTCTGCATGGACTTTGAGACTTAGATACAGAGGCAGTGGTGTTTCTCTCTCATTGTTGTGACGTTGGAAGGAAGGTTTTTTCCTCGAGAATTTCCGGCAGTTGAAGGCAATAAGCTGTGATATCGTGAGAACAGCTTGTCTCTGAGAATGATCAACAGGTTCAGACTGCTCAATTGCCGCTGGTCCATCCAGAATAAAACTGACCAAAGCTATTAAGGATGCTGGCACAGATCTCTCTTGGCACTGTTTCTCAAATCTCCCATTGAATGCAGCCTTGTATCTGAATATTTCCTTTCTCAAAACTTCAGCTGCTCTGGCTAACTCAAGGGCTTCAGAGTCACGTGTACAAGCCTTCTTTATGGCATCACCCAGGTCTCTGTTAAACACAAGAACGACCTCTCGTCCTTGGTAAGATGAAAGAAGATCTGGGACAGCTGCCAGAAGCTTTTCTCTTAAACGTCCAGAATGTACCCTGTGAGCAACTTTCAGGCCAAGGTCATTCAAGCGAGAAGCATACAGACGACAAAGGTTGGGTATTGTGAAGACTGGTGCAGTATCACGATTCTCTCTGAAGCTCTCCACGTATGCCACAAGTTCTGCAAAAGCGATCGCATGCAAAGTTGAGGCATCATCCTCTTCAGGTTCCTCCTGTGAATTTGTAGGAGAACGTCTGTAGAAGGCTGTGAGACACTTCAAGTGATATTTGGATTCAGAGGACACCATCTCTTTGTCAGCAAGTTTTCGAAGCAGATCCCGGTCATTGAGTAGATGGGCATGACTGCGGACCTTGAAATCCAATGTTAATGTCCATGCTTCATGTAATCCGGCTGAGCCTGGGGGACCATCACAAAACATGCACACAGCCTTTATTGGGTTACCTTTCCCGAGTGTTTCTTCTCTTTCTGCATAGCCTTGTGTTGATAGTGCTGAGGATATGCTGACTGCTTTCCTAGTTTTCACTGGACTTGCAGAAGGTTCTGTTGTCTTTCTTTTCCGCTGCAAAATTGTGTTGCTGACCTTTGTTCGGCATGATTTGTGCCAAGATGCAGAATGTTTTTGGAATGTTTCTTCAAACCCATCGCCTTCATTAAGAAGGTTCAGGCTGACTGACAGAGGACACCATCCAAGATCTTCAAATGCTTCAAGATTCTCAGCAACATATTTGTAGCCAGCACCGTCTTTTCTTGCTGGACAGACGAGTACCTCGCTAGTTGTCTCTTGGCACAAGGCACACAATGACCAGTCAATAATATCCACAGATGAAGCTGGTTCACTGATTAAATTAGGAGCTTGGACACGTCGATATTTTCTTGGTTTCATCTTTCATAGAGTGTCGACCAAACACTGCAATAGAAACCGACTAGTCTATTTAGATGCGATTATGATCAGTGTGGGTTTCCATACTTGTTCACTTATTCAGGCGTGCGTAAACCTGTCCCAATTCGACGTTTTAATTCAGGAAAAGTGAGTAAAAACTATGCATAACTTCGTTTGAAAATTCTTGTTATTGTCATTCAAGTTCAAACTGAATCAGATATACAAACAGAAAGCATTGTGACAAGGTATCTTCGTGTTGTTTGAAGTATTTTAGCAGACAAGCTTCTTTGTATTTGTGATCAGCATCAGACAGTTAACATGTGCCGTAATTATAACAACACCATGACACAATATATCACCTTTTCAGGGGAAAAAGAACTACAAAGAAAATGTACTTACAGACTTATTATAGGAGTATTATAATGTATAGGAGGACTATTCCGCTGGCTCGACACAATATATACACGTACATCGAAACGGCCGAGTCTAGAGTGTGTGCTATCATCCGGTGCTGTTTTAGATATGCTGGCCTGGACTAGAATAATCATCTGATGTTTGTAAGATCAGCAGCAAACACTACTAAAAACAATACGTGTGCATTGACATTTACATTATGGCGGGTGTCCCATTTGCTCTATGTTGAAAAACCATTGTTTTCAACGTTTCTTGCAAGAAAGACTCGTACGTCAGCCATCACAACACGGATTTTTACATGGCAGGGATGCAGCATGCCATTACACCGCCGGCGGGATAAGAGGTGATGACAGAAACAAAACAGGGAACATCGGCGCGAGGGCTGGCACTATTAACGCGTAGGTATGGAAACCCAGTGCTGCCACTCTTACAGTTATTGGCAATTTTAATCGATCACTGACCTTCTCATATACATCTAATAACGTGTTTCTGACGCGCAGGGTGATCATCTAAATTATATTTATTAGTGGACAAAGTGGCAAGTCTCTCCTCCAGCGAACAATCATGTTCCTTGGGCCCCTCACTAATAGGGGTCTGGCAATTGTATAAGTGGCAAATCTGTATTTCTTGCCAGCCCTAAGAACTAGAATATCTTCTGAACTACATAATGCAAAAATATAATCTTTGACTATAAACATTAAGAAATTTTATCAGCTTTACTCTGGATGTAATTTGAGATTACGGGCTATTAGCGGAAAGTTTATATTTATTCTTAAGGCGGTCTCAGCCTGACTGAAGTGCCACAGAAAATCAAAAAGGCTACTAATTCGCAATTATCACTCTGATAGGTTATAATTATTCGAAAGACATATACATTACAAAAACTATTACCCGGGCCAAATCTAACCAACTAAATACTAAGCAAGTGGTGTTGCAGTTTGGCTACAATACACAGTCAAAACTGATATACAAGAACTCACCGGCTGCAACACGTACTCTGCGCTATCGCGTACACAACACTTAACGGTGCGTTTGGCAAAGCACCGCGAGCAGTGCGCGTTATCGCTAACAGTCGACACGAGTGAAATCCGAGAAGCAATGGTCATAAGTGCTATCGGCCTATGTGCACAGAGGAACAGCTGGTTCATTCTGTTACATGTGTAATCTTCAGCGACTTTGGAACTTGTATCGGAATGTAACACAAGTGACATGTGGGTGTAGCCGCTTGTTTTGTCCTGTTAACATATTGTTTTAATGTTTCTTTTAATGTTGTAGTTTAGCAATGACAAACATGAATAGAGGCCTGTGCGCCTATTGTTTCCATCCTTGAGAAATAAAATAAAGTATCACTCACTCACTCACTCACTCACTCACTCACTCACTCACCCACCCACCCACCCACCCACCCACCCACCCTCGCTCCCTCCCTCCCTCCCTCCCTCCCTCTCTCTCTCTCTCTCTCTCTCTACCGTTGAAAAAAAAAAAGCTCATTGTCCTCTCTCTCACCCACCCACCCACCCACCCACCCTCCCTCCCTCCCTCTCTCTCTCTCTCTCTCTCTCTTTCTCTCTCTCTCTCTACCGTTGAAAAAAAAAAAAGCTCATTGTCCTCTCTCTCCCCCTCTCTCTCTCTTTTATCTGTTGCTGTATCGCTCTGAAGTATAATTATATGTGTAGAATAGCAGGACAGTTTGGAAGCCCCATTGCTATGCCGCCTAAAACTTTTATCCTGATTCAAAACATTTCACCATCTTCATCATTCATCGTCATCATCATCATCATCTCTCTCTCTCTCTCTCTCTCTCTCTCTCTCTCTCTCTCTCTCTCTCTCTCTCTCTCTCTCTCTCTCTCTCCCCATAAGCCAAAATGATACTTATAGACAGTTATGTATTGAAATAAAAATTACGTAAGAACTAAAATTACGTCATGAAAAATGACGTTTTTCAAACCACTGACGCTTATATGCACTAACAGATCGGCAATACCTCTTCAATAGAAGTTATATCAACATCAGGATCAGGTTAAAGGCAGCAGGAAGAGACCCTTGACAGCGAGGAGAACTCTCATATAGATGGAATTTGGCGCTGCACCAAGTCGCTCCCTCGCACCCAACGAAGCCTCAGACGAAGCGCGACGACGGAGGACACAACAGCTGCCAGCCGGCCTAACTCCGCCAGATACGATCAAACAATTAAGACCCAAGACTATTAAATCAACGGAGAACTACAAGCAAGAAGGAACTCATCGACTGTTTCCCACGCCTGAAACAGGGTGGTTGAGATTCATTCCCCACACCTGATAAAGGCTGGATGGAACTCATTCCCCCCACCTGATAAAGGGTGGATGGAACTCATCCCCCACGCCTGATAAAGGGTGGTTGGAACGTACTACACCGCACGAACGACAGACAAGCTGTAACGCACGCAGACTTGCCCCCAGTCGTACGCACAGTCTCGCGCACAACAGACGCATACACCGCCACTGACTCAGACGGGCGCATTCATGCGGTAAAGCTCAACACATGGGCTCCCTTTCTAAAGTAACTTTTATACAAGATAAACAATATAAGAAGAACGCTCACAACTATCACACCTATACACACAATATCACGGCCAGGCTAGGTATTAGTTTCTCACTATCTAACCTGTTTGATGTTATCGCCTGGTTACGTTAGTCCTTCTCACGTCTAGGCGTGCAAGTCCTTCGTTGTATGCTCCTCGAGTCGTCCTGTCTCTCGTATCGCGGACGTCCTCGTTACTCGTACCGTAGCGCAGTTCTCGCTGTGACTCGGGTGTCTCGGTCTCGGTCGCTCACTCCCTGAGTGAAGAGCTGGAGAGATGACCTCACATTAGGTCCCTGGTGACTGACGTCTCGGCGTCCGTCGCTCCACTCTTGACAAGCACTCTAAACAACAACAAGGTCCCAAACGTAACACTTGCTAAACACACAACATATTGGATCAATGAGAAACATTACGTAACCTGGCTGATACAAATAACCCACACGTTCATTCACACACACACGTGCTTCATAACCCGAACTACTTCCATAACACCCCCCCCCCCCCCCCATAACTTTGCCACTACCTTGGCACAGACTATAACCTAACACTCTCGCCATACACTATTCTATACACTGGAAAAGATTATGCTTAACCCACCACATACTACCTTCATAACGACTTAGGCATACACACCTCACATTCCTTTAGTTATCTATCTCGGTAAATAACTGTACACGAAAACCACCGGTTACCTCACTGACTTCCAAACCAACATAGCTGAACCAAACCAGACAACGCTATACAACCACATTACTCTTACCAACGCATACTATCCTTAACGCAAGTAACCATCACTAATACATATATAGAAACATACCTGAATTCTAGGTTTCAGAGTCTTGGAATACGGGCTAGGTATTTCACACACATCTGATCCCTCTGACAATAAAGCCCATACTAATGTTTCTACAGCTCTGCCAGATTGAGCTTTCGTCTAGAACTCACTAAAACTCCCCGTGTTAAACGTTCCTCAAAAATTCCACGTGGATCTAGTGCCACACGGACTATCGGCACAAAACAAACCGTTGACAACTACCGTAGCGTATTTACCCTACTGTGTGAACACTATGCATGAGCATAGAGTTTCATCACACAAGCCAAAGACGATATCCTGTCAGAACTCGACGAAGTTACCAGAAAACTACGCTGCAAATACCACTTCCATGATCCGGACAAACATGAGCAGATCCACCCACTGCAGTTCAGCTCGGGGCACACCCCAAACAGCAAGCGGTCAGACTGAACAATACATCAGCAATACTAGAGAAGAACTAACGCACGTCAGTTTCTCTAGCGTTTAAGAGGCCGACAAAAACAACACGATCGCACTCCTCAATAGAGACGATTAGGTCAGGGAGGGTTTGAGACAACTAGAAGACGGAATACACTACGAGAAAACGGACTCAGCAAATACGCAAGCTACTATAGCCAAGATTCGCAACACGACTGAAACTCGGTACAAACCAAGATGATAGATAACAGACATACTAATTCCTACGACAAACGGAAGCCGACAAAAACACAGCCTCGTGTTACCTACTTCCCCAAATCCACAAATACTCCACAAGGATTCTGGATGACATGGAGAAAAATGAAGTGCAAGGAAGAACAATAGCGGGCCGCCCAATTGTGGCACAGACAACATGCTCGACCATTGCCGCCATAGTAAAATTGGTGGATCTTTAATTGCTACCCTTCGGATGAAAACAACCCACATACATCAAAGACACACCAGCGCTCATTAGAAATCAATGGACTCAACGTAACTTTAACTCTAGTCCACTCCGCCCCGGACGGAGGAAGAAGGCTGTCATCGCCCTTAAGACCCCGAAAGGCGTATAGAAACACTCACACATACGACATATACCCCGGAAAGAGGATGTAGTTAACCCCCCCTCTCTCTCTCACTCTCTCTCCCCTCATCCCTTAAGATAACGCGACAGCGGACATTTATGTGAGATCAAGTCCCACTGGGGAATATCCATCACCGCATCAAAGGAAGGACTGACTCAAGAAGTTACGCTCCACGGTCCAGCGTCACTTCCCATGAACTAATCCTATCAAGAGTGTTGCATAACTGTCATGCTCAGCTGGAACGCTGCCCACCCTGCTCAACTTTCTCTGCACACTTTACCATATTACAAGCAACGTAATATGAAAAACGGAATATGAAGGCTGCGTGTTTTAACATGGACATCACTGACGAAAAGAAGCTCGCACTCACGTACGTAAAGATAGCCCTCTATCAGATCCTACACCCGCAACAATAGGCCGGATGCCTGCTGAGTATATCGGAGCCTGTAGTTACACACTACAAATACCGATCGAAACGCCTCCCGAGTGCTTCATAAACATAACACATACACCAATAGTGACCACAAATAATTCGGCGATGAACAGATGTCGGAACCAGAACGACGGGATGCATACCTGGGTGGGACCTGTCTTTTATTACCCCAGTGGATATGGCTCATCTTTTCTTGTTTAAACACTAGACAAAATACGTAACTTTCCTTGGATAGTGTAAAAAAATAATTATCTAATTTTGTTCACAAGTACTAATTAAATAAATAGCTTTGCTTTTACTTCATTGTCACCCTGCATGGGTAAATTCCCCACGAACGCATTTTGCATTTTCAGGGAGTACATATGGAAGTTCGCCGAGCTACATAGTAAACCTACTTGGCATACCAAACGCATCTTGTATCAGGGCATTTCGTTCAGGAAATGACAAGGAAGATTATATCACAATTCAACGTATTATTAAATCTGAATCGAAACAATGTCATTATCTTTGTTTGACTGAAATTGGAATTACTGTTTCAGATTTTGTCCGATATGTGCAAACGCCGTGTCTATGTTTAAACGTTATCATTTGGAGCACCATGACCAAGTACACTGGAGTCAGTTGCTTCTTCCTATTACACCTGTTTGTCCAGGCTGCCTGCAAAATCCAGTATCCTTGTAAGTTGCATCTCGACCTGAACGCATAGGTGCTGCTGCACGTTAATCGTCTTCCTCTTAAAATTTAATACACTATGTACGATGTATGAATCAAAGTCAGTACCAGGAGAGTCTACAACGTGTAAATAACATGTCCGTCCGTTCTGTCCTTTGCAGGTACATTTGCGTTTCCCACACTACACAACACATTCGCTTTCACAGCGGACGAGAATGAAACAATTCGGCTGCCATTTACACTACTAGGCGATAAATGCACTTATTTACACAATCAGGATATTAGTGTGCACAATGCAAAAATTGGAGTTTGTGAAATTCGATTTCGTGAGAACAGTTGCTATTCACAATGGCCGTGCAATTGCACTAGAGATGGACATTTCAATCTTGAACTGACAGCTAACAGAAACGACAGCGGTGACTGGAAATGGCAGGTTACAGACCGAACGACCTGGAATATCACAGCAAGCACGACGATCAATATCAATGTGACGTGTAAGTATATTTCAAAAAGTGCACTCGTATTCCCCTTGATTGACTGCGGAGAATAAGTGAACACGACCCCCCCCCCCCAACCCCCTTTCCACCGTAATAGGTCTAGATCTAGATCCCCATGTGCCACCGCCGTTGCGGGGGCTAATGAGGATCTATGTCTCTTGCTTACACATCTTCGAATCCATGTTCCTGGGACATAGAAGAAACAAAGTCTGCCATCTGGAACAGAGGGAATGAATAGTGTGCAGCATCATCATTAATTCATCAGAGATGTTTGTGGTACATCACTGTTGGCATTTAAATATCACTAGTGCGATAGGTCCATGGCTCGATCCTGTATGTTCAGGCCAGGCATTCATCTCGTTTGTTCTTTAACTCATTCACTGCCAACAGACGCAGACCGTGTTAATGCAATCCACGTTACTTGACGCCAAAGAGCCCCAGTCGTCCAAGAAGATTCAAAGTGATGTCAACAAGAAGCATATATCCTCATAAGGCCCTGCAGTTGCGGGAGCTCATGAGAATCTATGCCTCTTGCAGTTCTATTGTGTTCAGCTTTTCTTCAGCAGTCGAGGGATTCAGTAAAAATTCTAATTTTTGGCAGGTTGAACTTGTCGTTAGAAAATTAGTGTAATGCTGTGTTTGTGCTCGCAGCAAATGTTTTGTCTGTCAGTGTTTATCTGAGTCTACTTTACGGGTTCAGCTCCTCGCGTTGCTCTGCGTCAGAAGACGCTGCCTACTCAGCGACTGTATCATTATTATCTGACATATAAATTTTATTCCGAATGTGAAGTAATATATCCTCCCTGCGTCAGATAAATCGCCCTCTGTGTTAACTCATTCAGCCCGGTGCACGTATTTTCCAAATTTTGGAGGCGTCATCTAACGACTATGCACCTGTTGCAGGAGATGGATCGACCATGATAATTCAAGGTAGTGCCAGATTAGCTTGGCGCTGACACTGAGGCGCCATGCTAATCTCGCACTACCCTTGAATTATCATGGTTGACCCAACTCCTGCAGTAGTGCGTCAGGGCTGAATAGATTAACGTGCTTTTAACGTGCACAACAAATCATCGCCTCGAAAGACTACCTGCTCTGGTACTTTATGTGCAAAAAGTTAAGGGATCTTGAGATTTAACTTGAATGGATGATATTTTTTCAAAACCGGCGAAATGATGAGTTATGCAATCGATTGTCTTCGCTACTGGCCGGATATATTTACAACATTGGTTTTGTTGTGAGGGACACGTGATCAGACTGGAAGCTATGAATTTGGCGTTCGGGTAATATGGTAAAAATCACATGAAGTTTATTTCTATGAAAATCGCTTCAATTTTGTTTTGGTTTGCCTTGTGATAACCAAGACCATGTGAACCGATATTAAAAGTGATAACGGTACACATGACATGATTATCGCAAGACAAACCAAATCAAAGATACAATTAATTTTCATAGCAATAACCTGCATGTGAATGTTACCATAGGACCCCAGTGCCATATTCACGTCTCCCAATCTGATAACGCGACCACCAGGCCACAACAAAACCGTGAAAATGTAGGCCCGTGGCATGACTAATCATTTCGCCGATTTTGAAAATTTTCAACCATTCAAGTTGAATTTCATTATCCCTACTTTTTTGTTGTTGCACAGTGTACTATTTTGCAGCAAAAACAAGGTACTGGATAGATGTGCATTTCTTAACGTCCTGAATGCAAGAAGACTTTCTCAGGACGTGCCTGCGAATGTGGAAAATATACCCAAACCAACAACAAAATAGATTATTAATTAATTTTAGACAGCCGATGCAAAATTCAAAATAAACTTACGACATGCTAGGGACGCTGCAACTTCATGCTAATTCTTCCAACGCTAGTTTACAAAAAAGACTAGAAAATCTTTTCATTCCAATAATAAAAAAACACACAAAAACAAAAACAAAAAAAACCCAAAAAAACAAAAAAAAAACAACCCAAAAACAAACAACAACAACAAAACAACACCAGTAAGATGATGTCAGTGTTGTGTTTGGGGAATTATTGTAAATTCTGCATCAAAGACACCCAGCCGTCAAAGAAACATGGATGCATAGTGGTTTTAACAGGAGGCATAGACCCTCATGAGCCCCCGCAACTGCGGGGGCTCGTGAAGATATATGCATCTCGCAGTAGATGTGTTCAGTTGATCTTGGCAGTAAACGGGTTAATAGGTTAATCCCAAAAGCAAAACCTACCATCTCTTAGGTGATGCAGATCTAGTAACAACCATCAACACATATCAAAGACTAGAGGCAGACTAGGCAGCAATGAGAATTTAAAAAAAAAAAATAAGGAAAATGCAGGTGAATGAACCAAGTAGAGACAGAAACATATGCTCCTGAGAAAAACAGAGAAAACCCCACACTGTGGGACTGACCAGGGTGACCATCACAACTAAATTGCAGTTAGCTCCACCCTAGTTTTCCAGGAAAGAGCTGGGTGGGGGTAAAAATAATCAGGGCGTAGTGCACTCCAAATATTTAGCACGATATTTTATTTTCTCCACAGATCCAGCGAGAGTGAAAACTCTGACTCTCCAGAATCCCCGACAGCCAGCGGCCCAGGATGATCAGGTGCACGTAGCCAACCCCGGTGACAGTGTACAGGTGAAGTGTTCTGTTGATGTCGGCAACCCGCCCGTGACGGTCCGCCTGCTATACAGACACGGGACGGAGCTACAGAAAAGGAAGGGTGATGGCAAGACAGGCACAGTGGACCTCAAGTCAGAGTTTCCCAATGTTAGCTGTGATCACGCGGGCAGCATCACGTGTGAAGCCAAAGGCGGTGAGAACAAGACAGCAACACTGCTGGTCACATGTGAGTTACAACACATGTTTTAAAAACTTGTTTATAACAGATTCGACACACACACTTCACACAGACTTGACTGACTGATTGCTTGACTGATTGATTAATTGAATGATTGATAATCGATCGATCGATTAATCTATCGATTCATTGATTGATTACTACAACAGTTATTCTAGTGAATACGATAATACATTTGTGTGTCATAAATGTGCCTATTGAACATTTGTAATCCCTTCCAGGTCCCCCAACATTTGATGACACAGAGAACAACAAGAGTTTCATCATCAATGGTGACAAAGCTGATCTTAACTTTAACATCAGAACATACTCCATCAACATGACAAGCTGCAGCGTTAGACAGCTGATAGCGACTGAAGCGACACGGAATTGCAGGTCGTGTTTCATAATCACATTCATCCTTCAGATTCGAAACATGCGACGGATACATGAAAGTTCATAGGCAGTGCCAAAGAGTAGTGGTAGATTACGTTAGCTGGCAGAGCTACGTGAGCTCATGAGTAGTTATCGATTAGCTTGGTGCCTTTCCAGGCGCCAAGCTAATCTGGCACTACCCTTGAACTTTCAGAATCAAACCATCTCCCACACATGGCAGTCTGTACAGATATTTCACCAAAGATGGAAAGTCATTGTTGTGTCTAATCCTGATAATTACTAGTTACTTTATGGGCTAATGGTAAACAGAAAGAAAATTCACATATTATTTATTTGAATTTTCATGCTAAAATATGCGTACTTAACACTACCGTCGAGTTTGCTAAAAAATATTATACGTGAAGAATGTGCACAGAGTATTTAAAACGATGTGCTCCAAGGAGAACTGTGATTGCCAAAATACGATATAACGGGTCGTCAAGGCTGAGCTGATTGAGCTAAGACATTTGTACCCTTCATTTCACAATCTATGTGACTAAATAAATGTAACAGTGAGTAGACACGCGTACACGAGGTTTCCCGCTGCCTTTAGAGTGTAACGGAAGGAGCTCTCCTGCGTACTATGGAGAGGAAGATCAGAACAGTCTTTCATTTTACGACATTCAGACTTTATAATTTAAATCAGCCCGTGTGTCTGACATTATTATAGAGGAATAATGTATTAACCCATTACTGCCTGCAGTAGGTCGGTTTAACCCATTCAGCCCTGACGCACTACAGCAGGAGATGGGTCGACCATGATAATTCAAGGGTAATGCCAGATTAGCTTGGCGCCTGTCGGCGCCAAGCTAATCTGGCACTGCCCTTGAATTATCATGGTCGATCGATCTCCTGCAGCAGGTGCATATTCGTTAGATAACACCTCCAAAATTTGGGAAATACGTGCGCCGGGCTGAATGAGTTAAACAAACGAATATCCGCGTCACCTTGTCGTCCGTACATGGCTATTATTCAATACGCGGATTTCGTTGACTGGCATCGCTCTTCTGTTCTGTATATTCTGTAGCTCCATGAACGTGACTGGTTCCCCTCCTGACCTGACCGTGAGTGTCCGGCTGTACAATGTGAGGAAACAGGACCAGGGAATATGGCGTCTGACGCTGACCAATGACGTGGGGCCTGGATATGTCGACTTTCAGATGACAGTACTGGGAAGTAAGTAGAAAACATAACGTTAATAATAAAATCGCCCCTCCTCCTCTTTGTCGTCTCTAAACATTCAACAAAAAAGATCAAAGTGAAAGTAAGCGTTTGGCGTGCTCACCTGATAATATTCTTTTTGTTTCAGTAACAACACAGACGTCTACTACATCCATCACTTCGCCCAATGGCGATGAAAACAACGGTGAGCACGTTTTTATCACGTTAAATGTCGAACTTGCCTCGTTAACCCTTATCATTCGGAATACACCTGTGTGTGAAATAAGTTGACTAAAATAGTTCAAGGGTAGTGCCAGAATAGCTTGGCGCCTCTAGGCGCCAAGCTATTCTGGCACCACCCTTGAACTATAGCCATTGATCTATATCCTTATATGAAAGTACTATAATGTAGCTTTCATATGGCAGTGTGAAAATTTGAAGCTTTCAGCCTCAGTATGATATGGGTTAACCTCCTCGTGCATGCAACCACCCGTACAGTTTGCAGTCATACCGATTCGATGGCTGCATGCCCAGGAAGGTTAAAAAATACAAACGTGTATAACCGATTCACATGTGTAACTGATACGCATGTCATACAGTAAGTAAAGATCCTCGGGCCGGCCTCAGCCGCACTGGGCCTGTGCACGACAGTGGATTACACTAAATACGACTGTACGTGGGCCCGCTGCGGCCGATCTCACTCCTGTCGTCTTTTGCTCACTGGATAATGCCTCTTATTCAATGTGTTGATGAATCATCGTGCAACTTTACGTGTCCTCTTGAAAAGCGCAGCGAGAGCTTCCTCCGTTCTGCGTGTGACAGCGTGGATTCTTGTGCTGGTCTGTGATTTTGGACTTTACGGCCTGTAGGCCGTAAGGTCCAAAATCACAGACCAGCACACAAAACAAGAAGTTTGAGGCGGGGCGGTGCAAAATAACGGCCGACAAATCGAACAGAGGAGTGGGGGGAGGGGGGGGGGGGAATGAGGACGGTGAAGAGGCGCGTCTAGCATTTTCTCAATACCCGCCGAAATAATCAAACACCAGCGGAGGGGCTGGGGTGGTTTTAAACTGATTCCCCAAAAGGAACTTTGTTTTAGCGTTTTGACAATTTTCGCCCTGGAGATACGGGTGGGAGGGGGGTGGGATCCAGACTTCTCCTGCCCCCTCCCCCCTCCTCCCCATCACCAAATCCGTCAATGGTGTTGAACCGGCGATGCCATGTTTTACACATTCACCTGCAAGTCAAGTCTCGGTAGTAACCCAGAGCGGCACCAGTCACCACTTGAGTAGGACTGATCCAGTGCAAGCCGTATTCAGTCTCATGTGCGGGGTTTATACCTGGCCTTGTGAACTGTGCTGTCACTTTATCAAAAGCAGTGGAACCGTCTGGAATGGGTCACAAGATGGTGTGCAAGAATACATATGTTAATCCACGTACTGGTAGCGCACTGGAAAGAGAGGTTTTCACTTTTAAAAAAAATTCTGAATGATGACTATATTGAGCAGTCATGCTCTTTTACTTTTCACCATGCGTACAGCGATGCACAGGCAGACTGACACACTGACATCCGCTTACAGAAAAAAATCACACTCGCACTCTTTTAATACATTTAAGGACGAACTTAAAGTATCAACGACAGTAATTTTCAATGTCAATGTGTCTCATAAAAACACCTGCTGACATCTCTTTAAATTATGATATGTTGTGACGTTATACACATTTTACTATTTCACATTCCTGTTTCACTAGAAAAAAAAGCACAAAATGTTTCAGGTTGTTAGGATTCAATGACCCGCTGATTGTTCCAAGTACTTTCAGCAGTACTCTAGGGGAACAAATAAAGTCCTAAAGCGCAATACACAGTGGAATATCACTTTGTTGGGGAACTATTTTTCGGCGGAGGAGTTACACTGACGCACGACGGCTAAGGCCAAGGAAGAACACAATAAACACATGCATTGGAATAAACATACAGAAGCAAAATCTCAAGCAGGTTTAGCGATCAGACATTACACGTTAGAGGTAATATGTACATATATGACTTACAATCTCCGTTTACAATCTCCGTCAACGATCCATCCACCTGGAACACTTTCCCATTCTCTCTCCGTCAGAAACACTCTCTCTCCTCCTTCCAGTCCGCCCTCAAAACTCACCTCTTTCAACAGTTCTAGCACAATATCACCACACTAGTCCCATCCCAAGTTGACTGTCGTAATGTATTTGTGGTATGCGAGTCATTGTCTAAAGCGTGCGCATACGTGCGCGAGTTGTGAGTGCGCGCTTGTGTCATCATGGTCCATGGACGTTTCCTAAAGCCTGCGCGATGGAGCTTTTTGGTGGAGTGCAGTGTGCGCAGTACTGGCCCCACCCTTTAAACCCTTGGTTCGTCTGCCATTGCCTAGCAAGCTGGGACGATGGCATCGAGGTCCTCAGGTCGTAGGTTTTATATCAGACTGTCCTTGTCTTAGTCTCTGGCTCAAAAACCTTCCCCGGAGACACGGGGGCTTTGAAGTCAGGGTTTTCCTCCCTTAGCCTTTCCGCAGCCAAGCGGCCAGGCCTGCAAGGCAGCAGGACAATGATGATTAATTTTCGAGGTTCTCTCCTCTAGATCCGCCGTGTTTAGCCTGGGGGCTCGTGCTGCCAGTTTTTGAGGTCACCTCGGAGAGGATGTGGCCAAGGACCACGCACGGACGGTCTTGGGATAGAGGGATGCTATGCTAGTCCGGAGGGATTACACACGAGGGTGCCTCACGAAGGCCAAGAGGCCCTAGACTAGGGTGATCCCGGGGGAGGCACTGTAAGAGTTCCCCACTACCCGCACCACCAACGCAACTCTATGTGCCGTTCAGTCTAGCTTAGCACTGTTTATTACCGCCGTTAACTGCATGCACAGGGGGAGAATAATTAGTGGGTGAAATCAACAAGATGATAATATTGAGTATGTTTTTTGTTGAGAAGTGCTAGGGGAGGTGGGGAGGGGGGGGGGCGGCAAGGGGATCAATTGAAACTGTAAAAAAGGCGTAGAGGTAATGTTGCCGCAACATATCCATCCTACACAAAAATGCTTCTTTTTTACATAACAATGACAGTGTGTATATTCATGCATTCTTGGTGCGGGAGTGGAGATAGTGATGGAGAAGGTAGATATACTTTAAAATTAACGCCATTGAATAAGTTACACGTACAATGAAATCGTATTAGATAAGAGAGAGAGAGAGAGAGAGGATGAATACTGGAAAAGTGAACACCAAGAGTAGTGTGAGTTCTTCGAGTAGATTGGCATTCAACCCAAACATTCAGCAGTGTTTCAGTGTACACACTCAGCCTACAAATTTCAGTGTCCAAACTGATGTACATAATTTAACGACTGTCACACTCTTAAATAATTGACTTCAGCATAGAATGCATCCAGCATGAAGGTGGGATAAGGGGTGGCAGGTAATTTCTTTTCGCCTGTGTGTTGCAGCCATTGCATGGGGCTGAAAACACCCCATTACATCTATGGTTACTCGATGGTTCCAGTCGTCTGTCAGCCAGCTAATGCACCCGTCCCCGGATTTATTTAAATCCAACCAAGTATATGATGTTGAAAATGGTAAATTTACGTCCCCTGTGAATGCATTTCGTCTCTATTTATAGCTATAAGGCAGCAATTAATCCTAATCAATCAGTTTCTATTATTATGGGTATAAATCATAATAATTATTCTCGGTCAGTTTCTATTCATAGAAATATGCGCGTTAAACTGAAATGATCATAATTAATCGATGTACCTTTAATTTATCTGTGTCGGATTAGGAGTGGAAAAGTGGTAGTCCTGTCTTTGGATTGCCAGTAAAACAACAGGCCAGTTTTCATAGGCCAACCTATATATTCTTTACTTTTAAACAAAGGCGTCGCCCAAAATGCACTCAATCAGATTAGCTCCAAGGGACGTCATTTTTCATTTCATTCCAGAGAATGCTCTGCTGTGCTAATGCCATGGAATTCCAGGCTGGTAAGCTTACATTGTGTCATCAGGATATCAGCTGCCCTTGTTATGACTGCATCGCTCACTAGATCTAGAAAGAGAGGGTAGTGAGAGAAAAGGAATGACAGACCAGAACGAGAGGATGCATACCTGCGTGGACCTGTCTGTTATTACCCCACTGTCGGTTATGGGCACTATTTCAATGTTGCTCAATATAATTTATGTACCTAGTCCAAAACAAAACTGTGCCTCGCGTCATTCATTTTTGCGGCTGACTGCGGTGTTTAGACATAACACATGAACGGCAGACGAGAGCGCGTGGATTTCGTCTGACTACGAAGATATCGGTGCTTTGTATAATTGTGCGAGTAATCTACTTATAACAGAGCGCGCATAATTGAGGGAATGCCAGCTGGTTTGTTAATGTAGTTCTTTTCTTAGGTTGTCGATATCGCCAGCTGACGTCTCGTCAATTTCAATAGTTAGTGCAGCGACTGGCGTCTGTTCTCCGTTCGTGTGTGCATGTGTATGGGATATAGATTTCGAGCTTCCGTACACACTAAGACGTATGTCATTACTGCTACACAGAAGGTGTTTGTTAATGTTGCAGTATGAAAATATTTCCCGTTTCCGTTTTGAAACTTGACATGCAAGTATTTTCAAGATCGAGTTTTCTTGGCGCGAAAGGGACTTTGGGAAGGAAAGTATATCAAGCAAATTCATGAATTTTCGTTTTGTTCCTTGCGTGGTACTATTTTTGTGTATTTATTTTCTTCATTTTGATGGCAGACAGTTGATGCATACTGTGTGTGACTAGCTGCTCTGTTTCTATATTTTATTTTTATATTTATTTATTTTATGTAAAAAAAAAAAAGGAATCAGTAGATGGTGGCTTACAAATGCCGTTGAGAAGATTTTTTTTGTTTTGTTTTTTTCTTTTTCTTTAATAATATTTTTTCCTTCGACATTGTGTTTCCTTGTAACTTGCTATTTTTATTTATTTTATTTTTTTCCGTAGAACTATTACAATTTTTTTACAATATCAGAGAAACATCAGTAGGTCTCTTACAATGTCAGAAAATGTCAAAACGTCGAATCTTGACTCAGTCATAAATATTATTTGCAAATCATACTGTCTACCGTATCTAAATTTACTAATGGACATTTTTGCAATAGGAATAAGATGGGTAATTATAGGCACTTATTCAAGGTTCGTCTGATTGGGCAAATAACCAAACATAACATCTACTTCAGTTAACTTAATGTGTCTCTTTGTTAGTTTAAAAATACAGGCTTCTACAATAGACCAGAGTGGCTGAATTGTTTTTGCAATGCAAAAAGAAATGTTCTACATAATCAATATCATCACAATAGTCCCATGCGTTATTGTTACGTATACCAATAATAAGTAATACATTTGTCGGGTAAATGTTATGCATCAGTTTCCAGTGAAGAAGAGGCAGGCGTTCTTCTTTGGTACTTTTTTTTAGAAACCAACCAATTTTCTTGGTTAAAATAATATTGTATTTATTTTGCCAAATGTTGATGGAGCATGGCACACTTGACTTGTTTTTTGTAAGCATCAGCCGGAACCACTAAGCCGAGGGTTTAATTACATTTCTTTGGGGTGTACTACTTCCTGTGTCTTTACTGTTACTGTGAGCGTGCCGTGCGTGACGTGCTGTGTTTAGTGCTCTGTATTAAAACATGCGTGCCGGACCGTGAACCACTTTCTCACATAGTTGTTCAAACGACAACATGCAACCATTCGCATACACGTCCCGCACATAGGTAATTCCCTCCTTTATCCAGTCTTGGGGGAAAAAAAGGTGCCGTCTGTAGGATATACGGTAATTATTCCACAGGCATTCGTCTTCTAAAGACATAACTTCCTCTGTGCGGAATGAATTCTGATTTTCTAACAAACAATTCAGTACCTGTCTCAAGAAGAATGATTTAATGCCCTTAAACTGGTTGGCAGACACATTTGCTTTGAAGCAAGTCACATTATGTTCTAGCGTTGCGAACACATATCGTGCTTTACTTTTCCATTGGTAACTGAATATGCGCTGCCTAAGATAAGAGAAAGGAAGACTGCATATCTAAAGCATTTATCATTTTTAGACCACCTGTTTCCGGATGACTGCACAAGACAGTTCGCTTAACTTTCTCAAAAGCTTTTGTATACGAGTTTTTCTTTTTCCAAATGTATCTAAAGATTAGTGTATTTAATTTTGTTAGTAAATCCAATGGTGCTACTAGGGCTTACATTGGGTATACAAACTGGGAGATCAGGAAGCTTTTGACCATACAAAGTTTGTCGCTAAGTCTGAGATTTCTGCGTGACAACTTGGATATTATTCTCTACTGTTTCTAGTCATGATGTCCAATTTTCGGGCAATATTTCAGGCTGGAATGTTGTTTTTTAAAATATACACCAAGACTTTCTAATTGTGTCTTCCACTTAATTCCACAAATTTTTCTCCTGAATCTTTGTTTGTGTCGATCCACATGGCTTCGGTTTTATTTTTATTTATCTCAAGGTTTGAAATGTATGAAAAATCTGTTACTATTTTAATAACTATTTTTATATCATCTTTGTCCTTCAAAAACAAGCTAATATCATCTGCGAACATTGCCAGCTTTAGAACCGTTGACCGGTGATTTGCATGGCCAGGGATAACGATTCCCTTCATGAATATTAATTTGCTTGTTATGCAATATATCAATACATGTGTCCAAGAAGGGAAAACTTTATGGAGTGGGAACATTGCAAAAAGCAATAGGGACTAACCCCAGACGCCCCGCAGTCCACTTGACTATATCCAGGCTTCCCCACTCCCGGGGAGGGTATGAATATACTCACAGTATACTCACAATAGACATTGGACCTGCTAGTGGGTATATTTAGGATTGCTGCCTACGACCGGTTTCACGCCGGGGGGGGGGGGGGGGAGGGGGGGTGAGGGGGGGGGGGGCTCGTCGGTGTTACGATTGTGGTTGTGTTGACCTGTGAGAGCATGCATGTGTTGATCGTAGGAAACGATCTGATTTTTATTTGAACTATCATGGTTACGAATCACGTACCTTTTCAGTAGGATTTTTCTTTTGTTCGTGTTTAGAGCGGATTTCGTTTTGTTATGTTAATTTTAGTCCAGAACGTTCTAGAAAGGTCGCACTGTTTAGTGACCTCGTATGTATGACGTCGGTAAATACGGAACATTTCGCAACAAGTTGTTTACTGTGCGCGTGTAGTGAACGGTCGTTCTTTATGTTTTATGAAAAATCGTGAAGCTTCCAGAAAGTATAGGCAAGGCCGTAAACGGTCGGACATACTATTGTGTGATGTCATTATATTATAGGATTTGGGGCTGAAATGAGCAGTCGAATTTTGTAGACCAGGGTAGTTTAGTCTAGAAAGTTTTTTTGTTTATTAATATTTATGAGTTTCAGTTACTTGTTCGTTCTGATTGGTTGCGTTGTATGATTTTCCTGCATTATTCTAGAAATTTGTTGCACTTTAAAAGATTGGTGTTGGGAAGCACATTTGTACATTGTCTTGCATTGTCAGATGTAGAGACACACAGTTTATTGTAGGTACGTGGCCCGTATGGGGTGTACATTGGATGAGAAACTTTGTGTTGTCAGTGTGGACATTTGCAGAAGAGACGTTGTAGCAGTGTTTGTGCATTTGGGAACACATTGTGTGGAGATCGCATCGCTGAATTAAAATATTGTTGGAACTGTTACTCCAGTATTGTCTACATCCTTAAGCCACGTGTAACGGGTTGCAGCTGAATGAAGTTTATTAAAAAAAAAAAAAAAACACTTATGTGCGTGCGTCTGGTGTGTTTATCATACTACGACTACGACCCAACCACGTAACAGTCGGCTAGGCTACTCACAGCGGTGCACACTGTCTGTGTCATCACAACAGGACGACGAAACCCTTGTTACGCCCCATGCAACTTTATAGGTTTCCTCGTCCTTTGGTGGGACAGTGTCAAACACAATAACTTGAAATGACTCAGTGTTAAAATGTCAAATTCGAACACTGGAAATTCAAGTCAAAGGAGTTACTATGCTGTGGGGGCTCAGGGTAGGGGTAGGGGACGGGTGTCCATGTAACACTAGCACGGTCACACTCATACTTCCTTGTACGCCATACCCCTCTTTCTGTATAGTAGTGTACTGCGCAATCGCGGCATTCAGTTTAGTTCGCGAGTACATCTCTCTCTCTCTCTCTCTCTCTCTCTCTCTCTCTCTCTCGCTCTCTCTCTCTCTCTCTCTCTCTCTCTCTCTCTCTCTCTCTCTCTCTCTCTCACACACACACACACACACACACGCACGCATGCACGCACGCACGCACGCACGCACACACACACACACACACACACACACACACACACACACACACACACACACACACACACACACACACAGGCACTGAATGACACGCAGAGTGTGACTTGTGCTGCTGTTGTTCTGGTCTGCCTGCCGTCCGGGCCGCTTGCTTCACGCTCTGCAAACACATAACGCAACGCAAAATGCTTTATGTTTCTCACTTCTGCATTACTACACTTATTCGGGACTACCGTCTGACGCGTGTTCCGGCTGTAGTAAAAAAAAAAACAACCGAGCTGTGGGTCATTGGCCAGTACGCAACACTAACCGGTGACTCTCCACCCCACGTCATATCTTGTGGTTTAGTTAGTAATTGCATGTCGTTCTTGGGGGCGTAAAGCAGGGCTGCGTGCTGGCACCGACCCTCTTCACCATCTTTTTTAGCATGATGTTGAAGCAGGCCACAGTGGACCTCGATGATGACGATGCAGTGTACTTCAGGTATCGTCTCGATGGCAGCCTGTTCAACCTCAGACGACTGCAGGCCCACACGAAAACCCTAGACCAACTGATTCGTGAGCTGCTTTTTGCTGATGATGCTGCCCTCGTTGCACACACAGAGAGAGCCCTGCAGCGCATCACGTCTTGCTTCGCAGATGCTGCCCAGCTCTTTGGACTCGAGGTCAGTCTGAAAAAGACAAAGGTCCTCCATCAGCCGGCACCCAAGACAGTGTATCGCCCTCCTCACATCACCATTGGCGAGTCTGAACTAAAGTCAGTGCACCAGTTTACTTACCTTGGCTGCATTATCCCGTCGGACGCCAAGCTGGACAAGGAGCTTGACAGCAGGCTGGCAAAAGCGAACAGCGCTTTCGGGCGACTTTTCAAGCGGGTGTGGCACAATCAACAGCTGAAAACAGGCACCAAGATCAGCGTGTACAGAGCTGTGGTCCTCACCACCCTGCTGTATGGTTCCGAGTCCTGGGCCCTCTACCGAAGCCAACTACGACTCCTCGAACGCTTCCACCAGCGCTGCCTGCGTACCATCCTGGGCATTCACTGGAGTGACTATGTCACCAACGTCGAGGTCCTTGAACAGGCTGAAACTGTGAGCATCGAGGCTTTGCTGCTGCGGACACAGCTCCGCTGGGCGGGGCATGTCTCCAGGATGGAGGATCATCGCCTACCAAAGATCACCCTGTTCGGCGAGCTTGCTACTGGACACCGTGACAGAGGGGCACCAAAGAAGAGATACCTGCCAAATCGACCACCAACAGTGGTCTTCGCTTGCTGCGGACCGTGACATCTGGCGCTCCACCATTTACAAGGCAGCTGTCTCCTTTGAGGACTCTCACAGAGCTAACCTTAAGGACAAGCGGCTCAGGAGAAAAAACAGAGATGCCGCAGCTTAGAACCCTGGCCATACCTTCCCCTGCAGCCACTGCGGTCGAACCTGCCTGTCTCGGATTGGCCTCCGCAGCCACGAACAAGCCTGCAGACGTCGTGGGCAACTCCTATAAAATCTTCGTTCGCGAAGTCAAGCCAAGATGAGATGCATGTCGTTCCGGCACTGCTGAGAGAAACTGAACACAACCCAAGTGCAAGAGGTATAGATCCTCATGAGCCCCCGCTATCGCGGGGGCTCATGAGGATCTATGCCTCTTCATGTTACTACTTTGTTTACGTACATAGGCATCACCTCGTATATAGGCCAGCACCGTATATAGGCCAGCATGACCTTCTAGTCATTTCCCTTCTGCGTGCAGCAGTCATTACTCTTTTCTTTTACGAAAAAAAAAAAAAGCAAATTTACTCATTAATACTCGCATGATTTTTCATAAACAGTGTTTGCATAAGCTTGTTGTTTGTCCCGGCACTGAGTGACGTATAACATCGAGTCGTCACTATGAACACGGCATCGTGGGACTAATGATGCCATGACATGAAGCTTGAAGTGACTTCAGTTTGCCTCTCGTGCTAATCTTCTTCTTCAAAATAGCTATGCTACGCCAGATCACAGAGCTTACGAATGGCGGGAATCACTGTGTGACCTTACTTATTTCTGTGTGCCAGTGTCTGTTGATCAGAGGGCGGGTTAAAATAGAAGTAGATGGATTCCAGCCTAAAAATATAAACAACTATGAATGTTCCTAAAGACAAACACATCTGAGCTCCAAACAAGACTGTAGACTTTGGAATGAAATCCACATCTCGTTTTTGTCTACCCTATTGAAAACACGGTGTAGACATTGAAATGGGGCTGGTCGGAGCGCTATCCGGAGCATGCACATGACGTTTTTGGCGTGTGGGGCAGAAATTCTGACAAAGAAGTCAGTAACAAGACAAAAAAGGTTACTCCTAGCTAAGCAAACCTTGCTAGAGAACGTCTTTTTACGCCAAAGCTCAGTATGTGCGTATGTGTGTGTGTGTG
Organism: Semisulcospira habei; assembly: GCA_036245525.1. Taxonomy (NCBI): domain Eukaryota; kingdom Metazoa; phylum Mollusca; class Gastropoda; family Semisulcospiridae; genus Semisulcospira; species Semisulcospira habei. The sequence goes on along the minus strand of BTPG01000003.1, from coordinate 26,156,920 downwards.
TGTGTGTGTGTGTGTGTGTGTGTGTGTGTGTGTGTGTGTGTGTGCGCGCGCGTGCGTGCGTGCATGCGTGCGTGTGTGTGTGTGTGTGTGTGTGTGTGTGTTTGTGTTTGACAGCGACTGGAGCCCGCGTTTGAGGATGGACAAGCTGGAATTTTTAAGATATTGTCCCTAAAAGAATTTTCTCTAGACCTTGTTTTGGATTTTTTTGTTATTAAGATGCTCATTGGCGAGAAAATGTCCGTTTCACAAAAACCACTTGATCCACAATGGAGTCCGTAAATATACTTATTTTTACTAGATATTTTCCGTATAGCTAGATAACAGGGAGATATTAAAGGAGTTCGTTAACCAGCATTGTACCTCTAGCACTTTTTGAGTGATAATTAAATCTTAATATATATATATATATATATATATATATATATATATATATATATATATATATATATATATATATAATATATATATATATATATATATATATATATATATATATATATATATATATATATATATATATATATATATATATATATATATATATATATATATATATATATTCAGGTTTGGGGAATTATTTTCACGAATTAGATGGCTTAATCTTAAAACAATTGAATCTTTTTTTACGAAAAAACCCCCCAAATCTTCTCATAATAATCGCACGATTTATCGTATACGGTATTTACATAAGCCTAAAGTGTGTCTCGGGTTTCGGGTACGATTAGGTCAATTGTGACCTGTATGCCCTAGGTGTGAAAAACGGACAGTTTTCTGCATCCCTTTTTCGGAGTCATTTTTAAAACAGCTAACATAACTTTAATTTTTCTTTTACGAAAAAAACAACAACTATCTTCTCATTAATATCTTCTCATCATCTACAGGGACTGTCTTTCTTCTCACCTCTCCTTCTCTCAGTCTCTCCCTTTTGCTCATCCCTCCTTTGGATCTGTCGAAGCCGTAGCAACACTCCCTGGCCAGTCTCTCATCTTCTCATGTATCTATCGCCCCCTTCCAAGCTCTCAAAACAAACTCTATGTTCCTCAACGAGTTCGACCTCCTCCTCGACCATTACAGCATACGACCCGGAAAACACATCCTTCTTGGCGACTTCAACTTCCACTTCGACAAACCCGAATACCCGCACACAAAACGCATTTGCACGTCACTTTCATACCACAATCTTACACAACGACTGGATCATCACCCGCACCTCCGATCAACTCTTTCTCGACTCAGAACCTCCTCTGTGCTCCCCTCTGATCACCTCGCTATTCTCCCTGAACCTACCTCCCCCGAAAAAAAAAAACAAGCTCCTTGTCTCTAGTCGCATACTGAATTCTGTCAACCGAGAGAGCTTCTTCGACGAAGCTGTCGACCTTCTCTTGAACCCCGCTCCGTCTCCTGATCTTGCATCCCACTTCGATTCCTCCCTTCGAAAACTCCTAGACACCCATGTCCCTGTCACCACCTGCTCCATGCCCGACCGACTCGTGAGCGCCGACAAGCGGAACGCTGCTGGCGCTCATCCGACCTCACCGTTCACAGACAGATCTTCCAAACCATCAGATCCAAAGTCGGCAGAATGATCTCTGACTCTAAACGGAAACACCTTCAAAACAAAATCCTGGAATCCACTTCTTCCATAACCCTATACGGTACCATGAACACACTCCTAGGCACTTCTAAAGACTCACCTCTCCCCAACACACACAGCAAAGAAGAACTCCCGTCCGCCTTTTCCACCTATTTTTCTAACAAAATCCAAACTCTGCGCAACACACTCGATACTTTACCTTTTCCGCCTTGCCCTCCCCTCTCGTTCTTCCGCCCTGTCTCTCAAGATGAAGTTCTCAAGACCATAATGTCTATGCCTTTCAAAACCTGCGAACTAGACCCTCTCCCGAGGTAGTACCTTTGTAAACCTGGCAGCAGCACCTATCCGGGTGGAAGGGAGCACTGGTCCTCACCCAGCACTCAACTCTCACCTCTGGCTCCAAGAAACCTGTGGCCACACCCTGATAAACCGCTTCTGCTGGCGGGCTAAACGAAGTTAGGGGCCAATGTGTTGTTACTCATTGGTGGACAGACCGAGCTCAACAGTCCAGAACGACAATCGGTCTAGGGGAGGGGCCCCCGATACACGTCCCTGGCCGAAGACAGAGATGCAGGACCTTTCAGGTGCCTAACGGCTGCATCATGCATACTTGCGCTTCATGACAGACCCTCTCCCGGCTTCTCTCTACCATGGACGGCCTTCCAAAACTTTTGCCCTTTATTACCGACATCATCAACACATCTCTAGAAAATGGCTCTGTCCCCGATATCTTCAAGTCCGCCATCGTCCATCCTCTCCTAAAAAAACACAACCTCGACCCAAACGAACTCAAGAACTATCGCCCAGTCTCAAATCTCTCTTCCCTGTCCAAGCTTCTTGAGAAGGTAGTTCTCAACCAGCTCAACCTCCACCTCGCCGACAACAATCTCCTCAGTCCCTTCCAGTCTCCCTACCGCAAACATCACAGCACTGATACAGCCCTTCTACATATCCTGAACGATCTGCTCCTCTCCATCGACTCGGGCAACATGTCCCTTCTTACGCTACTCGATCTCTCTGCCGCCTTCAACACTATAGATCACTCTATCCTCCTCCACCGCCTTCACCACTCCTTTGGCATCACTGACTCTGCTCACTCCTGGTTTCTCCTACCTCTCCGACAGACAGCATTCCGTCACCATCGACGGCCTCACCTCTAACCCGGGCAGGCTCTCCTGCCGAGTTCTACAGGGGTCCGTCCTGGACCCGGCCCTTTTCACACTTTACACCTCTCCCCTGTCCAACATCATCCAGTCTCATCACATACACCACCACCTCTACGCTGACGACTCACAACTACCAGACAAAGACAAACTCGACAACACTCAGTCACTATTGACTCGCATGGCTGACTGCTACGAAAATGTGAAAAACTGGATGACAGCAAACAAACTAAAACTGAATGACGATAAAACGGAAAGCCATACTGGTAGGCCCTCGCCAGGAACTCCCCAACATCCCTCCCTCTCTCCATCTTCAACTCGACAACACCCCCATCCCCCTCTCTGACTCGGCCAAGAACCTCGGCGTTATCCTCGATTCCTCTCTTTCCATGACCAGCTTTGTCTCCGCCACGGCCCAGGCATGCTATTTCCACCTCTGTCGCATCAGTCAGATCAGAAAATACCTCACCGCCGAAGCTGCCACCAAACTTGCTGTCTCTCGCATCTTATCTCGCATCGACTATTGCAACTCTCTCCTTTCCGGCTCCCTCACCCCACCACTTTAACTCTCCAGCGCGTCCAGAACAATGCTGCCCGCCTCGTCCTCAGAAAGAAAAAAATCCGACCACATCACTCCCCTGCTCAAACTCCTTCACTGGCTCCCCATCCCCTGGCGCATCCAATACAAGATTCTGTCTCTCTGCTACAAATTCCTGAACAACTACGCTCCTGTCTATCTCTCCAACTTACTTCACCCCTACACTCCTTCCCGCTCCCTCCGCTCCGCCTCCGACCCTCTCCGCCTCCACAGAAACACACTGTCTCCTATTTCCAGTCCTCCCTCAAAACTCACCTCTTTCAACAGTTCTAGCACTATAATATCACCACACTCCCCACCCCAAGCTGACTGTCGTAATGTATTTGTGGTACGTGAGTCATTGTCAAAAGCGTGCGCATGTGTGCACGAGTTGTGAGTGCGCGCTTAGAGTTATAATTATTATAAGATAAGCGCATTATAAATACCGTAATTATTATTATTATTATAATTCCCGCATGATTTTTCATAAACAGTGTTTGCATTAGTCTGCTGTTTATCCCGGCCCTGGGGTAGGATTAGGTCAAATTGTGACCCTTAAGCTCTAGGAATGAAAATCAGCACGAAAATTGCAAAGTCAATCCTTTGATACGTCAAATATTAGTACTGCGTTCATGACGTATAACATCGAGTCGTCACTATGAACACGTCTTCGTGGGGCTAATGATGCCATGACGTAAAGCTTGAAGTGACGTCATTTCGCTGTTTGTGCTACTTATTTTTCTTTAGAATAGCTCTGCTACGCCAGACCACAGAGCTTACAAATGACGGGAATCGCCGTGTGTCCGTCTTTATTTCTGTGCGCCAGTACAGCGCGTGTGTATCAGAGGGTATGTTAGAGTACAAGGAGATAGATTCCTGTCGCTACACGAGCCCACAGAGCGTACTAATGGCGGGAAGCGCCATGTGACCGTCTTAATTTGTGTGCGCCGACGTGTGTGTTGATCAGAGGGTGGCTTAGAGAGGAGGGAAAATGGATCAGCATAATAAGCCTAAAAATATGAACTACTCTGAATGTTCTTAAAAAATAAACGCATCTGAGCTCCAAACAATACGATAGACTTCGGTATGAAATCCTCATCTTGTTTCTTTTAGGAACATTCAGAGTTCATATTTTTAAGCTTTTGTAAAGCTTTTAGGAACATTCACAGTTGTTGTCTACCGTATACGGTAGACTTAAGGATGGGGCTGGTCGGAGCGCGTTCCGTAGAATTGAAAGGACACAACAGGCGGGCGGTGCTCATGGTCTGGCAAAGAAGTAACAAGATAAAAATGACGTCACGTCTAGCCACTCTAACCTTGCTGTTGAACGTCATTGGCGCGAAACATCGAATGTGCGTATGTGTGTGTGTGTGTGTGTGTGTGTGTGTGTGTGTGTGTGTGTGTATGCGCGTGTGTGTGTCGGTGTGTGTGTGTGTGTGTGAATACTATCCCAAATATTGAACGTGGGGGAAGGGGGGAAGGGGGGGGGATTCAAACACCCAAAACAGGGATTTTAAAGAATTTCGGGCTGAGGCGGGAGGGGGTGGGGGAGGGGGGTTCGGAACCCGTGGACCCCCACGCCACCCCCCTCCTCTCCAGATCCGCCCCTGGTTCCACTGCTTTTGCCGCGTATCCGCATGCGGCATGTCTGGAATAAGGAACAGTTATGAAATCAAGAATATGGCCACATGACCGGAGCTGATAGAAAAAAGAACTGACCGGTATTGGTAAAGGGGTGTGGACTCCAGCACAGTTCACAAGACCATGTCTGAACCCCGCACATGAGACTGAATGAGGCTTGCACTGGATCAGTTCTACTTGAGTGGTGACTGAAACCGCTCCGGGTTACTACCGTTAATTCGGGCGGACCGTCGGGGGTTCTTTCTCCGGGTACTCCGGCTCTTCCTCCCCCTCCACTTTGGTATCAGTTTCAGCCAACTTAATCAAATTTCAAATACAAACGATTTTGAATTTCCAAAAACTACAGTAGCTCGCTTGAGCTTACCCTTAGCACCACGTGAATGTTCTGTGTTTATGTACAGTGTGTGAGTGAATGCGCGTGATTCACGTGAGCGTGCTTGTTGGGTTCAGTTCGCGGCGGCGCTTTGAGCCGATTTTCAATTGGGATAAAGCGCCTATTTAATGCGCTTATTATTATTATTATTATTATTATTATTAGACTGGACTTGCAGGTGGATGTGTAAAACAAGGCATATTTCAACACCAGTGACGGATTCGGGGGAGGAAGAAGCAGGAGTTCTGGATCCCCCCTCCCCCTCTCCAAAGCAAACATTTGTTTTTCAAAATGATATAACAAAGTTCCTTTTGGGGAATTTACACCTCCCCCACCGGGTTTTGAGAAAGTGCTAGATGCACCTCTTCAGCCCCCCCCCCCCCCATCTCTCTCCCCGCCCCCTTCCCTCGTTGATCGAATTTTCGGCCACTTGGATGTAAAGTCTGGCGTCCCAAGGCCTCTTGTTTCAGATGGAAGGTCCCCCCCCCCAAAAAAAAAAAAAAAAAAAAAAAAAAAAATTAAAACGCCCCCTCTCTCCAACCCCCTTTTAGGTAATTGATCCGCCCCTAAACTTACCCCACCACAGACACGCACACGGTCTCTCTCTCTCTCTCTCTCTCTCTCTCTCTGTGGCTCTCTCTCTCTCTCTCTCTCTCTGTGGCTCTCTCTCTCTCTCTCTCTCTCTCTCTCTCTCTCTAAGAATCTCTCTCTCTCTCTCTCTCTCTCTCTCTCTCTCTCTCTCTCTCTGGAACCGTCTGTGGTCACTGTCCTGCGTGAGTGTTTCCGGCCCCTAACCTGGATCTGATGTGCTTGTCGTGCACGTCGGCCGCGATTGGCGATAAATGTCAGTGTGTGTGTGTGTGTGTGTGTGTGTGTGTGTGTGTGTGTGTGTGTGTGTGTGTGTGTGTGTATTAATGTGTGTTTGTCAATGTGTGTGTGAGTGCATGGGTGCTGTAACTGTCTTTTCTTAGAGTGTTTCTTTCTTGAGATGTTCCATGCAGTGATCGTGCACACATCTTGTTCATTGTCATGGACTACGGACAGTTTTATTGAAATACATAAGTCAAAATTAATCT
>BTPG01000003.1:25960496-26145496 GCA_036245525.1 Semisulcospira habei | reverse complement strand
TTCGCGAACGAAGATTCTATAGGGCTTGCCCACGTCGTCTGCAGGCATTTTCGTGACTGCGGAGGCCAATCCGGGACAGGCAGGTTCGACCGCAGTGGCTGCAGGGGAAGGTCTGGTCAGGGTTCTGAGTTACGACAACTCTGTTTTTTCTCCTGAGCCGCTTGTCCTTGAGGTTAGCTCTGCGAGAGTCCTCAAAGGAGACGGCTTCCTTGTGAATGGTGGAGCGCCAGGTGTCACGGTCCGCAGCAAGCGAAGACCAATGGCGGTGGTCGATTTGGCAGGCACTAAGTGACTTCTTGAGACCGTCTTTGTATCTCTTCTTTGGTGCCCCTCTGTCTCGGTGTCCAGTGGCGAGCTCGCCGAACAGAGTGATCTTGGGTAGGCGATGATCCTCCATCCTGGAGACGTGCCCCGCCCAGCGAAGCTGTGTCCGCAGCAGCAAAGCCTCGATGCTCAAAGTTTCCGCCTGTTCAAGGACCTCGACGTTGGTGACATAGTCACTCCAGTGAATGCTTAGGATGGTACGCAGGCAGCGCTGGTGAAAGCGTTCGAGGAGTCGTAGTTGGCTGCGGCAGAGGGCCCAGGACTCGGAACCGTACAGCAGGGTGGTGAGGACGACAGCTCTGTACACGCTGATCTTGGTGCCTTTTTTCAGCTGTTGATTGTGCCACACCCGCTTGAATAGTCGCCCGAAAGCACTGTTCGCTTTTGCCAGCCTGTTGTCCAGCTGCTTGTCCAGCTTGGCGTCTGATGTGATGATGCAGCCGAGTTAGGTAAACTGGTGTACAGACTTCAGTTCAGACTCGCCGATGGTGATGTGGAGAGGGCGATGCTCTTCCTTGGGTGCTGGCTGATGAAGGACCTCTATCTTTTTGAGACTGACCTCAAGTCCAAAGAGCTGGGCGGCATCTGCGAAGCAGGACGTAATGCGCTGCAAGGCTCTCTCTGTGTGTGCAACGAGGGCAGCGTCATCAGCAAAGAGCCGCTCACGAATCAGTTGGTCTAGGGTTTTAGTGTGGGCCTGCAGTCGTCTGAGGTTGAACAGGCTGCCATCGAGACGATACCTGATGTACACTGCGTCGTCATCGTCAAGGTCCACTGTGGCCTGCTTCAACATCATGCTGAAGAAGATGGTGAAGAGGGTTGGTGCCAGCACGCAGCCTTGCTTCACGCCGTTGCGAATGGGGAATGGTTCTGAGAGGTCACTGTTTAGTCTGACCTGGCCTTGCTGGTCCTCGTGGAGCTGGACGATCATGTTGAGGAACTTTGGGGGACAGCCTAGTCGCTCCAGGATCTGCCACATACCTTGCCTGCTCACAGTGTCAAACGCTTTTGTTAGGTCGACAAACGTTACTTTGTTCTGCTCGCGGCACTTCTCCTGAAGCTGTCTCAGCACAAAGACCATGTCGGTGGTACTCCTGTTGGCTCTGAAGCCACACTGGCCCTCTGGGAGGTGGTCTTCAGCGATGGCAGGTACCAGCCGATTCAGGAGCAACCTTGCGAGAATTTTCCCGGCAATGGACAGCAAGGTAATTCCACGATAATTAGAGCAGGCAGACTTCTCTCCTTTGTTCTTGTACAGGGTGATGATGACTGCATCACGGAGATCCTTTGGTAGTGTTCCTTTTTCCCAGCAGCAGAGAAAAAGGTCGTGTAGCTTGTTGTGCAGTGCTGGGACTCCATGTTTCCATATCTCTGGCGGGATTCCGTCAATGCCTGCTGCTTTGCCTCTCTTGAGCTGGTGGATGGCTGTGAGGGTCTCTTCGGCGGTGGGCGGTTCGTCCAATTCAACCTTTAGTGGAAGGTGTGGGATTTGGAGGATGACTGTTTCTTGAACAGTGCGCTCAGCGCTGAAGAGGTCCTGAAAGTATTCAGACCAGCGGTTCAAGATGGAGGTATTATCTGTGAGAAGTGCCTGTCCATCAGCGCTTCGCAGGGGACTTTGTACCAGGTGCCTAGGGCCATACACTGCTTTCAGTGCTTCGTAGAAGCCTCTGTAGTCACCGTTGTCAGCGCAGATCTGGGTCCTCTGTGCGAGTCTGGACCACCACTCGTTCTGGAGTTCTCTAAGCTTGAGCTGGAGACTGCTGCAGATGAGGCGGAAGGCAAACTTCTTCACAGGGCATGAAGGCTGGGCTAGGTGGGCCTGGTGGGCGGCTCTTTTTTTTGTGCTAGAAGTTCCTGGATTTCTACGTCGTTTTCGTCAAACCAGTCTTTGTTCCTCTTTCTAGCAAAGCCCAAGACTTCCATAGAAGATTTTACAATAGCAGTTTTCAGTTGTTCCCAGAGTGTTTCAGGGGAGGAGTCTGCTGGATCAACTGTGTCTTTGAGCATGCGCTGTAAATCGGCCTGAAGGGCAGCTTTCTTGTCGTCACGCTGAAGGCTGGCAACATCAAGCTTTTTCTTGGGGGGGGGGGGGGGCCCTTTCTTGGGTTTCAGCTTGAGGGGGAGCCTGAGTTTGCAGGGATCAAGGCGGTGGTCAGTGTGGCACTCTGCGCTGGGCATCACTCTGGTGAGGAGGACGTCACTGCGGTCCCTCTGACGCACTAGGACATAGTCGATAAGGTGCCAGTGCTTGGAGCGAGGATGCATCCAGGTGGTCTTTCGACTGTCCTTTTGCTGGAAAGTAGTGTTGGTGATGACAAGTTGCTGCTCTGCACAGAGCTCCAACAGTAGGTGACCATTGTCATTGCAGTTCCCAACGCCATGCTTGCCGAGGACTCCTTTCCAGGCTTCAGATTCTTGGCCCACTCTGGCGTTGAAGTCGCCAAGGATGATGACTTTGTCGTCTGCAGGGGTGCTCTGCAGGAGGCTGCGCAGGTCAGAGTAGAACTTGTCTTTTTCTGCAGGCTCTGCCAGGAGGGTTGGGGAGTACACACTGAGAAGGTGACGTATTGCTGGTGTCTCAGTGGGAGGCGCATGGACATGATGCGGTCGGAGTGACCCGTTGGTAGGTTTTCCAACTTAGTCGCAATGGGGGTCTTCACCATGAAGCCCACGCCTGAGAGCCGTCTTTCTGATGCAGGCCTGCCTGACCAGTAGAGTGTGTAGTCAGCGCCAAGTTCTTGGAGGCTGCCTTCCTCCGGGAGGCGTACTTCGCTGAGCGTGGCGATGTCGATGTTTAACCTCCGCAATTCATGGGCAATGAGGGCGGAGCGACGCTCAGGGCGTCCGCTGTCTGCTGTGTCCAGCATGGTTAGGATGTTCCAGCATGCTACGTTGAGTCCAGTCGTGGTCATCATGAGAGTGGATCCATTGTTTTTTCTTGTTTTCTGACCGCATGAGAAGATGCCCGTTGACCGCGGCTAGCCGACTGGGGTTACGAGGGGATGAGCTTTGGTTAGGCCACCTTTTCTAGGCCCCTCTCCGTGTGGAGCAAGCAGTGCTGTCCCTAGAGAAGGCTGCTTGGTCGTTCAGGGTGTGCCGAGTGACGTTGTCATCCCCAGGTCAACATCAGGCGACCAATATCCTGAACCGCCTGCATGCAGGTTTGAGACTGCGGCTTCCAGTGACATCTTTCACCTGCCGTTTTGCCCCTTGCCCATCACTACAGGACTTGGAAAGTTCAGTGTCATAGTCCGTGGGCGTTTCCTAAAGCCTGCGCGGTGGAGCTTTTTGGTGGAGTGCAGTGTGCGCAGTACTGGCCCCACCCTTTAAACCCTTGGTTCGTTTGCCATGGCCTAGCAAGCTGGGACGGTGGCATCGAGGTCCTCAGGTCGTAGGTTTTATATCAGACTGTCCTTGTCTTAGTCTCTGGCTCAAAAGCCTTCCCCGGAGACACGGGAGTTTTGACGTCAGGGGTTTCCTCCCTTAGCCTTTCCGCAGCCAAGCGGCCAGGCCTTGCAAAAACAAGTTATACACACTGAAAAAATAACACTCTTGTAATAAATGTTTATCATGTTGACAATGGTTTTCTTATCTTATTATTGTCTTTCGTCCCGATTGGTTGTACATTGCTGAACGTCCGGACGTGCCAGCACTGATAATGAAGGTGAAAAAAATAAAATAAAATAATGAACAGAATATTGAATGTATGTCGCCAGCCAGTCTAATACGCTAAATAAACTTAAGATCATTTAGCAACACACATCCAAAATCAAGAGAGATACACCACCACCAACCTCCCCCCCAAAAAAAAAAAAAAACAACAACCAACAACAACAACAAAAAAAGCCACAAAAAACAAACAAACAAACAAACAAAAAAATTATTCAGACCTAAAAGGTGACTACCAATTATGTAAAATGCAAAGAAAAGAAGTGCCCAACGGAGAAAAAAACACGCTTAGAAAAGACGGTTACAACACAATTTAGTAAGATTTTGGGTAAATCCGCCTTGTCAAAACAGACAAACAAACAAACAAACAGAGAGATCAGTCGCTACTTATCTTTGTTCACAGAAGGAATGTGCTGCACATTCCTTCTGCCAATGAAGATAAGTAGCGGCTAATCTCTCTGTTTGTTTGTCTATTTTGACAAAGGGTATTTACCCGAAATATTAATAAATTGTGTTGTACCCATCTTTTCTAAGCGTGTTTCTTTCTCCGTTGGGTACTTCTTTAATGTTACACAGCATACAAAATGATCCAGGTGTACATCAGATAAAAACAGAGCTATACACGCTGAAAACAACCGAATAATAACGTTCTTGTAATAAGTCTTTATGTTGACAATGTTTGTTTCTTTTTGTCTTATTATTGTCTTTCGTCCCCAACCGCCATTTCATCAGCAGTTCCATTTTCAAAGTTGCACATGTTATATACAATATACAAAATGATGCAGGCGCACCAACCCCATAGTAGCACTCTTGTAATAAATCTTTATGTTGACAATGGTTTTCTTACTCCTTATTATTGTCTCTCGTCCCCAACCGCCGTTCCATCAGCAGTTCCATTTTCAAAGTTTTACATGTTATATACAGTATACAAAATGATGCAGGCGCACCAACCCCATAGTAGCACTCTTGTAATAAATCTTTATGTTGACAATGGTTTTCTTACTCCTTATTATTGTCTCTCGTCCCCAACTGCCGTTCCATCAGCAGTTCCATTTTCAAAGTTTTACATGTTATATACAGTATACAAAATGATGCAGGTGCACCAACCCCATAGTAGCACTCTTGTAATAAATCGTTATGTTGACAATGGTTTTCTTGCCCCTTATTATTGTCTCTCATCCCCAAGCGTCGTTCCATTTGCAGTTCCATTGACAAAAACAAGCTAGACATGCTGAAACCAACCCAATAATAATGAACACTCTTGTAATAAATCTGTATGAAAACGAAAATGACGCGAGTGTCGGAGAATCTCAATTCATTTCTTTTGTAACTTTTTCAGTCTGTTGCGGATGTAATCCTTAATGTTTGTCCAGCGCCTATGTCTAAGTGCAGGCTCTTCTGCAATTGCCTGCTGTATCTCGGCCTTTCCAGAAAGTTTGTTCACAACGAGGTGTGTCTTGAAACGAGTTTCAACAGCTTTTTCTTCAGCTGTCCCCCATGGTTTCCTTGTAAATCTAGCTTTCTTTCGAACAGGAGCCGACGCAGAACTGTCATCATCAAAACTATCTAGTTTGTCATCAGGCTCTGGACGTCTTTTCTCGGTCATGCTCATTGATTCCTGTGTTGTTGACTTGCTATTTGCTTCATTCACAGGTGCTGTTTCCCCAGAGACCTCTCTGCGAGTTTCTGATGTGTTTTCATTGTCAAAGTCAATCTCTTCATCATCGCCCAGTTCAGCTCTAATGCAACTCTCAAAATCTGTCATCCCATTGTTAACTGACAGAAGAATCTTTACCACTTTTGCCTTTTGAAGGACGTCTTGAGGTTGGCGGTAGATATGGCGATGTATCCGAATATCATGAACAAGGAAGTCTGCCAGCTGATCCTGGTCTAACTCCGAGATGGCCATGGACTGAGCCAAAGTTGCAACCTGCTTCCGTAACTGAGTAAATGTGAACATGGCTGGGTTTGACTCTTGTGCATGTAGCGCATGTTCCTTCAGAACATCATGGCCTCTGTAAGGCCTCTGACCAGAAGGTGTGGCAAAGATGTACTGGGAACCGGCGAGAGCTGGCACTGATTGCCTCATTTGAAGGATTCTGTCCACAGTTGTCATCATCTTCTTCGTCAGGAAATTGGGAACACTCCTATTAAACTTGCCCCTGATTTCCAATCGCTGAAATTGATTCACCATTTTCTTCTCAACCTCTGTGAGACCTTTCAAGATATCCTGATTGGTGATCGATCCAATCTTAGCATTCTGGAAGTCTGATACCTTCATTCTCTGAACTTCTCCCCCTCGTTTTCGGTTGAAAAGTGATACAGCGCAAAGAGTTGCTTTAACCACTGTCGGATAATCTTCCGAAACCATCGTCTTCTCAAGAAGCTGTTGGACCTTCCTCACATCTTCACTTGATGGGATCAGCTTGGGTTTGTTCATGGTCATTTTTCCGACCGACTGGGCTGCTGTAGCTGACACACAATCGTACCAGTCCCCGGTGAAGACAGAGTCAAAGCGCTGCGCCTCAGAGAGCTCCTGTCGCCACCTGTCATTTGAACCATGCCCAAGCTGTTTGGATGACAGCGACTGTTTGATCTGTGAACATTTTTTCAAAGCATGGCCTATGCGCATTGCAAGATTGCCTTTTTTGAACTGACGTGTGTCCTCATCAAATTCTGCTAGCTCTTTTACAGCCAGTACAGCATGATCAAAGCTAGCTGAATTGACCACAGCATTTAAACTTGCGATTTTCATTTCTGACCTCACTCTAAGAATCTTTAATAGTCTCCCTAACTCCCGCATCCTAGAGCTGATTTGCCCAGCCGTGTGTTCTTCAATGTCCCTGCGGTCAAATAATCTCTTTCCATACTCCAGAAGCAAGGGCTCAGTTCTGATGAGACGGCTTATCTCATCATCTCTCTGTCTGGCTAAAACCTTATGATAGAAGGAAAAGTCAACGTCTAAAGGTATTGGAAGCATTAGCCTCCCACGTTGAGCAGCCTCACCTCGCTTAGCGAACTGAAACCCTCCTTGTTTCTGACAGCAACGTTTTGAGTGTACAGAGATCAGCTTTTTTTGATAGAGCCCTTTGCAATGGCTACAGGCGAGAAGGTCGTCTACCTTACTAGTTTTGGTGCGATACTTAGGAATCAAACATCCTGATTTCTTTTCAAGAACTGCAACATTATGCATGTAATCACCCTCATCTTGTATTCTGATCCATGCTTGACGTCTCTGCTTAGTCCCTTTTTTCAATCATCAAAATTTTAGCAACGTCTGCCTCATCTGAATGGACATTGTGTAAGTGCGTGCTCATTTTCAAAACAAGCTTGCCACAACATTTGCATGCATGTTTCTTGTTCCATTTGTACTTTTCTTTCCCTCTCTGCGACACGTGCACACCCGTTTCTTTGGTAAGCGCTCTTTCCCCACCCCCAACATCATGTTCCTTCTGCCTATCCACATTGTCATTGCCACCCCCTAATTCATCCCCTAATGCACACTGCACCTTGCTGGTACTTGCTTCACTGACACCTGCCCGCCCTGAACCAGCCACTTTGAAATCTAACATATTCAATACAATACTGTCTGTGTCAGAGACCCCAGAGATTGATGGCGACACACCGTCTGAGTCCTGTGAGCTCGAGCCAGGAACAAACTCCTCGTCATCACTGTCCTTGTATTGCGATGCGCTTGCACTCTCAGTGTCAGGCCCATCCCAGGCTCCATTTGCCAACTGGAAAAGGAAAGAAAAAAAGAAAGCTGCATTAGTACAAAAGCAGCCCAATTTTGGTTTAAGGGGCCTTGCACAAGAATATAAAGAGTAATCCCGTGTATGACCGATTTACCTATGTGTGACCTTGGTGACGAGGGCTGGCTTTCGCAGCAGCAAAATCCATGTTTTCTGAAAATGTAAGCAGTTTTCACACATCTGTCAACCCCGCGTGACCCATTGAGAGAGGTCACTCAAATTGGTATGTTTACAAAGGTCTTGCCACAAAGTATCCTTGGGCCAAGCATGAAGAATGTGGCTTGAAAAGTCTCCGAGAAAATGCCACAGTTAACGTTTACCATGGACGCGGACGGACGGACAGACGACCAGTGGCCCAGAACATAAACTCACTTTTGCTTCTCACGCGAGCCAATAAAATGAAGATGATCATAGAATCACTTACCAGTTTGTAATTGGGGGCATTCCGCTGCCGTCTATGTACTCTCCTACCAGACGCACCCTCTGCGACAGACGACGCTGGGCCATCATGCTGCAGCTGACTAATTTTGCCATGGGTCTTGGTCATGTGCCAGGAAGGGGCGTGCTTGTCCACTTCCATAGATCCCGATGGGTTTGGACATCCTGCTGCCATCTGGCGCTGGGTGTGTGCAGAAAGTGCTGAGTGTGACCAAAACGGTGTTGCTGTAAACATGTCAAATACAACCATGTAAACCATTGACATTTTGAATCAGATATATACATAATTACTGCAGTACCCCCTGCCCCCTACGAACAATAATTGGTAATACAGTAAAATGCGACACTTCAGTTGCAAAATCAGAAAAAAATCTATTCATGGAAGTCTGTTCTTCGAATCGCGAGGTAGTTTTGCGTACGAGGATTCAAATACACAATGAAATCTGGCGCCATCTTGTTTACAGTGCATGCATACATGTCAAGTTACTTTTCGATCACAATCACACATGTCAGAAAAAAAAGCAACCCAATCGCGTGACAGATTGACCTTGTAATGTGTTATTGAACGAATTCCTTTCGTTGAAGAAGAAAGCTTTTGCTAAATTCGTGGGGTTCTATTATCTGTTACTACAAGACTGACTGAGCAGCACTGAGACGCGGGTCGTAGCAGACGGCGTCTCAGTTTTCTCGGCCAAATGGGTCCATATAGGCTACTGTGCAATTGTATCTGATTGGGAGCATCTCAGTTAAATAACTGCGCTGAAGAAGTACACTTGGGCGTGCTTTTAACTAAGAAATATTGCATAAAAACAATCTTCCTGATGGAACGACGGTTGGTGGGACGAGAGACAATAGAAGGGGAAACAACTCAGTTCACTCTGCGCAGCCGAACGACGCTCGCTTCCATGGTAACACACTGGCCCAGTGCGTTTAAAACACACAACATTAGGTAAACCTGCAGAAATGGGACATGCAATTTTTATATTTTTTTTCTGACTTTTGAATGAAAGATAATGCAGAAACAACCCTCAGAAAAAATCTGTGCCTGACTTGGTCACCCAGACTTTTACACACACCCATATTCCAGAAGGTAAAGAAAGTCACCCATATTAGTGGTTTTGTGCACGCACACACACAATTCATATTTTGTGCAATCTCGAACATTTTTCTATTTGTATAGTAATCAGGGAAGTCGACATCACTGTGGGGAAAGAAAGAATGATTTGTTATAACCAACCTTGTATTATATCCAACCTTGTCATAAACAAATTAATATTACAAAGAACAAATTTTGCCGGGACCTCCTTGAAAAAGTTGTTAAACCAACTTTTGTTATATCAGACACTCTTCTCTTAACGAAATTGACAATTATTTTCCTTCACGTAGTGTTGAACAAACGAGGGTAAAATAAAATTATGTCCCGATTAGACAGTGGCAGTCTAAGGTTGATTAGACGATATAGAATCAAGATGCATGGTCATATTCGGGTGGAGTGTGTGTGTGTGTGTGTGTGTGTGTGTGTGTGTGTGTGTGTGTGTGTGTGTGTGTGTGCGTGCGTGCGTGCGTGCGTGCGTGCGTGTGTGTGTGTGTGTGTGTGTGTGTGTGTGTGTGTGTGTGTGTGTGTGTGTGTGTGTGTGTGTGTGTGTGTGTGTATAATGACTATGGTCTATTTTTGATGAAAACGAATAGGCCTATATTGTGCACTGTACACAGCTAACGACGCAGCCAACCCAGCCACTCAGTCCGCGGACCATTTCAGCACAGTGGTTATCGCTGTCACGGTGTTTATGAGCGTCAGCGTCATCTCCCTCAGCGTGGCCATTGTCTGCGTGAGGAGAGGTGAGACTAGCACGTAACACACACAGCATGTTGGTGCCACAGAATGCTAAGGAAAAGTCACAAACACTCGGCCGGTTTCTGGCAAAAGCCAGGATGTCCATTTTTGAGAAAGACGACATTTTTATGTTGCACAATGACAATGTCGCTTTTCTCAAAACTGGACAAACTGACCTTTTGCCGTATAACGACAGCACTCTAATTGTAATGTTAAACACACATTAAGATGTCATGTTAAATTACAGACCGCGCTGTCAGTGGTTTGCTCAAACTCATTTTGTTTAAAGTACTTAACGTAAGGGGACCAACAAATAGCCCCATCACCGGTATGGGCGATTTTTAAGGTAGTTATAACCCAACTATTACAAAATCAAAGAACGCAAAAAAAAAAAAAAAAATGCCGCGGGGTTCAAGCAAAGTATGGCAAATAATCTCAGTTATGCAAACACTAAAGCTCTACTGCATGCTTCTCGCAGCTCAGTGATATTTTGACTTTCTTCTGTGCTTGTTAGAAGAACTGTGCTGAGCCGCTTGGTGCTTGCGCACGGTAAGGAGACAACCCAAGCATTTTTTTTCTGCAGGTTATGGCCCAGAGGAGGTTTGCCTAACTTGTAGTAAAAAGGAAGTGTTGCCAAAGATAGCTCTGAAGGAGTTGTGTCTAAGCTACATACCCGAACCCCCAGGTTCCTAGGTCACATAATCTCTTCCTCTGGTCCCTAGTCGCTGTCATCTCTCCTCCAGGTTCCTAGCACACTGTCGTCTCTTCTCCAGGGTTATAGGTCACAGAACCTCTTCCCCGGGTTCTTTGGCCACAAAATTTCTCCCCCAGGTTCCTGGGTAACAAATACTCTCCCCCAGGTTTCTAGTTAAAATAATCTCTCTACCGGGTTCGTATGTGGGTTCTTAGGTCACAAAACCTCTCCCATAATCCTAGGTCAATCCTATCTCTCCCCGAGGTTTCCATGTCACTGTCATTTCTCCCCCAGGTTCCTAGGTCAATGTCATCTCTATTCCAAGTTTCAAGGGTACTGTCATCTGTCCCCCGGGTTCTTAGGTCACTTCCTGGGTCACTATTATCTCTACCCCGCATTCCTAAGGCACTGTCCTCTCTGTCTCATGTTCCTAGGTCACTGTCATCTCTACCCAAGGTTCCAAGGTCACTATTATCTCTTCCCCAGGTGTCTAGAACACTAGTATCTTACCCCAAGGTCCGTAAATCACTATTATCTCTCACCCGGGATCCCAGGTCACTGTCATCTCTCCCCAATTTTCCTAGATCACTGTCATCTCTCTCTCTCTCATGTTCCTGGGTCACTCTCATCTCTCCCCCAGGTTCCTAAGTCACTTTTATCTCTCCCTAAGGTTTCTAGGCCAGTGTCATCTCTCTCTTTCTCTTTCTCTTTCTCTTTCTCTCTCTCTCTCTCTCTCTCTCTCTCTCTCTCTCTCTCTCTCTCTCTCTCTCTCTCTCTCTCTCTCTCTCGAGTTCCTGTGTCACTGTCATCTCTCTCCTAGGTCCCTAGGTCACTATTATATCTCCCCCAAGTTCCTGTGCCACTGTCATCTCTTTCGTATGTTCCTGGGTCACTATCATCTCTCCTCCAGGGCCCTAAGTCATTATTATATCTCTCCCAGATTCCTAGGCCACTGACATCTCCCTCTCATGTTCCCGGGTTACTCACATCTCTCCCCCAGGTTCCTAGGTCACTGCCATCTCTTTCCCAAGTTCCCAGGTGACTGTCATCTCTCTCACAGGTTCCTAGATCACTGTCATCTCTCCCCCAGATTTCTAGGTCACAATCATTGTCCCCCGCCCCCAGGTTCCTAGATACAAGTCACTCTACCCTATGTTCCTGGGTAATTGTCATCTCTCTCACAGGTTCCTAGGCCACTGATATCTCTACTCTAGAGGGGTGCGGGTGGGGGGATAACCCCCGCGTTTGTGTTGGGAAGGAAAGGTACGTTCTAGGTCACAAAATCTCTCTATCGGGTTCCTAGATGCGTTCCTATGTCATAAAACCTCTCCCAGGTTCCTCGATCACTGTCATCTTTTCCCTAGGTTCATAGGTCACTGTCATCTCTCCCCCAGGTTCCAAGGTCACTATCACCTCTCCTCCGGGTTCCTAGGTCACGGCAATCTCTTGCCCAGGTTCCTAGGTCACAGTCATCTATCCCCCAGGTTCCTAGGTTACTGTTATCTCTTCCTCAGGTTCCTAGGTCGCTGTCATCTCTCCCCAGGTTCCTAGGTCACTGTCAACTCTCTCTCAGGTCGCTTGGTCACTGTCATCTCTCCCCCGGTTCCGAGGTCACTGTCATCTCACCCTCGGTTCTTAGGTCTCTAGCACTGTCATCTCCCCCCCCCCCCAGGTTCATAGGTCACTGTCATCTCTCCCTCATGTTCCAAGGTTGCGGTTGCAGTCCTCTCCCCCAGGTTCCTAGGTCGCTGTCATCTCTCCCCCAGGTCACTTGGTCACTGTCATCTCTCCCCCAGGTTCCTAGGTCACTGTCGTCCCAGGTTCATAGGGCAAAGTCATTTCTCTACCCTAGGTTCCTAGGTCACTTCATCTCTCCCCTAGGTCCATATGCCACTTTTATCTCTCTCCCAGATTCCTAGGGCGCTGTCATGTGTCTCCCGGCTCCTAGATCACCGTCATCTCTCTCCCAGGTTCATAGGTCACTCACATCTCTCCCCCAGTTTCCCAGGTCACTGTCATCTCCCCCCGGTTCCATGGTCACTGTCATCTCTCCTTTGCTTTCCGCCAGGTTCGCGACATGACGGCCAGCAGGTGGTGAGACAAGCAGTCCTGCTTGGTGCCGACAACAGAGCCAGCGCAGAACGCAATGATTATGAAGAAATTCCAGACAACCTTGTAGTCGACCACATCCCTCTGGGTAAGTGCATATCAACTTTATAGTCGACCACATTTGCTCGGTAAGGGCCGACGTTGGCCGGCGCCAAATTTAGCGGACTTTGATCCGGGTATTTAAAAAAATACGGTAGACTTTGAAAATGGGGCAGGGTCGGAGCGCATTCCGAAGCATGCACATGACATATTTGGTGTGCGGCGCAGAAATTCTGGCAAAAAGGTAACACTATAAAAACGACGTCACGTCTAGCTACGCAAACATTGCCTGAGAACGTATTTTGGGCGACTAACGCCGCGCGCGCGCGTGTGTGTGTGTGTGTGTGTGTGTGTGTGTGTGTGTGTGTGTGTGTGTGTGTGTGTGTGTGTGTGTGTGTGTGTGTGTGTGTGAGAGAGAGAGACAGTGACTCGATCCCGCGTTTGAGGACGGATAAGCTTGAAATTTTAGGATATTGTCTCTAAAATAATTATCTCGGGGTTTTTTCCCCGATTTTTAGATCAAGATGCGCATTGGCGAGAAAATGTCCGTTTCACAAAAACCGGCTGATCCACACTGGAGTCCGTAATTTTTCTTCTTTTTACTAGATATTTTGCGCATAGCTAGATAAAAGGGAGATGTAAAACGACTTCGTTATCCAGCATTAATTCTCTAGAATTTATGAGTGATTATTAACTATATTTTGTAAAATATAGTTTCACGTTTCTGGGATTAATTTAACGAATTATATGGGTTAATCTTAAAACAACTGAATCTTTTTATGAAAAAAACAAAATTCTCATTAATAATCGCACGATTATTTTGTATACGGTATTTACATAAGCCTACAGTTGTCTCGGCTACCGGGTATGATTAGGTCCATTGTGACCTGTATGCCCTAGGTGCGAAATTTTCTGCACCAATTTTTGTAAAACAGCTAACATAACATGAATTTTTCTTTCACGAACCCCCCCCCCCCCCCCCCCAACTATCTTCTCATTAATACCCGCATGATTTTTCATAAACAGTGTTTGCATAAGCCTGCTGTTTGTTCCGGCCCTGGTGTAGGATTAGGTCAAATTGTGACCTGTAAGCCCTAGGCGTGAAAATCAGCAAAGATGATTCACTGATACGTCAAATGTTAGTACTGCGATGAGTGACGTGTAATATGGAGTCGTCACAGCGTCGTGGGACTAATGATGCCATGACGTGAAGCTTGAAGTGACATCATTTCGCTGCTCGTGCTATTATTCTTCTTCAGCCGAATAGCTATGCTACGCCAGATCACGGAGCTTACGAATGGCGGAAATCGCCGTGTTTCCGTCTTTATTTCTGTGTGCTAGCGTGTGTGGATCAGAGGGTGGGTTATAGTATAAGGAGATGGATTCCTGTCGCTACACAAGCCCACAGAGCGTACTAATGTGTCCGTCTTTATTTGTGTGCACCGACGTGTGTTTTGATCAGGGGTTGGCTTAGAGAGGAAAGAAATGGATCAGCATGATAAGCCTAAAATATGAGCAACAGTGAATGTTAAAAAGATAAACGCATCTGAGCTCCAAATCTTCATCTTATTTTCTTGCAAAAGCGGACTGCCTTCGGCCACCACCGGCTCGCACGGACTGTTTCCGAGCACTAATTCCGAACCTCGCCTATCTTCTGCTGAGCGATTTCCACATAGCCGATTGAGACTGACACTCATAATATTCTCTTCACACACACCACGAAAGTTAAACTTGCCTTTCAAAATGCTCTGTCTACTCTACGCCATAAAAAAATAGAGGCTGTCTCCCTAAATCAAATAGATTGTGTCAAAGAGAGAGAGAGAAGACAATAGAGCGACCCATTCCTTTGGCGGGAAGATTTAGGCTCCGCCTGTTTAGTCGGGGTCCGGCAATCTGCTACCCGTGCTTCACGGAAAATAGCGCGAGTATAGACTGCTAGTGTAGCAAAGCGCGCTGATCGACGTTGATTTTTAGCAGTTTTAGAATGGTATATCTTCTAAAGTATACCATTATAGGAGGTGTAAACAAGTCAGTACAAACTAGGTATTGGGTTTCATCAGTACAACACGTAAGAATATTGCCAGTCAATACATTTTGTACATTTGCGACCCTAAAGTTAGGAAATGGGCTTTGTCGTCTCATTTTTAATTTAAAAAAAAATAATTACGGTATTTATAATGCGCTTATCTTATAATAATTATAACTCTAAGCGCGCACTCACAACTCGCGCACGCATGCGCACGCTTTAGACAACGACTCACGTACAACAAATAGTGAAATACATTACGACAGTCAGCTTGGGGTGGGGAGTGTGGTGGTATGGTGCTAGAACTGTTGAAAGAGGTGAGTTTTGAGGGCGGACTGGAAGGAGGAGAGAGAGTGTTACTGACGGAGAGAGAGTGGGAGAGTGTTCCAGGTGGATGGAACGTATACTGAGAAGAAGCGGGGGCCGAAAGTGCTGAGTTTGGTGCGGGGGATGTGGAGGCGGAGAGGGTCAGAGGCGGAGCGGAGGCAGCAGGGAGGAGTGTAGGGGTGAAGTAAGTTTGAGAGATAGGCAGGAGCGCAGTTGTTCATGGATTTGTAGCAAAGAGACAGAATCTTGTATTGGATGCGTTGGGGGATGGGAAGCCAGTGAAGGAGTTTGAGCAAGGGAGTGATGTGGTCGGATTTTTTCTTTCTGAGGACGAGGCGGGCAGCATTGTTCTGGACGCGCTGGAGAGTGAAAGTGGTGGAGTGAGGGAGGCCGGAAAGGAGAGAGTTGCAGTAGTCGATGCGAGATAGGATGAGAGAGACAGCAAGTTTGGTTGCAGCTTCGGTGGTGAGGTATTTTCTGATCTGACTGATGCGGCGGAGGTGGAAATAGCATGCCTGGGCCGTGGCGGAGACGAAGTCGGTCATGGAAAGAGAGGAATCGAGGATAACGCCGAGGTTTTTGGCCGAGTCAGAGAGGGAGATCGGGGTGTTGTCGAGTTGAAGGTGGAGAGAGGGAGGGTGCTGGGAAAGTTTCTGGCGAGTGCTAACCAGCATGGCTTCCGTTTTGTCGTCGTCCAGTTTAAGCTTGTTTGCTGTCATCCAGTTTTTCACGTCTTCGTAGCAGTCAGCGGTGCGAGTCAGTAGTGACTGAGTGTTGTCGAGTTTGTCTTTGTCTAGTAGTTGTGAGTCGTCAGCGTAGAGGTGGTGGTGTATGTGGTGAGACTGGATGATGTTGGACAGGGGAGAGGTGTAGTGTGTGAAAAAGACCGGGCCCAGGACGGACCCCTGTGGAACTCCGCAGGAGAGCGTAACTGGGTTGGAGGAGACGCCGTCGATGGTGACGGACTGCTGTCTGTCGAAGAGGTAGGAGAGAAACCAGGAATGAGCATAAGTCAGTGATGCCAAAGGAGTGGTGAAGGCGGTTCATAAACTATAACAGATAGAGCTTTGAAATTTTGCATGACCCCACATTACTATGTACCCTTTCCAAAGGTAATATCTGTTTTTATGTGTTTCCAGTCTTTATGTGTTTACAGATCCTACCTACATGTGGGCATACATATTCTATAAAGTAAAGTTTCCAGCAGGCATAGTTTTTTTTTTCAGTGTGCACACCAAGCAGTATCAGAAGAAAAATCTTAAGATTTCAGTCTATCTGAAAACATCTCTTTTTCCCCCTGAGTACTGCTGCTAGTGCTGGTCTGTTACATCACCGAGGTGTCTAACTCCAGCCATATGGGGTCAGCGTACGAGCAAAAATGCTGCACACACATTGAACAGACAGATCTACAGTCCAAATTAACAACCAAATGTAAATACAAGCGATCATAATAAGTATGAAGAATGTGGTGGAACACGTACAAGGAGAAATTGAGTGATGTCTCAGGGTTCAATTGATCATGTGGCCGACCGCAATCGTTAATCCACGCCAGGGACGGATCCAGAGGGTGTCTGGACGGGGGAGCCCGACAACCCTCCCTCCTCCCCCCTCCACCCTCCGTTTTCCAAAATGTGTCATACAAAACAAATCTAGACTAAAACAGTGACTATCAGGCGAGCATGAATTCATAACAAAAAAAAAAAAAAGAAAAAAAATGCACTTAAAAACAACAATTTCAAATAAGGTGTTTTGAAATTATTCTTTCTTGGTGCTTTCCTTTCTCGGATTTTCTTTAAAATTGTACTAGTGTTGTAACCGTTTTCTCTACGCGTGTTTCTTTTTTCTGGTTGGTGTTTTCTCAGACATACTTATAGTTTTCAGAGGTTACGATTTTTATTTGTTAAACCGTTTCTTCTTTCATCTCGGGACACAGCACCGCATTTGGCACTTTTTTTTAAAGGAATGGCTGCTCATATCTACATGCACTTGTCCTCTTTCCCGCCTCCACCCCACCTCCCTAATAAAACAAGATTAATCGGGCATGTCTAATTCTTAGATGGTGTTAATTTTCTTATTGAAAAGAAATTTGGACCTGGAGTTTCTGCAGGAGCGATCACCTTGTGTTTGACAACAACACTACACTACCAATTACTCCTCCGTCTGAGGAACCAGACAGCCAGTTGTGAAAATCGTGATGCTGCTTTATACACCCACAAACCTCCTCCATATGAGGAACACAGGATCAGATCACAGAAATAGTCATGATCACTCATGATGTATACCTCTTAAACTGACTAACGATTACTTAACTCATTCTACCCCAACACCGAAATCCCCAAATGTTGCCGTTGTCCTCTGAAGACTGCACTCTAGTGCAGGACACAGATCGACCATGATAGTTCAAGGGTGATGCCAGAATAGCTTGGCGCCCATTATGGGCGCCAAGCTATTCTGGCATCACCTTTGAACTATCATGGTCGATCCTTATTTTGCTGTGGTGTGTCTGGGGTAGAATGAGTTAAGGGTTAGTTCTGTCTATCTCTATCTATCCCGTAGTCTTGCCGACCGTTGTGGGAAAACTGATGACATGGCAACCAGCTCCCTCCATTCCACTCTGTTCTCTGCCATTTTTAGTGTGTCGCTCAGCTGCAGTCTTGTCCACTCTGAGATATTGTCCTCCCATCTTTTCTCTGTACTTCCTCTCCTTCGCCCTCCTTGCACAGTGCCTTGCAGGATTGTCTTGGCAAGCCCTGCTGATCGCATGACATGCCCATACCACTTCAGTTTGCGTTTTTTCACAATGGCTAACAGGTCTTCATACGGCCCGATGGCTTGCCTGATTCTGCTTCCCACTTCCTCGTTCGTGATGTTATCTCTCTACGAAATGCCAAGCAGCCTTCGAAAACAACTCATTTTGAGGACTGCTGTGAGGGTCCATGACTCACAGGCATAATAAGAACACTGAGATGACTAAGGAGCGCATCTATCTGATCTTGGAGCAGAGCGTGATGTTTCTGTCCTTCCATACGGTCTTCAGCGTTGTCAGCACTGTTGTTGTCTGCGCAATCCTGGACAGCATTTCTGGTTTTGATCCCTCATCTGTCACAATGGCTCCTAAGTTTTTGAATTTCTTAACTGTTTCCAGTTTTTGACCTCCAAACATGATTTCAGTGCCAATGCCACTGGCGTTATTGGTCATCAGTTTGGTCTTGTCTGCGCTGATTTCCATCCCAAACGTAATGGCTGTACTGTCCAGATTTACCACCAACTGAGCTAGCTCCTCCTCTGTTCTTGCAAAGGGTTAGTTAGTGATCAAAATCAAGACGATTCATACCTCCCCTCTGGTGACACGCATCAATGACCAAATTGCTACCCTGATCAACACTGGTGCATGTCCACGGGCACTACCTCAGAAGAAACCAGGAATGAGCAATCTACGCAATCTATGTGAGACTGTAGACCCACTGTGCTCAGAGTGATGTGTGACAGGATTAGGGGATTAGCAATTACCTGTTTTACCCGGCCATGTCGGCTGCTCATCCAGGGGGAGACACTCACAGCGCAGTTGATTTCTCGCTTTCTGATCACAGCCGGCGTGTCCACAGTCATAGACTTAAACCTAGATGACTGCCACGTATAAGTATGCAAGACCATTCGTATCGCACAGAAAGAAGTAATGCTTTTCACGAGCCCCTGTGTCTGAAGGGGCACATGAAACTCTATGTTTTGGTGAGGGACTGAGTTGGACCCCAGTTCAGCAATGATTGGACACTTTCCCCCCAGCAGTCAGCGGCTTATTGCTTATTGCCTCACTCTGAGGATACAATGGGCATTGATTCGCACAGAAAGAACCACTGATTTACATGAACCCCTGTGAGTGTGGGGCACATGGCACTCTATATCTGGGTGTAGTACTGCAGGTCAGGAGTGCCAAGTGAGGATACTTGACTATAGGCCCATGAACACATTAGGCTCACCCGTGAGATAATTGTGAAATACACCGTACAAGAAAAGAAGAACCATCGAATACTATAACACAACACAACTTCCAAAATAACCATAAAAAAGTTGGGGTCAGCAGGGCTGACGGGGAGGGGGGAGGGCTGGATCCGCCACTGCACGCTTTCGTATCTACAGTCGTGAGTAAAAGGCTTCGGGAACGGAAACACTGCACATCTGGATATCGTTCAGGGTATTTACGTGTCTAGCAACGAATTTGATTTGTTATGCCGGAGCTTGGCGTGGCATCCGGAAGCACATGTTTTTTTCAGCGTGCTGATTGGTTGAGGGACTCTTGCGCGCGCTATATCAGTGACACTTTAGCCCAGAAGTGAGAGAGATAATCCAGGGGGAAAAACGGATTTGTTCAATAGCATGTCCGTTGAAAGGTCCTGGTATATCAAAGTGGCACAGTTGGAGTGCGCCTGAGTTGATCAGTATTCAGGTAGTACTCCATAGGCAATAGATTTTCCTGTCCCCCATAACCTGCCAGTCAGGGCCGTCCATGATCACTTCAGTGCTGTGGACGTTAAACCCGAACTAACCAACCAACCCAGAAGTGAGTTGGTCAGTTCATGTATAACACTGCCGTGTTTGGCGCTTTGCGTGAATTCAGAAACTTTGTATAATACTGACATGTCTGATGCTTTGCGACAACAT
This sequence comes from Semisulcospira habei, assembly GCA_036245525.1. Taxonomy (NCBI): domain Eukaryota; kingdom Metazoa; phylum Mollusca; class Gastropoda; family Semisulcospiridae; genus Semisulcospira; species Semisulcospira habei. The sequence goes on along the minus strand of BTPG01000003.1, from coordinate 26,125,622 downwards.
TTAGGAACATTGTGTAACACTGACGTGTCTGGCGCCTTTACGTCACCGTCAATGTCTGATCCTTCTCTAGAAGTCGAGAATTCTTACTTTTTATTTTATTTTTTCTGTATTGAATTATTTGTTACGGAAAGGTTAAAAAGGTTCAAAGCTGGCTAACGAACTCATCAAATGTATATCTCCAAGCTAGCCATATCCAAAATTCCACGTAAATATAACAAAAATTACGGACTCAAATATGGATCAGCTGGCTTTATTATAAACGGCAAGTTTTCTCCTCAATGTATCCCTCAATTTAAATATGCTCAGAATCTCGATCAGATCGTGTCTTAACGTTTCAGGCCTCTTCGTTCACAAACACCGTAGATACTCGTGTTTACACACACACACACACACACACACACACACACACACACACACACACACACACACACACACACACACACACACACACACACACACACACACACACACACACATACACACACACATACACACACACACACACACACACACACACACACACACACACACACACACACACACACACATACGGCGCTTTGGTGCAGAAAAGACGTTCTCTAGCAAGGTTTGCGTAGCTAGACGTGACGTCATTTTTTTCTTGTTACTTCTTTGCCAGAATTTCTGCCCCTCACTCCAAAAACGTCATGTGCATGCTCCGGAATGCCCTCCGACCAGACCCATTTCAAAGTCTGCCGAATTTTAAATACAGTAGACAAAAATCAGACTGGCATGATGGGTAGACTGCGAAATCCCCGACACAACGTCATTGTGTCACGGGGCAGTCCGTGGCGCCTGCCACCAATGCCAAAGGTGCCAGGTTCGATATCGGGTTTCGGCGTCGGACTTTTACTAAGTGTCACCGTTAATTCGGGCGGACCGTCGGAGGTTCCTTCTCCGGGTACTCCGGATCTTCCTCCCCCATGACTTTGGTATCAATATCAGCCCACTTACCAACTTTCAAAATGATTAAAAAAAAATATTAAAAAAACACAACGATTTGAAGTTCCAAAAACTTTAGTAGCTCGCTTGAGCTTGCCCTTTATCAGCACGCAAAATCCCCACGTGTTGTGAAAGCAATGCAATGATTCTTAATTCGTCTAAAAAAAGAATGTATAACAATAGCAACCCGGCAGAAGCATCAGCTCGAGCCACTTACACTCAGCCTGACTATCCATAATGACACCGTTACTCAGGTCACGGAACACCGATTACTTGGTGTAATTGTTGATGACCAGATAAAATGGCAATCACACATAAATGCTGTTATGTAAAACCATTGCCAGAAATGTTTTTATGCTTTCAAAATTGAAGTACAGTATCGTTGTTGATTCCCGCAAATTGTTTTACAATGTGCATGTTAAATCCTACATCGATTATGCATCCACGATATTGAATGGCAGCGGTGACATTCACTTGAAGAGGCCTAACTCATTGCATAGGAGAGCAGCAAAACAGATCCTGCTTGATCCATCCCTAGCAACTGACGACAAACTTAAAACACTGAAATAACAAGGGTGTAACTGTGTACACAATCTAAAACGAGATCCACCCAGGCTGTTTGTGCGAACTATTCACGAAGGTAAGTTCGGGATATTCGACAACAAGGCATAACTTTGTTACACCGCGTACAAGGATCGATTTATTTAAAACAAGCCTTTCGTTGTCAGGCGCATCTTTCTGGAACAAACTGCCAGCATATATAACGCATACTGGCTCCTCTTTCAAGGAAAGTCTCTCCATGTACTTGTCATCGGACACATAATTTAACAATTTATTGAAAATGCGCACATGTTGCGTGTATCCATTGTGTGTCTATGCTGATCAGTGATCGCATAATTACGTCATGATTTTATCTTAGCCCCTTGATTCATGTCATATTCAGCGAATTTTCGCTGTGACTTCGAAAGATTTGCTCAGTATGTAGGTAATCGTGTGTGTGTATGTGTGTGTGTGTGTGTGTGTGTGTGTGTGTTTGTGTGTGTGTGTGTGTGTGTGTGTGTGTGTGTGTGTGTGTAAATTGCCACACTTAATTCTTTGTTGTTGTTATTGTTTTGTTGTTTTTGTTGTTTGTTCGTTCGTATGTTTATTTGTTTGTTTGTTTGTTTGTTTGTTTATTTGTTTGTATTTTTTGTACGGTAACAACGGCTAGTATGAAAAATGACATATAACCTAATTAATTGCATGCTTTGAGGAAGAAAGAACGTTTCAGTTTCATTTCTCTCTCTTTTCTCTCTCTCTCTCTCTCTCTCTCTCTCTCTCTCTCTCTCTCTCTCTCTCTCTCTCTCTCTCTCTCTTTTTCTCTCTCTCTCTCTCTCTGTCTCTCTCTCTCTCTCTCTCTCTGTCTCTCTCTCTCTCTCTCTCTCTCTCTCTCTCTCTCTCTCTCTCTCTGATACACACACACACGGATACACACACATACATACCCACACATACATACCCACACACACACACACACACACACACACACACACACACACACACACACACACACACACACACACACACACACACACACACACCATGTATCACGTAAAGTCTGCCTGTTTCGTTTCGGGATTTTTTGTTGCGGAACAAAGGGTGTTTAATGGCTGATAAGTAACAAAATGTCGATAGGCGTAAACAGCAAGATACCCGTACTGTTTTGGGTGATTTGCAATTGGTATCCAACACATTGTTACTTAGTTGCTGAAGTTGTGACAACTCTCAGACAAAGGCGTGGTACCGTGTGTTTTATGACGTGACACAGTGCGCGAAGATGATGAACGTACCCTGCTTCAAACAGTATAGTTCGTCACTCTGAGACTGGTTTGATCGGGTATTTATCATTTTGTATTTCAGTTGTAGTCCAGCCCACCCGCCATTGCCACGCACCCCGTGAGACGCCACTTCTAGACGGGTATCTCCACCCTTCCCCCTCACTGCCGGAACGAATCAACACGGTACATGGGGCATCAACATCGGACCATTTTCAATCTTCGTCGGACAACACTCAGGCAAATTCGGGCGATACTGACTGTAGGTGGGGCACTGTGTGGGAGACAATGTCGGACAATAACAAAGAAGTGGCATCGGAAAATACTCAGTCCACATCGGTCAATACTCAGTCCACACCGGACAATACACAGTCCACAATAGACAATATGCAGTCTAGATCGTACAACACAATAAAAAGTATGCAGTCCACATCGTACAACGCACAGTCCACACGGGACAATGCACAGTCAACATCAGGCAATAGGCAGTCCACATCGGACTATACAGAAGCATCTTCAGTCTTTACAAAGGCATCTTCAGTCTATACAGAGGCATCTTCAGTCTATACAGAGGCATCTTCAGTTTATACAGAGGCAGCTTCTGACAATACACATCCCACATCGGTCAATACACAGACAACTGCCGAATATACACAGTTAACCTCGATTAATACACCAGCAAGTTCGGAATATACACAGTTATCATGAGATAATTACATTTGTTTTCATCCCTATGTCACACGAACAATCTCTTTAGCGCAGACTGTACCGCATGACCGAGCTATAACTAAGCCTTGTAGCTATTAATGGTGGACTTTTTGTAGCCTTCTTTCTGACGCGTTTTCATTACCAGTTTTGTTCCATAATAATGTTCCGTAAACTTAGTATTTTATGACATGCGCAAGTCGTCTACTTTTTCGCCAAATCAAGTTGTAATTTTTAATAAAATATAAAAGGTAGGGCTTTTAAATTTTGCATACACAGCTAGAGGCGGTATAGAGAAGGGGGGGGGGGGGGTTGTCCTTAGTCTTCTGCTTACAGAAGTTAAGCAGGGCCTCCGGGCATGTGTAAGACGCGTTTCCGCTTGAGGGTATGATTGACTCGGCAACAGACAAAAAACGTTTGTTAAAGGTGTCTGCAGTAATACTAGAAGGAATGGCTGACGATTTCTTGCTGTTACCTCGGGTGACGAGATTAACCGCGCGCCAGAGTGCGGCAATATCTCTGTCTTCTTTAATCATTCGTTCAAAGAGAGACTTTTGAGCCCTGCGTCCCATAGACTTGACACGGTTACGTTGTTTTTTGTATTCGTTAAAAAGCTTGTGTCTTCTTAAGTCATTTCTCAATTTCATAGCTTCAATTATTCCTTGCGTTAGCCAAGGCGGTAACGTGTGGTTTTTTTTACCCTCTTTTGCCGTAAAGGGGCGTGTTTGTTAAGTACTCTTGTAAAGAGTCGATACCAAACAGTCAGAGCCTTTTCAGGGTCAGTTAAGTTATTAACGACATTAAAAGGTGTTTGATCAAGGTCTGCTAGAAAAGCAGACTGATTAAACTGTTTAAATGAGCGGAACGTTATAGTTGTGTGCCCGTTCTTACGATGCACTGACAGTTTTGTTGACCAGGAACACACAGTAGGAAAGTAATCACTGATGCTGAGGTCAGGAACTGACACTAACATTGAACACACTAAGGGGACGGTTGGTGTAAATGTGATCAATGAGTGTTGCGGGTTTTTTTTTGTTGTGATCCTAGTAGGGGCCGAAACTAATATTGTTCTAAGCCGGTTTGTGTGGTGATGCAATCCCACGCGGTATGGGGCTTCAACATATCTATGTTACTTAAAGTCGCCTAGTAGCAACGCGTCACAGTTAGGTAAGCCAACTTTTTCTACTGCATGCAAGAAATCGTCGTACCATTCAAACTTGGCTGGTGGGTTACGATAACAAAAGCCGATGAAGACGGGGTTAGTTTTTGGAGCCCTCGATTCCAACCAAATGCACTCAGAGAGAGAGAGAGAGAGAGAGAGAGAGAGAGAGAGAGAGAGAGAGAGAGAGAGAGAGAGAGAGAGAGAGAGAGAGAGAGAGAGAGAGAGAGAGAGAGAGAGAGAGAGAGAGAGAGAGAGAGAGAGAGAGAGAGAGAGAGAGAGAGAGAGAGAGAGAGAATGATACTTTATTTATTTATTTCTCAAGGATGGAAACAATAGGCGCACAGGCCTCTTTTCATGTTTGTCCTTGCTAAACTACAACATTAAAAGCTACATTAAAAAAATATGTTAAACAGCACAAAACAAGCGGCTACACCCCACAGGTCACTTGTGTTACATTCCGATACAAGTTCCAAAGTCGATGAAGATTACACACACACACACACACACACAGCAAAATGAGAGGGTCTTGGGGGGGGGGGGGGGTACGATGTAAAGTGTGTTTATAGAAAGCGACTGCACACTTATGATACAGCTACTCATGTGTAGGAATTTAGTGAGCAGGCAAAACACCACGATAAAGAGAGATATTATGTAAAAGCTAACAAGTGCAAAACGGAGGACCACAGGAAATCATTGACATGACTCTTTTGGGCATATTATCTACGTTTCTTTCAAGTTTGCTCAGAGATGTATTTAAAAACTTTCGTCCTAAACAATGGAAGATGTCTCGTTTGCTGTATATGTGGAGGAAGTGAGTTCCATAAATAGGCACCCGCGTACGAAAGGCTGGATTTAAACAAGTCAATTCGGGGCCGTTCAATGACGAGACTGTTCCTCAAAGTGCAGTAGACCCTTTCGCTCTCAGTGAAAAGCTTAGCCAGGAAGAGGGGGACTTTCCCGTTCAGTGCTTTGTGCATAAGTACGCACTTATTAAACGTAATGTGTTGATGTAAAGGAAGGAGCCCTGTTGCCTGAAGCTTTTCCTCCAAAGTTAGAGAGGGGATTGGGAGGATCAGTTTAACTGCGCGATTGTATAGAGAATTGATCCGCTTAAGGTTAGCCTTACTACAGCCGTCCCAAATAGTAGATGCATAGTCAATGTGAGGTTTAATGTAGGAGTTGAAAAATAGCTTTCGTGTCTTAGTATCAATGATAGATTTTAATCTTGACAATAAAAATAGCTTCTTTGATAATGTTTTCCCTAGTTGTGTTAGATGGGGCAACCAGCACAGTTGGTCATCAACAATTACCCCGAGGAGGCGATATTCCTTGACTTGCTCAATGGTAACTGAATCAAAAGAGAGGTTAAGTGAATGGGGGCGGAGCTGATGCTTTTGGCGTGTTGTGATTAGCATGCTTTTCGTTTTGGATGGATTTACAAGCATTTGATTATTTTTGCACCACAGTGAGACCTCCTGAAGACAAAGCTGAAGATTGCTTGATATTTCAGGTACAGTTTTCCCGCCAGCGTGAAGAGTTGAATCATCGGCAAACATGTCACATTCGGTATTTGGATTGGATATATGAAGTGGAAGATCATTTATAAACAAACAGAAAAGTAACGGCCCTAGTATGGATCCCTGGGGCACGCCATACTCAACACTCTGTTCAGAAGAGAAGGTAGCATTGATGTACACAGTTTGAATTCTCCCTACGATATATGAACGAAAGAATGAGAGTGTCCCTGGGCTGTTCTGAGAGAGAGAGAGAGAGAGAGAGAGAGAGAGAGAGAGAGAGAGAGAGAGAGAGAGAGAGAGAGAGAGAGAGAGAGAGAGAGAGAGAGAGAGAGAGAGAGATGATGATGATGATGATGATGAAACGTTTTTATTCAGGATAAAAAGTTTTAGGCATAGCAATGCCTATCTTCCAAACTGTCCTGCTACTCTACACATATAAAAATACATCAGACGATATATCAAAAGATAAAACATATGTAAGTAAAAAGACCCATCCCCTCCCCCCCCCCCACCACCACTCAGAGGGAAAAAAATAGAAATAAAAAAAAAATATATATATATAATTATATACACAGGTATGAACCTGACACGTTAATGCAGACAGTCGAGCTATTACATAATCTGTAGCAACAGTAGAAGAGTATTAGGTAATAGGAAACTTGTCACTAACTATACGAATAGTAGCATAATGGAGCCGAACATACTATTACTTCTGAAGTAAATATTTATGTAGGCGATCTTTGAAGACGCTAATCTTACAAATTGATTTCAGGTGTGGAGGTAACATATTCCACGCTTTAGCGCCTGAAAAAGACAGACTGGTTTTACAGATGTCTAATCTAATTTTTGGAAGGTGGATCGAACTATTTCTCGTGTTTTTTCCTATTATTGTCGGAAAATAGAGTTTTTAGATAGGGTGGGGCTTTTCCGTGCATGATCTTGTGCAGTAGAACACAGCGATTAAATTCAAACTGTTTCTTTAATGTTAGTAACTTGAGAGATTTTGATTTTTTCATCAGTCGAAGTAGGACTGGGAAGTATTAATTTAATGCCCCGACGATACAAGGAATTAACTTTTTTCATGTGAACTTCGCTGCATCCATCCCAGACGGTAGAACTGTAGTCACAATGCGTTTTGATATGCGCATGGAAAAAGTGTTTACGGATATCAGTATTAACTATATGGCGTAGTTTTAATAACAGGAACAGATTTTTGGAGATTGTTTTGCATATTGAGTCAGTATGCGGCTCCCAGCTTAATTGGTTGTCCACTATAACGCCTAATAAGCGATGCCTAGTTACTTGTTCAACAAGCTGTCTATCTAAGGAAAGTGTTAAAGGTGGTAGGCCATGCTGGTGTTTCTGACGTGTAGTAACTAACATGCTCTTTGTCTTTGGAATACTAATAATCATGTTATTATCACTGCACCAGCCTGCTACTTCATCAAGACTTTGTTGGAGTACCTTATTAATGGTTGTGATATCTTTATCAGATGTGTGTATGGTCGTGTCATCTGCGAACAGATCGCAGTTTGCGTCTAAATGAGATATGCACAGTGGCAGATCATTAATAAAAAGATTAAATAATAAGGGCCCTAGAATAGACCCCTGTGGAACACCGCAAGTTACTAAACCATCAGAGGAATACTTGCCATTTAGCAGTACTTTCTGTGTTCTGTCCCTGAGATAGGAAGATATAAAGGAGACAGTATTTGAGTCAATGTGATAGAATGGTAGTTTTTTTTAGTAGGATAGAGTGGTTGACAAGATCAAAAGCTTTTTTCAGGTCAAGAAAGATTGTACCTGATACTTTATTGTCATTTATGGCAGAGAGCCATTTATCAATTAAATGACTGAGGGCAGTTTGGCACGAATGTAGAGGTCGAAATCCTGATTGTGCTGCAGTTATCAGATGGTTTTGCTCCAGAAAGTTTAGAAGATGAGTATGGATATGTCTCTCGAGCGGTTTTGAAATACAGGATAATATGGAAATGGGCCTGTACTCGTTTAGGTTGCATAAATCTTTGCTTTTGGGAAGCGGGATTACCTTCGCTTTCTTCAGCTCGTCGGGAAAAACGTTATGTCTGATCGATAAATTATAAATAAAGGTCAGGGATTCGACGACGTAGGGCAGAGATAGTTTTAAAATCTGACTACTAATGTAACGACGGTGTTTTAGTGTACTACTGAACTAAACTGTTACATATATAAACGTTTATTCTAATGGAATGAGTGTGTGCGTGGGTTTGTTCTGCTAATCAGTATAAAGGTGGGTGTTCTATCTCTGTTCACTAGACTCTTTCATCCACCACACTCGCGATTACAAACAAGGACAAAGGCCACACAGTTATTTCTCTTTGCCCTCTGTTTAACTATTTCTCATACACTCATAACATACATTAAACCACACAATTCACATCATATAAACCAATCTACACCAATAACAATTCACATCATATAAACCAATCTACACCAATTAACAATTCACATCATATAAACCAATCTACACCAATAACTACCAAGTGGCATATAGGTTTTTCACAACTTCAGCGCTCACACATTCACTCGCTACCGTAGAGGTTGTTGTCTCTCTCGAGAGACGTCACTCGACTCCTCTTTATACTAGTGTCGACACAGTCAATATCACATTGACGACTTGACGGAGATTCCCGAACTGAATATTACTATTCAATGACTACTCACAGATTTAGAACATTCCTAGGCGTGAAATTAATGGCGCTAGGCGACAATAGCTACACTGACGAACACTGCATGTGGTCCTGTAGCACGAATCTGTGGCTTACTTCGCTACCGTTGCTGCTCGTAGCACCAGTGATGGTAGGACGAAGGAGAGATGAAGGCTTGATGTCCGCACCTGGTCACGTACGTGATGCTCTCAGGACAGCTTCATCGGCCCTACACCAGGGGTGTCTGCTCCGTACCGGCCCCGCTGTACACAACATTTATACACTCATAAATGTTCGCTCTTATACCCAAAAGTCTGAATGTGTCTTCGACACATTATTATACTTCAGAGCGCTCTAGATCATTTCCTCTGAAAAATGTCTTCTTTATGCCACCATACTACAATCACTATTGTCATAATTCTTATGACAATTCCTATAGCCACTTTAACACAGTGCACACAATTCCTATAGCCACTTTAACACTGTACACACATTTTACGTACCTACACCCAATGGATTATGAGCCAAATATTACAATCACAGCTCACCTTCAATTCGTAACATATTACTGCACATTTCATCATTAGATCACTAAATATATACTGAATTCTATTCCTATTTCAGTTCCACACCTTCACATATGAATGAATACAACATGACATCCTGGTTATAAACTATATCACATAATTACATGACTAAACAAGTATTGACATGAGCCATCGCATTTCCTTCAAACATGGCTCTTCTGCACTCTAATAATAATTCATAAAACAATACTTTTTTTGTCATCTGAATAGCGTTACAGGTCATTATAAATACCGGTACTAAAAGAATAAATACCTGTATTCAATATACAGCTATCGAATTCTCTAGCCAGAATTCTTCCTCAGAGCCCTAGCGGCAAAAACGACCGCTCGACTCGACTGGTATAGCATCTCTAACTGGCAATTATTCCCGATACTACACTGTCACTCCCACACGTGACACGTGAACATCTCTCACCTACATTACCGCACGTGAACATGGCTTATCTGTACATTACCGCTCGTGAACAATGCTTATCTCTACATTATTCGCATGTGTACATTCGGTCCAACTGCTAATGACGTCACACCATCGTCCGACCGAAAACCTGCACTAAAGGCGTTCGTTACACTACCCCCCTCTCAACGAAAAAAAGAACCGACCGAGGGTCTTTTTTACAAGTTCGTAGGATAATGTTAAAAGACCGTAACGACTATGAAACCTTGAGCTATGGAACCGACTGATCACGATCAGCACGTGACAACAGATCCGCGAACACATTCTGTGTACCTGGAAGTGGTTCAAGATTGAATCTAAACTCTTGTAAGGACAAGGACCAACGCATGATGCGAGAATTCTTAAAGCGACTTGTATGCAAGTACGTCAGCGGTCTGTGGTCAGTCTGGAGAATGAAATCGACCCCCCAAAGAAATTTGGAAAATTTCGAAATGGCCCAAACAATAGCCAAACAATATGAGAGGAATAGTGGGAAGACCACCAACATCATCACCTTGGACAACACCAATAGCCACTGATGGGACAGTATGACAATCTGAACCGTCCACATGAGGAACATCACACTGAGGCTCCACACCCTCGACATCAGGAAGCAAAAAAGGCGAAAAGGCCCAACGAGATCAATAGCGACCCTCTCGAACGGAGTCGAGATAAGAGGCATAGTCGCCAAAGGAACAGGGGACTCTTTCCCTTTCGAAAGCGTTTTCTGGCAAATGTCGCAAGTGTGAACATAAGTACCCACATCAGCAGAAACACCAGGCCAAAAGAATTGGGACAAAATCCGAATCAGAGTTCTACGAACTCCACAATGACCAGCCAAAAGTTGATCATGCGCAGCAATCATGAGTGAAGTACGAAGTTTCTCTGGAACAACTACCTGATGCAAAATATCCTTGGATTTCTGATACCTCCTGTACAACATATCATCTTGAAAATAGAAAGAAGAAGTAGCAGAACCAACAACCTTTTCTTCACCTGAGGCAGCTAAATTGAAACAACCTTGGAGAGTAGCATCACCTTTCTGCAACTGAATGAGTTCAGCACGAGTGACCTTCAAATCATCGCACACAGTGACAAGAGTTTTGTGCGGGAGACCTTGTCTCCTAGCCTGAGCACGAGTAGTGACAGCAGCAACAGGGATCACATTAGCAGCAGCAGTAACTTTGGTATCTTGGGCCTGCTGGACAACCAAACCTGGAATATTACCCACAATCAAGTCAGCAACTGGATCCTCAAGAACACAACAAACCAACTCTCCAGCAAAATATGGACAAGAAACAACAACTTTAGCCTGCTGGTAAATGTTGACTTCTCCACCAAACGTTTTACAACGGACAGTACCTGGTACATACTGTTCATCAGAAACCAAACGTTTTCGAACACCACAAATGGTAGCACCTGTGTCTCGCAGAACTGAGCAAGCAGTAGAATTGACAGAACCAACTTCTAAATGCAAGTGACCAGCTGACTGATCAAAAATAGAGCAAACAACTTCCGAGTCTACAGGGACAACTGCACAACCTGAGCTCGAGTTACTCTTATCATCTGAAGCTATGGTTTTTTTCACAACAAAGGGACAAGTTTTTCGAGTATGACCACCAATGTTGCAAACAGAGCAAGGGTTTGGACTGTTGCGAAGAGGACACTGCCTGGGACCATGACCTTTACCATCACAAAGAGGGCAATTATCAAAATTGGTGTAAAACGAACCACCTCCACGTCCACGTTTCAAAGATCCTCGAGTTTGATCAAAACGACCTTCGACCTTTTGGTTCGAAACCGAGGGTGTTTGGTCGGTCTGTCGAAAACCACCACGATTTCTCCAATAGCTGCGACCTCGATAGTTTGAGTAACCACCGCGAGAATCTGCAGAGCCAGCAACAGCTTGTGACTCTTCAGCTAAATCAACTGATCCTACTGAGCCGAAAACCGTAGCAGCCGATCTGCATGCCAAGTTCTTTCCGGGACGAGCAAGACGATAACTTTCAGCGGTTTTAACCATATCATCTAATGTGACAAGTCCACGCTCGCGAATGAAAGTAGCAAGATCCTGTGACACACATTCTAGAAACTGCTCACCTAACACAAGATTCATAATTCCCTGCATGTCTCTAGGAAGACCGGACAAAGCTATCCATCGATCAAACAATCTATTTAGCTCAATACCAAAAGTTTGGAAAGGTTCGTTCGAGTCTGGTCGGATTTCACGGAACTTCTTGCGAAAACCTTCTGCAGTACACTGGAACTTCTTAAGCAAATTGTCCTTCAATGTCTGATAATCTACAGGACCATGAGCAGCAAGACTGTGGTACAAGTTCAATGCGTTACCTTCTAACAAAGCGGAAAGAAAGGTAACCCATTTGCTTTGATCCCAGCCAAGGGCTGTAGCATGAGTCTCAAAACGAAAAAGGTATGAATCAATATCATCTTGTCTTTCTCTGAAAATAGGCAACTTGGGGTAAACAGGTCTAGCCCCAAAAGAAGAACTATCCCTACCTCTGTTTCCATGACCAGCATCTTGTTCCTCAAGTCTACGTTCAGAACGTAACTCAAGTTCCATTTGTTTTGTTTTCTCTCTTTCCAGCTCTAACTGAACATCGGCTTGTTTATTCGCTAGCTCAACATCTGCCTGTCTTTTAGCTAGCTCAACTTCTGCTTGTCTTTTAGCAAGCTCAACTTCAGCTTGTCTATTCGCTAGTTCAACTTCTGCTTTTTTCTGTTTTGTTTCTTCTTCCAATTTTTTTTCATCCCTCAATCTTTGTCTCTCAAGACGATCAAAACAATCCTGTACATATTTTGCACGTTCCTTATCAGGGATACCCAAAGTTGTAGCTTGAGCAATAAAAGATTGGAACAACTTATCATAATCATCAGACATGGCTAAGTGCAATGTAGATCAACAAACAAAAGAAAACTTACTACAATATAAAATATCAAAATGTCTAAACAGGAAATCAGTAAAGTACTAAAGTGTCAACAATGAAATGGCAAAACGCAATCAATCCCAACAACTATAAATTGGTCTAGAAACCTTATGAAACAATGAAGTTTCTCCAAAAGTAAATTTACAGGACAATGCACAGTCTGAATTACAATGAAAACAGTGAAGTCTTACAAGTGTACAAAGCAAAGTATGTATTGTATTAACTCAATATGTCAATAAGTAATGCAGTGACCAGTTTTATACCAAATAGAACACACTAACTCAATATATGCTGAAGAACGTCAACTTCAGTTGATAGAAGCACAAGAAATGTACAGCGAAAAAAGAAGTTACTAAGGTCAAAGTTTGAATCCAAATATATATTCAAAGAAAATTAAAATGAAATTTATGTCAAACACCTCAAACACTATAATCGCTAATACTAAATACCAAATGTACGGCGAAAGGGAAATAAAGCCAATCAAATTATCAAAGTCTCAAACAAAAATGAACCAAGGGAAACAATCTATTGACAACTAAACCAAATCAAAAGAAACAATTGAACAAAACTAACCAATTATAACCACATACATAAATACAAAAAACAACTAGATAAAAATCAATACAAATCAAACAATAAACAAAATAAATTAAATCAAATGAGGCTGAAATCCCAACACGATAATCTACTTAAAATAAGGGCAAAGAGAACATACCCACAAACACACGCATAAAAGGATAGGACCCTACAACAGCAAAGAACTAGTAAAACAAATACAATTCCCTAACAGAAGAATAGAGCCGAAGAAGAGAATAGGAACCCCCAAGACAGAAAAAGAGCTAAATCCTTAGTGCCCAGAAACTGTACACAGACACAGCCGTTAAACTGGAGACAGCAAATATCACACAAAACACATCCCAGTCATACACTATAACAAAAATTAAAAAAAAATAAGCCCACTAGTCTACCTATATAAATCTATAACTAGTGGTGCCCTCACTAAATATGAATATGTATGACCTAATGTTAACACAGAGAAAGTCTAGGGTCACCAAATGTAACGACGGTGTTTTAGTGTACTACTGAACTAAACTGTTACATATATAAACGTTTATTCTAATGGAATGAGTGTGTGCGTGGGTTTGTTCTGCTAATCAGTATAAAGGTGGGTGTTCTATCTCTGTTCACTAGACTCTTTCATCCACCACACACGCGCTTACAAACAAGGACAAAGGCCACACAGTTATTTCTCTTTGCCCTCTGTTTAACTATTTCTCATACACTCATAACATACATTAAACCACACAATTCACATCATATAAACCAATCTACACCAATAACAATTCACATCATATAAACCAATCTACACCAATTAACAATTCACATCATATAAACCAATCTACACCAATAACTACCAAGTGGCATATAGGTTTTTCACAACATCAGCGCTCACACATTCACTCGCTACCGTAGAGGTCGTTGTCTCTCTCGAGAGACGTCACTCGACTCCTCTTTATACTAGTGTCGACACAGTCAATATCACATTGACGACTTGACGGAGATTCCCGAACTGAATATTACTATTCAATTACTACTCACAGATTTAGAACATTCCTAGGCGTGAAATTAACGGCGCTAGGCGACAATAGCTACACTGACGGAACACTGCATGTGGTCCTGTAGCACGAATCTGTGGCTTACTTCGCTACCGTTGCTGCTCGTAGCACCAGTGATGGTAGGACGAAGGAGAGATGAAGGCTTGATGTCCGCACCTGGTCACGTACGTGATGCTCTCAGGACAGCTTCATTGGCCCTACACCAGGGGTGTCCGCTCCGTACCGGCCCCACTGTACACAACATTTATACACTCATAAATGTTCGCTCTTATACCCAAAAGTCTGAATGTGTCTTCGACACATTATTATACTTCAGAGCGCTCTAGATCATTTCCTCTGAAAAATGTCTTCTTTATGCCACCATACTACAATCACTATTGTCATAATTCTTATGACAATTCCTATAGCCACTTTAACACAGTGCACACAATTCCTATAGCCACTTTAACACTGTACACACATTTTACGTACCTACACCCAATGGATTATGAGCCAAATATTACAATCACAGCTCACCTTCAATTCGTAACATATTACTGCACATTTCATCATTAGATCACTAAATATATACTGAATTCTATTCCTATTTCAGTTCCACATCTTCACATATGAATGAATACAACATGACATCCTGGTTATAAACTATATCACATAATTACATGACTAAACAAGTATTGACACGAGCCATCGCATTTCCTTCAAACATGGCTCTTCTGCACTCTAATAATAATTCATAAAACAATACTTTTTTTGTCATCTGAATAGCGTTACAGGTCATTATAAATACCGGTACTAAAAGAATAAATACCTGTATTCAATATACAGCTATCGAATTCTCTAGCCAGAATTCTTCCTCAGAGCCCTAGCGAAAACGACCGCTCGACTCGACTGGTATAGCATCTCTAACTGGCAATTATTCCCGATACTACACTGTCACTCCCACACGTCACACGTGAACATCGCTCACCTACATTACCGCACTTGAACATGGCTTATCTGTACATTACCGCTCGTGAACAATGCTTATCTCTACATTATTCGCATGTGTACATTCGGTCCAACTGCTAATGACGTCACACCATCGTCCGACCGAAAACCTGCACTAAAGGCGTTCGTTACAACTAATGCCATCTGGACCGCAAGACGATTTGTTCTTTAAACTGGAAATAGATTTGCCTACGTCTAGGACAGTCATAAGCGGTACTAAAAATGGGCCGCAGGCTCTCTGTTGACTATGGTGACGTAGTTGATGAGAGCAAGTGTAGTTTACAGGGTTAGGTGTATTTGACTTCGCCAGAGTTTGAGCAACAGTTATGAAGTGAGCGTTGAATGCATCAGCAGTAAGATCGGGCGGAATATTAGACGATCGTTTACTGTTACCTTTGGTGAAATTGTTTATTACTTGCCAGACTGAACGGATGTCTTTGCCGTCGGCAATAATTTGTTCTGCATTTTGCCTCTGTGCTTTACGAACTAGAGATTTGACATGGTTTCGCTGCTTCTTGTATTCAGTAAATTTCTTGTCTCGTTTTAATTCATCTCTTACTTCCATTGCTTGTTTTATCTCACCAGAGAGCCATTTTGGCATAACAGGATATTTGACGCGTTTGATGCGCTTAGGCGCGTGTCTATCCAGAACGGCGAGAAACAGGGCATCGTTAGGGTTTTTGCAGTTTTTTATATCATAAAATGGTATTAAAGATAGTTCATATAAAAAAAAACCAGTTTGGTGGAATTTTTTAAAACATCTATACATTATGGTAGTGTGTCCTTTGATTGACTGTTTAGCTAACCTAATAGACAACGTAAAACAAACAGGAAAGTGATCACTAATGGAAATATTAGGTACACTAACATTTTTTACAATGCTGACATTTGTGCTATATACATGGTCTATCAGCGTTGAAGATGAGGAAGTCACTCTAGTAGGTGACTGGACAAGCTGTTTCAACCCTAAAAAATTCAACATGGATCTCCACGAAGTGTGTCCTTGCTTTTGCAAGTCTATGTTGAAGTCTCCCAAAATATGTACATCTCCTTTGGACTCCTGAACCACATCCATCATTAACACAAACTCGTCCTGCCAGGAGGCTGAGGCCGCTGGGTTTCTATATACAAAACCTATAAGAACAGGCGAGGACTTGGTCGTTTTAACTTCTAACCACGTGCTCTCTATATTAGGGGATTCTAAATCACAACGCCTCTTTACATAGTTGTTGATGGAATTGTGTACGTACACAGCTAGGCCAGTATGTCCGGGGGCAGATGCATCTTGCCTGAGAATGGAGTAATTGTATATAGCTATGGCATGGTCACTAATGTTAGCTGTTAGACGAGATTCCGTAAATCCAAAAATGTGAAATGGTGAGGACTGGTTTAGGAGAATAGTTATATCTGGTATTTTGTGACAAAGGTGATACACATTAAGATGACAGACATTTAAAGAATGAATGCTGTTGCCACCTGTTGACATATTAAAGGCGAACGTATAGATAGTCAAGCAGAACAGAGCAAAAACAACAATAACTGCAAATACAAAAATAAACAACAACAACAACAACAAAAAACAATGTGTGGGCTGAAGAAAAAAAATCGTATAGACACCTAGCGTGTAATTACACAACACAAAGTGTCTAAGTATCCAATTGGTACTAGAGAATTCCAATAGTCAAGAGCTGTAGGCGGTTCAAACAAACTATCACACGCTTAAACAATCTTCACACGTGACTGCTGGCGGTGACTAGCGCAATCACAGCACAGAGAGAGAGAGAGAGAGAGAGAGAGAGAGAGAGAGAGAGAGAGAGAGAGAGAGAGAGAGAGAGAGATATGATGATGATGATGATGATGATGATGATGATGATGATGATGATGAAACTTTATTTTCAAACGGTAAAAAGTTTCGACAGAAAACAAATCGTCATTTTACAAACTTGTCGTTGCTAAAATCTACAGCATCAAAAAGGGGAAACTATAAAACATATATTTACATACAAAACCCAATAGCATCATTATATACAGAAAAAATAATAACACTCATCACACGCACATGCACACACGCACGCACGCGCGCGCGCCGCTCACACATACACCCACACGCACAAACAAGCACGAGCACACACCGTTACATGTCTAAGCTGGGACAATAAGAAAGTGTTTTTTGCAATGGTCTTACAAACAGCATTTATATGGGTCTCCCAGCACAGTTGTTCATCAACATGTATTCCTAAGAATTTACGCTCAGTGACTTGTTCAACAGGTTCAGCGTTTAATTGTAATTGTAATGGCGGTAGTCGGCGTTGATGATTTTGTCGCGTGGCGATTAAGATACTCTTTGTTTTAGCTGGGTGAAGAACCATAATATGGTTCTGTCTACACCAGTCAGATACCTCATTGAGACTGCATTGTAAACTATGGCTAATGTCCGTCGTTTTTTTTTAACCAGAAACAATGAAGACTCGTATCGTCAGCAAATAGATTACAATTAACGTCAGAATTAGTGATATGCAACGGTAGATCATTAATAAATAGTATGAATAAAAGAGGTCCCAAAATAGATCCCTGGGGGACGCCGTATTTTATATTTCCATTCTTAGAGTATCTTCCATGGGCGTACATCATTTGTTTTCTGTCTTCGAGATATGATCGGAAGAATGCTATAGCGGTTGCGTTCAAGTGATAAACTGTTAGCTTATTTAGGAGAATGTCATGGTACACAAGGTCAAATGCCTTTTTAAGGTCTAAGAAAACTGCTCCTGATATCAGGCTTTTATTGATTGATTCCAGCCAGCTGTCTACAATATGTGTCAGTGCTGACTGACAAGAATGTTTCGGTCTAAAACCAGACTGGTGAATATTAAGTAATGTACCTTTTTCGAGAAAATCAAGGAGATGTTTTTTAATGTGCTTTTCAAGGGGTTTTGACAAAGCTGAGAGAAGGGAGATTGGACGATAATTAGTAATATCTTTAAGATCTTTAGATTTAGGGATCGGGACTACTTTTGCTTCTTTAAGAATGGTTGGAAATGTACTTTGCTTAATGCAGAGGTTGAAAATATATGTTATTGATTCTACTGTACACGGTAATGAGATTTTGAGGTTTTCATTATGAATACCATCAATGCCAGCAGACTTTTTGTTTGGCATGCTAGAAATATATCTGCCGACTTCCGCAGCTGTAATATTAGGGATGGTCAAAGTATTTGATATAGTTGTTTTTTTAAAGTGTTCTCTGAGAGAACTCGGCACTTCATACGGTTCACTGTTATTTGCAGCTGACAATGCCAGTATTTCGGCTGTCGTTAAGAAATGGTTATTTAATATATCAGCTGACATATGAGATAGGATTTCGGGTGCTGATTTACCCTTCGTTATGACGTTCAGAGCTTTCCAAACAGATGCCGTGTCCTTTTTGTCTCGAATCATTTGATGGAAAAAAAGACTTCTTAGATGCTCCAACTAAATATTTGACACGATTGCGTTGTTTTTTGTATTCTTCGTACTTTTGCTCTTTTTTAAGTTTAAGTTTAAAGGAGATGATGAAACTTTATTAATTAACGGTAAAAGGTTTTGACAGAAACAAATCGTCATTTTACAATCTTGCCGTTGCTAACATCTACAACATAAAATAGATTAAATAATAATAATAATAATAATAATAATAATAATAATAATAATAATTATATTTACATATATTATGTCATGCAACAATAAAACAAAAACAAAAACAAAAAAATATTTACATAAAATAATAGTAACACTCAACATTCATCTTATAGCACACACACATACACACACACACACACACACACACACACACACACACACACACACACACACACACACACACACACACACACACACACACACACACACACACAGAGGGAGACAAAACCATTAGAGTGGGTTACCTACCATTTTATATGAAAATGGGTTCCCATATTTCTATTTATTCTAGGGCTCTGGAGTTGATGCGAATACTTAGAACTCACCTTGTAACTAAGCTCTACAACTTAAAATAAAAAGGACATTTTCTAGAAACAGAGCCACTGGATGGAGAAAAAATGGGTTTCTACCAATAAAGTGGGTGCCTCTCACTCGCATTACAGTAGAAATGGGTGTCCTTGTCAAATCATTCATTGTTTAGCATGAACATCTCAAGAAAATTAGGTGTCTGTAATAAGGTAAAGTTCACGGAATATTTGATGCTTCTTTTCCACATTTATTTGATTGTTGTCATTCTTTTTTCAACTTAATGTATATTCCTTCTTTTTCCTGCATTAAAAATGTAAAGCACAATGACACAACACACACTGAACAAATACCTCACTAAAAATACCTCTGGTTGATTTTCTAATGATTGTTTGGGTGGGGTTGTGGGGGGAGGAGAGGGGAGGGGAGGGGTGGGGGTGAGGGGTGGGGTCATCACTTTGGGTTTTATAGAGCTGCTGAATGCTCTCTTATGAATGAAAGATTTTAATTATCCCTGGAATCAGGAGGTCATTTCTGAGGCACGCAACGAGTTGCACATCAAACCACCCACAAATACACATTTGGAGTGCACCAGATGGATCCAGTTGGACAAGTCCCACATGCCACACTATAGGACAGCTAAGACTGAGATTAGCAATCGCGGCGTTTATGGCGTGGTGCAAGGTTTAAAACTAAGAAACTGTTGTTTTTAGAAGCGTGTCGGGCAACAGTTTTTATTAAAACTGTTTTAAAACCTCTCCTTATACTAAACTTTTGTTAATGTTAAAAGTGTTTTCATTTACAGGCCTGTCGTAACTGTTATGCATCTATTCCAACGTAATAGTGCTGGATATCATAGTTTTCCCATTGTCGCCATCTCTCTTCACTCATCACTCGACTTTCCAGTCCTTCCCTCAAACACGCAGCATTCACACAAACAATATTTTACTATTACACCCTTTGGCAACATTAGTTTTTGTTTCTCTCTCTGACCTAGCATTACATACTGCACTAAACGACCGACTGCAGCAGACGACGCAACTAACGACACTGACACTGACTGTGTGACGTCATTTGCATTCAATCAATTTGTGCATACAATCTGACAGGAGTTGCTGTCAAAACGAAAGCATAACACCAACAAACCCACAAACAAAGCAACAGGTTGAACCAAAAGACACAAGACAACAGCAGCCTCACCCAAAGTCTATACGTCCTCTCTCACACTGCGCACTCGTACAATCACTTCACTTCTTAGCAACCGGCGCATGAATATAATTATAGGCTAAGTCAAAGAAAAACAGAAGATAGTGGTGGAAAACCCTTTAAAATAGAAACAAAGAACGACGTTTCAGATCAAATATTCTTCATCTGACATGGAAACAAACGTAGAAAACGTATAAGCTAAGTCGCTGGTGAACGTATACATCAATCTCAAATTTCTCACTAGACATGACCTTTCTCCACATCACCCCGGAAGTACATCACAACACAATACTTTTTTAACAAAACAACCACACCCTCAAATAACAAACCTAATTTTGTAGGAACATAAACAATTTACTCCCTCAAACAACAAAATCCCCCCCCCCACCCCCCCCCCCCACCCCGCCACACACACACACCCTTCCTGACCCATATCAGCTATGAAGTTATTTATAGCTGAGAAGGGTGATGTCACACATACACGCCCATTTTCAGGATTCTGTGTGCACAAGACACACACATTGCTGGGAGGGACAAGTTTTCAAACACACTACAGGCGTGTCTGTTAAACACAAAAGTGCATGTGTTAACGCCAAAATGAGAAAAACTGATCTTTTTATTTTTTATGAATCTTTACCCCAAGACAATTCAGAAACAACCCTCAGAAAAAATGGGTGTCTGACTTGGGCACCCAGATTTTTACACACATCCATTTTCCATAAGGATGGTAAAGACAGTCACCCATTCCAGATCTTTTGTCTATACACACACACACACACATACACACACACACACACACACACACACACACACACACACACACACACACACACACACACACACACACACACACACACACACACACACACACACAATATATATATATATATATATATATATATATATATATATATATATATATATATATATATATATATATATATATATATATTATATATATATATATATATATATATATATATATATATATATATATATATATATATATAGTTAGTTAGTTAGTTATTTGGGTTTAACGCCGAGCAGGCGACTAAGGCCATCACACGGCGGGATGGGTAAAAATCTGGTCAGCCAGACTAAAAGCAAGGTCTTAAGACAAGATGTAAATATAGATTAAAAATCTCAGGCTAAAATGTCGCACATGTCTTTAAAAGAAATGTCTACAGACTCTCAAAAAGGGCAAATAAAAAAGATTCACATAGTCTATGAAAGCTCAAATCTTGTTAAAAATATTGCATGCTCGCAAGAAATTGAAGATTTTGTCCGGGGGAACATCCCGGAACAAAACCTTCAAGGAGTCTGCTGTAAAGTGTTTATATCTGGTGTCAATTAGGTCAGCACAATACAGCAAAAAGTGTCGAACAGAAAACTGCTCATCACAGGCAAAACACCATGGACGCTCATCCCGTTTAAGTAAGTAAGAGTGCGTAACATACGTGTGCCCGATGTGGAGCCGAGCAAGGACAGTCTCCTCACGGCGGCTGCCGCAGCGGAAAGGTAGACTGTCAGACAACTTAGGAAGAGCTTCATGAAGCTTGTTCCCTTCCTCTTTGTCCCACTCGAACTGCCACTCGCGGGCCACGTACGCACTAATCACAGGTTTAAAATCACTATAGACAGTCTGTGTGTCAGGGACAGGGTCACTGCGGGCACTGTTGGCAGCAGAATCTGCGATTCTGTTACCTTCGATGCCCACATGGCCTGGGACCCAAATAAAAATGATGTCATAATATTCCTTCATCAAGTCCGCATAGAGCTCTCTAATCTGCACCAGCAGTGGATGGTCTGTTCCCGCGCCCTGAAGGGCCTGCAGGGCAGAAAGAGAGTCAGACAGAATCAGGAAGTTCCTTTCCCGAGACTGATAGGCCTGCTTGAGTGCTAGCAGAATGGCCTGCAGTTCTGCACTAAATACAGAGGAATGGTCAGGGAGACGGAGTTTAAATGGGCGTCTAGGATGGCAAGAGGACACTGCAGCCGCAGCCACTCTTCCATCCTCAGACTTGGACCCATCCGTATAAAGACGACAATAGCCAGGAAAAATTGAAAGGAGTTCATTGAGGCTCTGTTGGTATATGGCTGGTGGAGTACAATCCTTCTTGTGGGCAGTCAAGTCCAGCAAGATGTCAGGAACTGGTAGTAGCCAGGGTGGAGAGACGTGTTGCAGAGATTCCGAAACTTTGTCCAGGTCCACTCCGGCCGCCTGCAGATGAGGTCGGACACGGAAGGAAAGTGGACGGACAGCTCCCGGATGGGCATCGTAAATCTCTGCAAACGACGGGTTAAAAACACAATCATAGGCAGGATTTTCTGGATGGGCCTTCAGCTTCAGAACGTAGCTGAGCATGAGGCGGATGCGGCGGAGCCTGAGAGAAGGCTCCCCTGCCTCTGCATACAGACTAGGAACTGGAGATGTCCTGAAGGCTCCCAGACATATGCGCAGACCTTGATGGTGAATTGTGTTCAGACGCTGCAGAACAGACTTGGAAGCCGAGCCATATACCACAGAGCCGTAATCCAGTTTGGACCGAACAAGGGCCCGGTACAGTCGAAGTAAGACGATGCGGTCTGCACCCCAGTCAGTACGACCAACGACACGAAAAATGTCGAGGGCCTTCCAACAAGAGGTTCTAAGGTAGTTAACATGGTTGCAGAAGGTCAATCTTTTGTCAAAGATGACCCCCAAAAACTTTGCCTCTTCGGCCACCTTAATTGGCACACCAGCAATGCTCAGACTAGGTTCTGGAAAAAATTTCGTCTGGTTAGTAAAATGCACACAGACTGTCTTGGAGGGCGAGAATCTGAATCCATTGAGAGACACCCACCCCTGGATTCGATCAACACACAGCTGCAAGCGCCTCTCAAGGGACGCAAGTCCTCGACCTCGTGCACACAAAGCAAAGTCGTCTACAAACAAAGAGCATTCAGAATCATCCTTGACGGCCTTTACAATGTTATTTATTTTAATGCTAAATAAAACAGCAGATAGAATACTGCCCTGCGGGACACCCATCTCCTGTTCAAAGGAGTCGGAGAGGGTGGAGCCCACACGGACATGGAACGACCTGTTGGACAAAAAATTGTGAATAAAAACGGGCAGATGCCCTTTAAAACCCATGTCCGACAAATCAGACATTATACCATGCTTCCAGGTAGTGTCATATGCCTTTTCAAGATCAAAGAAAATTGCATAGACATGCTGCTTGTTGACAAAAGCATCTCGGATAAAAGACTCAAAGCGGACTAGATGGTCAGTTGTACTACGGAAGCGCCGGAAACCGCACTGGAGGTCTGTGATGAGACCCTGTGACTCAAGATGCCACACCAGTCGGGCGTTGACCAAGCGTTCCATAGTTTTACATAAACATGATGTCAAAGCTATTGGCCGGTAGTTGCCCGGGTCGGAAGGATCCTTACCCGGCTTGGGAATTGGCACAACCACAGCCTGGCGCCAAGATGGCGGAAAATGACCGGTTATCCATATATGGTTAAAGGCCTTGAGAAGTACAAGGAGTGAATCCTCAGGCAGATGTGTTATGAGCTGATAATGGATGGTATCTAATCCAGCAGCAGAGTCAGTACATTTCTGCAAGGCTTGCTGCAATTCTGAAAACGTAAAAGGGACATTATAGTCTTCCAAGTTATCCGATATAAAATCACAAGCACAAGATTCTCGCTTCTCCTTCTCTCTCTGGAAGAAAGGTGAATAATGCTCTGTTGAAGAATTATGGGCAATGGTGGAGGCAAGCAAATTGGCCACAGCCTTTTTATCTGTGACCAAACTGGCACCATCTCTAAGATGGCCGACAGAAGCCGAGCCACCCCTGCCCCTAATTCTTCGAACAGCCTTCCAGACTTTTTGGGACGGAGTCCTAGAAGATAAAGATGAGACGAAGCGTCTCCAGGAAGCACGGCGTTCACATTTAAAAATGTAACGGGCTTTCGCCCGCTGTCTTTTAAAGGTTAAAATATTTGCTTGCGACGGATTACGAAAAGCACGTCGCTGAGCAGATTTGCACATTGTTTGGGCCTTGCGGCACTCTTCATTGAACCATGGTACTCTCGGCTTCCGAGGGAGTGATGTGGAAGTTCTAGGGATGGTTTCACCTGCAACCTCCAACAAAATAGAAGTAAAACAAGAAACAGGTTCTTCAGCTGACATGACCACCTCCTCTGTAAGACGAGACTGACAGAGAGAGGCAAACAGAGACCAGTTAGCTTTCTTGAGATTCCAGCGCCCCACCGGCGAATCCTCCTCACAGCTGACCGATGACAGGACTACCGGGAAGTGGTCACTACCACACAGGTCGTCGTGAACCTTCCAGTCAAAGTCCAGCATGAGAGAAGGATCACACACTATATATATATATATAGATAAATGCATATATTACATGAAAGCATTAACCATCAGGGTTTGTTTAAATGCCCAGTGTTGTTATGTTTGGCTCATTAGGTAATCGAAAAGTTTCGTTTTAAAGATTCCAAGCGAGGCTATAGTCTTCACATGTGCAGGAATAGTGTTCCATACAAACGGTCCAGAAAAGGATAAACTAGTTTTAAAGAGGTCAATTCTAGGCAGAGGTAGGGGTAAAGTATTGTTCCTTGAGGTCCGTTCGCGTTCTTGCTGTGGCATACATTTGGTGGTTAGATACTGCGGTGTCATGTTATTTAATATCTTGTGCATAAGGATGCATTTGTTGAAATTAAGTTGTTGACACAGGCCGAGAATGTTTAGATGTCTAATTTTGTCTGTGGTAGGAATGGGTCGCGTATCTATCATTTTGACAGCTCTTTTATATAGAGTTTAACCTGTTCATGTGAACATCACTACAACCGTCCCACACTATGGAGACATAATCAACGTGAGACTTAATATAGGCGTGAAAAAAACAGTTTACGAGTATGTGTATCCATTACTTGTCTAAGCTGGGACAACAGGAAAGTGTTTTTAGCAATGGTTTTACAGACTGTATTTATATGCGTCTCCCAACATAATTGTTCGTCAACGTGTATTCCCAAGAATTTACGCTCTGTGACTTGTTCTATCGGTTTAGCGTTCAGTTGTAAATGTGGTCGGCTGTGGTCGGCGTTGCTGTTTTTGTTGTGGAGTGATTAAAATACTCTTTGTTTTTCCTGGATGAAGAACCATATGATTCTCTCTACACCAGTTGGAAACCTCGCTGAGACTACTTTGTAAGCTAAGGTTAATGTCAGCTGTTTTTTTTTACCCGAAACATGGAGGCTCGTATCGTCCGCAAACAGGTTGCAATTGACAGGTTAGCAATATGCAAAGGCAAATCATTAATGAATATTATAAATAGAAGAGGTCCCAAGATAGACCCTTGGGGGGGGGGGAGAGAGAGAGAGAGAGAGAGAGAGAGAGAGAGAGAGAGAGAGAGAGAGAGAGAGAGAGAGAGAGAGAGAGAGAGAGAGAGAGAGAGAGAGAGAGAGAGAGACGGGGGAAAAACAAAACATCGGTAATCAATTTTATAAACAAAAAACCGCAGCTGAAATGCTTTGAAATTTGAAACAAAAATATCTGCCTCTCCCCTCGCCACCCTCCATCTAACCCCCTTTTTTTCTTCCTCGCTTGATTATTTTTTTGTGTGTCAGATATTAAGTTATTTATAGCTGAGAAGAGTGATGTCGCACACACACACCCATTTTAGGTATTTTGTGCACACACACACACACACACACACACACACACACACACACACACACACACACACACACACACACACACACACACACACTGCTGGGACAAGTTCAAACACACTAGCGGAGTGTCTTTTAAACACACAAGTGCATGTAAAAACGCCAAAATGAGAAAAACTGATTTTTTAAAATAATTTTTATGACTTTTTACTGACTGACAATGCAGAAACAACACACAGAAAAAAATTGGTGTCTGACTTGGGCACCCAGAATTTTACACACACCCATTTTTTTCTATTAGGATGGTAAAGACAGTCACCCATATAAGGCTTTTGTGCACACACACACACACACATACACACACACACACACACACACACACACACACACACACACACACACACACACACACACACACACACACACACACACACACACACACACACACTATTCGAAAAGCAAACTGATCTGTGTAAATATATCTTTTAATTTAACGCAACTCGTGACTTTGAGAAACGCTATTTATTGAGGTCCTTTTTATGAGAGCGTTTATGCCAACAGTGGAGACCCAGTAAGCGGAGATCTTCGGCCCGCTATCTGCTTTAGTCCCCCTGCGCACAGCTGTGCGTGTAGTGATTAAGGCAGACAGCAACCCGAGCACCTTTGCTTACTGGGAAATCAGATGAATGGAATGTGAAAGAGCAGTGAGTGGGGAACAGGCAGTGGGCATGTGATGTTACTATTTTCTGTTAATAAAATTCTCATGTGTATTTGTGATGTGTGTGTGTGTGTGTGTGTGTGTGTGTGTGTGTGTGTGTGTGTGTGTGTGCGTGTGTGTGTGTGTGTGTGTGCTTTTGCGTGTGTGTGTATGTGTGTGTGTGTGTGTGTGATTGTGCGTGCGTGTGTGTGTGTGTGTGTGTGTGTGTGTGCGTGTGTGTATGCTTGATAGAGTGTGTGCGTTTGTGTGCAAAAGAAAACAGGCAACACAAATAGTATAAAAAGAATGTTCAATTACACTGTATGTCAATTACTACAAGGAAACAATATCACGAATTCTTTTGATTCAAATTAAATTAAAATCGATGCGTTTAGGCGAAACAAACTAAACATACTCGTGCGAAGAACATAAACAAAACATCAAACATTGACGTCATTTCAGACATAATTTGCAATGTTAATGAGATATTCACACACACAGATGACAGTGGATCGCATACGAACATTGTGCACGTGTGAAGGCAACAGGTGTATTTCAAACGGGGAGGGAACGTGTATTGTAAAATCACGATACATAACTGGCTTCTCTTTGGTTGTTGTTATGTATGATTGTAGTTAATGGTCAATGTGGACATGTATCCCAGTCTTTGACCTTGAGTACGGGTACTCCCCAAGGATGTGTTTTATCCCCATTGTTGTATTCTCTTTTTACACACGACTGTGTATACCACTATTATAGCACACGCATAGTGAAATTTGCGGATGATACCACAGTCAAGAGTTTTGTACATAACAAGGACGAGAGTGCATAGCGGGATGAGGTAGACATGTTAGTAGGCTGGTGCTCTGACAACAACCTGGATTTGCATGTTGGTAAGACCAAGGAAATGATAATTGATTTCAGAAAAAGAAACCTGACCTCCTTCCCTTAACCATCCAAAGAAACGACATTGAAATTGTTGAAACGTTCAAGTTCTTGGGTAATCTCATTTCGCACGATCTGAAGTGGGAGAAGAATATTGAACAGCTAGTAAAGAAAGCCCAGCACCGCCTGTTTTTCTTCGGCGGTTGAAGTATTTTGGCGTCAGTCAGCAGATCATGGTGCAGTTTACCGCGTCGCATTTGAGAGCGTTCTTACCTTCTCAATGACGGTGTGGTATGGCAGCGCATTCGACCAAGCCCGCAAGAAATTAAATAGGCTGAACAAAACAGCATTTCATATTGTTGGAAGCGATCTCCTCTCGCTGGAATCTCTGTACCACGCACGCACCATCAACTGAGCGAGCCCCATCATACATGACGATCACCATCCTGCACATAGCCTGATCGAGCCCTTGC
This sequence comes from Semisulcospira habei, assembly GCA_036245525.1. Taxonomy (NCBI): domain Eukaryota; kingdom Metazoa; phylum Mollusca; class Gastropoda; family Semisulcospiridae; genus Semisulcospira; species Semisulcospira habei. The sequence continues at coordinate 26,097,291 of BTPG01000003.1, read as the reverse complement.
CATCTGGCTTGCGCTTTAGATCCATTAAGGCCGAAACCACTCGTTTTCAGAAGATCTTTTATCCCTTGGCTGTTCAGGCCTTGTCTAATGTGGCAGGATATGATACAACTCAGCAGATTGACTCAAAGTCCCTAAGTTAGAATTACCTACAGCCCATCTTAGCTGTTTATAGTTCTTTTATGTTCTATTAAACCTTTTCTTAAACAAGATATACAGTCACTTTGCAAATACATATGAATTTAGTTAATCTGTTTTTGTTGCGCGGCGGCTCACCTGGCGGTTTTTGTTGTCATAAGATGGTTATTATGCTATAGCCGGATTTTAAAAAAAATTTACTTTGTTAGATGTGTGTGCATACTTAGCACAATAACTGCGATACATATAATAATAATAATAATAATAATAATAATAATAATAATAATAATAATAACAATAATAATATAATAATAATAATAATAATAATAATAATAATAATAATAATAATAATAATAATAATAATAATAATCATAATAATAATAGTACATAGTTCTTGTATAGCGCTGTTCTCCAGGAAAACACTGGACTCACTGCGCATGCAAATAAGCACACCCTCTCTCTCAGAAACACGCACGATTATACACTACTTTAAACCACCCCATCTCTTCCCAACATTTTACATTCACTTCCTCTAGGATCAGAATAAAAGGCAGTCAACAGTTAGCTAAAAATGAGCTAAGTGTTAAATGCCCGACAGAAAAGAATATTCTTTAAGTGAGTTTTTAACTGTTACAATGTGGGCAGATTCCGCATTTCATTTGGCAGAGAGTTCCACACACTTGGGGCTAAAAAGGTGAAAGAACGCTCCCCGACAGTTTTCATGTTAAGCTTCGGGATTTTTAAAAGTTTTTACACTGGAGGAACGGAGGGTGCGTGATGGCTGATAAACAGACAGCTTGGCAGAAAGGTACAGCGGGAGAGATCCGTCAAAATGCCGATAGGCGAAAATTGCAATTTTGTATTGGCAGCGGAATTTTACGGGCAGCCAGTGCAGCTGCTTCAGTAGAGGCGTAACGTGGTGTCTCTTTCGTTTCTTCAAGATGAGACGCGCCGCATTGTTTTGAATCATCTGCACGCGTGAAATTTGATGTGCCGGTAAACCTGCCAGTACAGAATTGCAATAATCGAGCCTGGACGTAATGAATACATTTACAAGTTTTGACGACGCAATTTTTGTGAGATACGGTCTGAGGAAAGAAATTCTGCGCAGCTCAAGAAAACCAGCTCGGCAGACGCTACTGATATGATCGTACATATGTGTGTTTTGGTATTTTTGAGTCTGCTTGATTGTGATATATGTGTGTTTTATGTGTTGATCTTAATATTGGGTGCCTGATAGGCGGGGGCAGGGGATCTAACTGTTGTCTGTCCAGCGCTGTGATTCCCCTTGGTTTGAGTACTGACAATTCTGCCAGCGCTAGCCTCACCTATCTGGTTTGTGAGTATCATGTATAACTCGAGGCAAAATTTGTATCGTTACATTGTTGTGTAATGTTCTGTTCATCTACTGTGGGAAATCAGGGTATTTACCCGACCACATATAGTAGCGCACCTTCATGTTTGTGTATGTATGTTTCTCCTGCCTACTTCCTAAGTTCCGGAGAAAGACATGGGTTATATAAGAGACCTGATCCATTCTTTTGAGGATGGAAATGATTGTCTTATTCTATACCTGCGTATTTCTCTGTGGGCTGGCGATTGGGTGCCTGATAGGCGGGGGCAGGGGATCTAACTGTTGTCTGTCCAGCGCTGTGATTCCCCTTGGTTTGAGTACTGACAATTCTGCCAGCGCTAGCCTCACCTATCTGGTTTGTGAGTATCATGTATAACTCGAGGCACAATTTGTATCGTTACATTGTTGTGTAATGTTCTGTGCATCTACTGTGGGAAATCAGGGTATTTACCCGACCACATATAGTAGCGCACCTTCATGTTTGTGTATGTATGTTTCTCCTGCCTACTTCCTAAGTTCCGGAGAAAGACATGGGTTATATAAGAGACCTGATCCATTCTTTTGAGGATGGAAATGATTGTCTTATTCTATACCTGCGTATTTCTCTGTGGGCTGGCGATTGGGTGCCTGATAGGCGGGGGCAGGGGATCTAACTGTTGTCTGTCCAGCGCTGTGATTCCCCTTGGTTTGAGTACTGACAATTCTGCCAGCGCTAGCCTCACCTATCTGGTTTGTGAGTATCATGTATAACTCGAGGCACAATTTGTATCGTTACATTGTTGTGTAATGTTCTGTGCATCTACTGTGGGAAATCAGGGTATTTACCCGACCACATATAGTAGCGCACCTTCATGTTTGTGTATGTATGTTTCTCCTGCCTACTTCCTAAGTTCCGGAGAAAGACATGGGTTATATAAGAGACCTGATCCATTCTTTTGAGGATGGAAATGATTGTCTTATTCTATACCTGCGTATTTCTCTGTGGGCTGGCGATTGGGTGCCTGATAGGCGGGGGCAGGGGATCTAACTGTTGTCTGTCCAGCGCTGTGATTCCCCTTGGTTTGAGTACTGACAATTCTGCCAGCGCTAGCCTCACCTATCTGGTTTGTGAGTATCATGTATAACTCGAGGCACAATTTGTATCGTTACATTGTTGTGTAATGTTCTGTGCATCTACTGTGGGAAATCAGGGTATTTACCCGACCACATATAGTAGCGCACCTTCATGTTTGTGTATGTATGTTTCTCCTGCCTACTTCCTAAGTTCCGGAGAAAGACATGGGTTATATAAGAGACCTGATCCATTCTTTGGAGGATGGAAATGATTGGCGTCTTATTCTATACCTGCGTATTTCTCTGTGGGCTGGCGATTGGGTGCCTGATAGGCGGGGGCAGGGGATCTAACTGTTGTCTGTCCAGCGCTGTGATTCCCCTTGGTTTGAGTACTGACAATTCTGCCAGCGCTAGCCTCACCTATCTGGTTTGTGAGGATCTTAATATAGACGCTCGTCAGTTACGCCGCAAAAAATTCCTAATGTTTATGCATTTGGCAATAAAGTTTATCTTATCTTATATTATCTTATGTATAGTCGTGATTCGTGAAAAATGCAATTGTCATGAAAAACGGAAGCTATATCGCGGGGGCTCATGAGGATCTATGTCTCTTGCTGCGATCGATTTGTTTCCATGTTCCTTGGACGGTTGTGAGTTTTGTTGGTTGACTAACAAACATTTCAGTAATAACACGTGCGTTACGCGACAGGGAAGGGGCTAGTAGTTAATGTAATACTTCCCGGTGTAAAGCCGGCTGGCTCTCTAGCATTCACGCGAAAGAGTTCAGGACACGTTAAATCGGCCTGCTCTAACAGAGACAGATCGAGCGTAATAGTTCAACGGTGGTACCAGAATAGCTTGGCGCCTATGGGCGCCAAGCTATTCTGGCACCACCCTTGAACTATCACACTCGATCCACGTCTTGCTGTGGTGTTTCGGGGCTGAATGAGGTCAGACGTATTGAGAGCATTTGTAAAGTACATCAGTATTGATAACTAACAAGAACCCTTTTAATTTCCTAATGCAGGTCGGTTTAAAGAAAAACAGTTGTATTGCGATTAATATCACTAAAAGCAAGAACTGGAGAAGGCAGCGTTAAAACAGCAACTAACATTTAACCCTTTGTGTATCGGAATCGGTTTTGGTCGCGATGATTCCTGTGGTACTCATAGCGATTAAAACGGCTGCAAAAGATCAACATTGAATGTAATTTCTTATTCATCTATATAGTTGTGAGTGCGCGTGCGTTGTGTGTGCGCGCGTGTGTGTGTGTGTGTGTGTGTGTGTGTGTGTGTGTGTGTGTGTGTGTGTGTGTGTGTGTGTGTGTGTGTGTGCGCGCGCCGTCCAAATACAATTCCATAATTTATCCTCCCTGTTGACTGTGCGGTTGAAGATACAGTCCTCTGCCCCTTGATCACCGTATGTACAGTTTGTCTGGCTGGCCGAAGTAATGCGCATTCCATTCACATGTCCACACAAACAGATAATAAAGTCGATGTTTCACTCACACACACACACACACACACACACACACACACACACACACACACACACACACACACACACACACACACACACACACACACACACACACACACACACACACACACACACACACACACACACCACACACACACACACACACACACACACACACACACACACACACACACACACACACACACACACACACACACACACACACACACACACACACACACACACACACACACACACACACACACACACACACACACACACACACACACACACACACACACACACACACACACACACACACACACACACACACACACACACACACACACACACACACACACACACACACACACACACACACACACACCACACACACACACACACACACACACACACACACACACACACACACACACACACACACACACACACACACACACACACACACACACACACACACACACACACACAACACACACACACACACACACACACACACACACCACACACACACACACACACACACACACACACACACACACACACACACACACACACACACACACACACACACACACACACACACACACACACACACACACACACACACACACACACACACACACACACACACACACACACACACACACACACACACCACACACACACACACACACACACACACACACACACACACACACACACACACACACACACACACACACACACACACACACACACACACACACACACACACACACACACACACACACACACACACACACACACACACACACACACACACACACACACACACACACACACACACCACACACACACACACACACACACACACACACACACACACACACACACACACACACACACACACACACACACACCACACACACACACACACACACACACACACACACACACACACACACACACACACACACACACACACACACACACACACACACACACACACACACACACACACACACACACACACACACACACACACACACACACACACACACACACACACGCACGCACACACAAACGCACGCACGCACGCACAGACACACACACACACACAAACCACACACGCGTGTGCGCGCAAAAAAAAATCAATGAAACAATGAAACTTTATTTAACAACGGTTAAGGCATTGACATCGTCATTGCCGTTGGGAGAAAAAACTACAGACGGCAAAGAACAATGCCAATGACATATTTCAAAATAGCAAAGATTTTATTTCTTTTTCCCGCTATTGTGGTATGGAGGTAGAACACCAATTGCAAGTCAGATGTATAAGTTATAATTATCATTTGTCAAATGGTCGTCACTAATCAGTAAAGATCTAACAGTTAAATCTGAAGAGCAGGTAATTTTGAAGCACCATTTGAGTTCATTATGCCTTGTCGACAGAGCTAATGAGCTTTAACGGCAGATTAGACATGCGTTATCACACTTATTTATTCTGTTATTACCCGTTAGCGTGCCAATTTATTTTTTGCTGTTTCTCGTACTTATACCGTTGTTTTATAGAACGTAGTGGAGTCATTGTCAGGTTAATTGATATTAAGGCGACATGTGCTGAACCGCAAATGCTGTGTCAAAATGAAGCATAATTAGACCTGTGTGCAGTGTTTCGTAATCATCTTTTGCAGAAGTGTATAATTATTTAAACAGTTATGGCGGTAGTGGACTTTAGAAGACAGCTAAAACAAAGCGTGCAAACATGCTGTACTAACATATATAGCAGCTTAATATAACGTTACTAACGATTAACAAACTTTCTAAGATTCAAGACAGTTTTATCGTTTCTATTTAAAAATAAGAACAACTTTGAGATGGGGTTTAAGCATGCAGATGGGCATACGGGCCCCACATTCTGTCAAAGAAAGAACAAGACAAAAATGACATCTGGTTACGAAAAACTTGCCGGAGAACGTACATTTGGCGTGAAACGCCTTGTGTAATGAGTGTGTGTGTGTGTGTGTGTGTGTGTGTGTGTGTGTGTGTGTGTGTGTGTGTGTGTGTGTGTGTGTGTTTGTGTGACAGCGTCTAGAGCCCGCATTTGTGGACTGAAAAGCCTGACACTTTAGGATATTTTTCTACGTGAATTCTCTAGGTGAGTTATTTTTTATTTTTAATTTTTAATCAGGTTACACATTGAGGAGAAAATGGCCTTTCACCAAAAACAACAACAACAACAACAAAAACCGTTGATTTCTATTTGAGTCCATATATTATTAGATATAGATTAAAGGAATGAGTGTGTATTCTACCTTTTCAACGTTTTGAGTAATAAAAAATAAAAATATCGAAAAAGGTGAACAGACAGTGAAATAAAAAAAAGATTAATTTTGCCATTGGTTCACAATAACGAAATGTCAATCACCCTTCGACAGGATTCGAAATCAGAGTACTTATTGAAAGAAAATTGCTATTTTATGAAAAACAATTGACCCGTCAATCGCCCCATCATTTTTGGTTTAAAATCTGTGAATGTTTTCATGAAAAAAAAGGAATCTTCTCGTTAATAGCCGGATGATTCTTCATAAAATATATTTACATAGCCTGCCGTTTGTCTCGGCTCTCAGGTGTGACTAGGTCAAATTGTGATTTTTGGCACCACTTGTTTTTACATTATTTTTAAGACGGTTAAAGATATTTTAATCTTTGTACGAAAAAAAAACCCTTCATATTAATACCCGAATGATGTTTCATAAACAGTATTTACTTGAGCCTGCTAGGTTTCCAGCCTTTCCGGACGATTAGGTCAAAATATGACCTGAAAGCTTTAGGCATGAAAATCATATAGAAAATAATTGCCAAGTTTGTTTCTTCTCATACGTATTGTATTGTATTGGTACTGTGAATCATGAAAAACATCACTTTCGTCACTCTAAAAACGGTGTCATAGGACTAACAATGCAATGGCATGAAGCTTGTAGTGACGTCATTTAGCTGCTTGTGCTCTTACTCTTCTCTAGAATAACTGTCCATACCTCAGCCCTCACAGTGTACACAATTTAATGGCGTTGAGCGCTGTGTGCCCGTCTGCGTTTGCGTGTGCCACAGTGTGTTGATGGGTTAGTGTAGAGAGAGATGGATCAGAAGGATAAGCCTGAAAATAGGAAACAACTATGCGATAGGCCTCCAAACTCGTTCTATAATTGAAAAACAATAAATAGCCTAATTTAAACTTGAACTTAGTTCTACGAACTTTCTCAAAGTGTTTATTCAAAATTGTAGACATTCAAGGATCAAAATGAAAATTGGCACCAATCACATGTATATTACAGTCTGTAATAATACCCAAAAAGCATTAGCGTAAAAATGAAGACTGAGTTAATACAACATTTATTTTTAAAAAATAATCACACACGCGGAAAAACGTTAGTATAGAGGCTGACTTGAGTGCAGTGAACCTAGTTGAAATGCGTTTACACTCCAGCATGGACTCAGTTGAGCTTTCTCCAGACCAAATGAAAATCATACAGGTAGTAAGCATGTGTATACTGTGTACCGTGTACAGAAGCTGATTTTTTTGTTTCTTCTTCTCTTTCTTTTTTCTTTTTTTTATTCTCGTCTTTTTTGTTCTTTTTCTTTTTTCTCTCTCTTTCTCTTTTTTCTATTTTTTTTTTTGTTTTAATTTTTTTTTTGTTGTAAATATTGTTCTCTACCATCTTGTTATGTGGCATTTATAAATTAACCGATTCAGTACCAGCTGACGCAGACTGTTTCTGAAAAATCTTCATCAACTCTCTATACTAACACCCAACCGCCCCTCCCCCCCCCCCCTCCCCCCCGAAAAAAAAAAAACCGTTCCCCCCCCCCCCCTCAAACCAAAAAAAAAAAAAAAAAGGAAAAAAAAAACTTAAGCAAAGACGTGCCAGAAGCTGACTGCAACACACACTAATCCTTAAATAGTTTCACGTGTCTCCCATACCTGAGCCCTCCAAAAATGTGCAGTTGCAAAGTTACAAAAAAATGTCTGATGAAATGACAGATGTAAGAAGGACACAATAAATTTACGGTTTTAACAGAATATATGGCACATAAATAGGCACCCAATGTGGACATACCCCCCCCCCGTCCCCCCCCTCCTCCCACCCCCCACCCCTCAAAAAAATTAAAATAAAAAATCCACGCTATCGAAATGTTTCACATGAAAATGTAGAATTTAAGAAGCTATTCCCAATACTGTACAATTTAACGCATTCAGCCCTGACGCACTACAGCAGGAGATGGGTCGACCATGATAATTCAAGGGTAGTGCCAGATTAGCTTGGCGCCTGTCGGCGCCAAGCTAATCTGGCACTGCCCTTGAATTATCATGGTCGGTTCATCTCCTGCAAGTTGTGCATAGTCATTAGATGACGCCTCCAAAATTTGGGAAATACGTGTGTCAGGGCTGAATGAGTTAAAACAAACAAAATCAGTAGCCCTAGATCACATCATGTTTTGATGTTAAGGGAAAAAAAAATTAAGTTTGAATTATGGCACAGTGAAACAGTTAGGCCGCGGTCCAAATATATCCACATACGCAGACAAATATTTAAATAGATCTATATACAAAATTAAATTCAAATAATGTTTCTGTAAATACAATTTAAAAACAGTAAATACCAGTGGTCTGTTAAAAGTTAGGTGTTCAGTTGCAGTTAATTCAATTCAATTCAAATTCAAAACAACTTTATTTATCCCTCAAGGGGCAATTACAGTTTTGCCACCACAGGTGCTGTTCACATTCACTCACTCGCTCATTCCACAAATTACAATAACAGAGCTACAAAATGGACAATGGCTCGAGACGGGTGAAGCCCGTCGCCAAGGCATCTCAATGGCCAGCGCCAGTGGCCTCATCCCGACCCGAACCTCCGTGACAAAAATAGAATACTAAGACAGCCCTATGTCTCCTGAACACACTATTATATGTTTTTTATTAAGTTCCTACTTGACTAAAGCTAGTACATGAAAAAACAAGTTAACAACATGAGATACCGTCGATACGGAAATGATCTCCGATCTAGGCAACATAAAACAAAGGTCAAACAGCACCTGGGGGCCCGTCGCCGCCATAGTACAGCGCCGGTGTTTAGACAGTCGCTCCGGCATAAACAGTCACCACCTTAATTATACTGAACGTAACTAGTATAATTATAACTTCATAGTCATTTTAAAAGCAAATGATATCGAAATGTATTCCAAATGCTAAGATTAAAATAAAATCATCCTTGCACTTTGACTGTTCCTTTAAAGGAAACTTTGTGTTAACAAATATTTGTCTCAGATCACTTAAGATACGATACGCCGTACTATATATTTTGCTGCCTAATGCAATAGAGTAATTATAATTCTATAAATGTTTCATAAAACTAATCAAAATAAATTAACCCACACCATTACTAAGATATACGACACATAGGAACGGATATTTCCGACAAGGAACTACACAAGTGATTGTTCTTTTTTCTCATGACAGTTGGAGTGGGGGGGGGGGGAGGGGGCGGGGGGTGGGGGGGGATATCTATATATGGAATGGATAGAAGACATAATTATATACGTACATAACATATAACATCTGTCTGCCCCACAATATCCCAATCAAATATTAAGAGAAAGCAGAGAAAATCCTCACGTTCACTGTCACTAGGCATTACTTGTATTAGTGGGGGTTGCGTTTGCAACAAACGACTACCGACAACGAACGACAGTGAAGCCACAGCGGAGAACCTGGGGCCAGTTGCATAAACGCTTAGTCCTGCACCAGCCACTAAGCAAGGTGCGCCGCTATAGCTTAGTGACTGGTGCAGGACTAAGCTCGCTTATGCAACTGGCCCCAGCTTTGAACTAGATCCTAGACAACTCCCCAAACATCTCCAAGATCATTATAACCCCGAGGGTTCATAAGGATCTATGCCTCTTGGAGTTGTTTGGAGCGTTGTCTATGCTTATGGAGCAAACTGGTTGTCAACCGCGATTTCGCTCTCGTGCGTTGCCGGTAGTCGTTCGTTGCAGTTCCATCCCCACTATTCACCTCCAGTCTTACAGAGGCATATGGTCTTCCGAGAAGCCATCTCTGTATCTCGGAAGAACCTAGCTGACCCCTTGTGCAATCCATACTGTAAACAATACCACTGGCTGCATGCGCTGTGTTCTAAATCGCGGCGCGACAGTGACACAAAACGGTGGCGACAGCTATAAAAAATCAAGAACATTTTTAAGGGGGATTCTGATGCGATTTTGCGGTGACGAGGGGGCGTAGTTTTCAGTGCCCGCCAATTTGGAGCCAGTTTTCCAAATTCAAAACAAAGGCGCGCAATCGCTTTTGTCGTTCCGCTATTCACGTCTTTTTAACTAGAAATGATGGGTGCGGCCATCTTGAACATGACCTTCGACCTACTGGGGACGACTTCCGGTTTTGCTTGCAAACATGGAAGCTGTGAATACAAAACCCTACACAAGTTCCCGATCTAGCGGCCGACATTGCGCAGTAAAAGGTTGCCACAACAACCAAAAAAAGCTGTATGACTTGTTGCAAATGCCATGTTTTGACCACAAATCTTTCATTCGCCGTTATTGTTCGTGTTTGAAACCTTTTTCATTCTACGCACCGAGGGATCCTGACGATCGAAGAGAATGGTTGGCAAAACTGCAATTGAAAAAACCGCCTGCAACTTTGTTCGTATGTTCGTTTCACTTTATTGAAAAGGAGCCAACCACTGCAAATCGTGTTCCTGAACTCTATCTTGGTTACGATATTTTTTATATTTCTATATCCACCCTTTATTCAACTTTTCATGGCAGGAACATAACAAACCCACTGTTTTAATCACTTTTTCTATACTGTGTTTTTTAATATAAGTTTCTTAATATAAGTTTAGGAGCAATATAAATTGCAAAAAAGAGGAAGCAAAGCACAACTTTTTCTTCCCTACAATTAAACTTGGACAAGGACAAACTTTTTAAGCTTTTGCTCTTGGGCGAATGAATTTTTCTGCCTGAATTAGTGTATGTAGCTTTAGTGCATTTCACATCAGTTTTAATTTCATATTTTATGTTATGAGCAACATCATTTTGTCATACAAACTGTTCATTTTAACTGTTTGTCAAAGAATTTTTTTTAAATCTAGTATCTTGTATTAATTACAGCTGTGTGCACTGTATTCATAAATAATTTGTAAAATTAGTTCTAGAGATTGTAAAATAGTAAATAATTTTTTTTAAATCTATTATTTTATTAATAAAACACATTTGTTTAGATGTTACTGAGTGTAATAAAAATAAAGGAAATACATTTGATTTTGAATAATGGTTTTATCTGCAACTTCTTCATCCCTTTATTACATTCATGATTTACTGTTTTATTTTTCAACACTTTTTTTTTCAACACTTTCTGAAAATGCCTCCATCTTCCAGCAACACTTCTGTCGGACATGGCTACACAAAATATAATAAAAATAAAGGAAATAAATTTGATTTTGAATAATGGTTTTATCTGCAACTTCTTCATCCCTTTATTACATTCATGATTTACTGTTTTATTTCCCAACACTTTTTTTTTCAACACTTTCTGAAAATGCCTCCACCTTCCAGCAACACTTCTGTCGGACATGGCTACACAAAATATCTATGCATATACACGAAAACTTCGCAAAAAAATTTCCAACGCGCACACGTAAACACTTCTCTGAAAGGCCAAACCGGAAATGCTACACAGCCGAGCAACCTGTTAACCGACCCATTTGAGAATATTACCGTTTGGTAAAAAAGAGGTGAATATGGAAACACACAGAGCGATTTTCCGCCTGCCGCCCAGACACTGTTTTTGTCGTGCCGCTGTCGCGTGGCGATATGGAAACACACGTTTTCCTTCTGGAAGCGGCACATCGTGATTTCAAGCGATGCCCCTGCATGTGGTGGTGGGATATAAATTGTAACGGCTATCGAAAAAAAAAAAGACCACTAAATCTGTAGACCTCCTGAACTTTTCCGACGCTGACGGGATGAAACATTCCGGCCCACCGGCTGATGGACCATGTACAATGAAGGTAGCCAATGTAACACGTCAGACCGAACCTTACGCAAGATCAGCCAGCTGATCCTTTGGCGCGGCAAGTCTTTCCACACTAATGTGACCCGGGGTCAATTTGACGTAGCATTGTTTTAGCCTTTCACAGCGACATTCTGACACCAATCGCAATGAAACTTAAAAAATATAATAATAATAATGAAAATAAAATAAAAAATAACAAGAACGTACACAGATGGATGGAGGAATAAAACATACAAAGCAATTAGCATACACTGATGATCAGCGAAGTAAACACGCAATGTAAACTAACATTAATCACACAAACAGTTTCTGTGTCGTGGACACGGGGCATAGTAAGCGGGAAACAAATGTAAAAACTTCATAATAAAAGATGCGTTTTCACAAACCGACGACCAGCACGTTTTCCTCTCGGTTTATGTTATGTGTTTAGCACAGTACATTCAGCCCGACGCACGTATTTCTCAAAGTGTGGAGGCGTCACCTAACGACTATGCACCTTTTGCAGGAGATGGATCGACCATGATAATTCAAGGGTAGTGCCGGATTAGCTTGGCGCCGACAGGCGCCAAGCTAATCTGGCACTACCCTTGAATTATCATGGTCGATCCATCTCCTGCTGTAGTGCGTCAGGGCTGAATGGGTTAATACTTTACCAGTTGGTCCGCGGCTACGTATTCATTTAGTAATCCAGCTGTAGGCCTATAATTATGAGATAATGTTAATGCCGCATTTGTTACGTGTGTGCTACTATCAAGTGAAATTACACTGATGAATGGCGTTTATCTATCTTCATTGAACAATAGTGATCGCTATCTAACTGCTCGTGCCCGATACAGCCGAGAAAGGTGGTGAACGGAAATCGAGTGTGGGCCCTCACTACAGGTTTTAGGGCCAGTCATGGAGATTTAAGCGACACAAGAAAAAACGCAGGACTTTATGCATGGACAATAAGCTACAAATAATGTACTTTAAGCCAAAGTGCTGTTTCCAGACAAAAACTATTTAATCTCAGCTGACACACTCATGTATTGCATTTATGGTTGATGCGACTTCAACATATTTTATTGATCTAACAACTGAAGACAACATTTATTTCGCAGCTAACCTCTGCTGGTGTACTAGAGAGAGGCCGTTCCACAATATGCCAACGGTGGACGCGCTCAGTTGGGGATGGAGCCCGCTGAGTTATCACACTCATGCATACTGCCCCCGCTACTGTTAACAGTACAGATTGTTTCACATGGGTGCGGACAACATTTTTAATGAATCTCCAAAAAGAAACACTTTTATATAAGAATCATACAAATGTTATTCGGGGCTTGTTGACCTAAAAGGATTCATCTGTACGTAACTTATACATTTTTTTTCTGAACAGTGGCAACAAAAATAAAATAAAATAAAATAAATAAAACATGTTCATGAAATGACTGATTTTGCATCCCTAATGATACATCCGATAATTATATTCAGCCCATTGCAACAAAGATCTGTGTAAACGAGATTGAATGAAGTTTACCAAATTTTTAAACCTGAAGCAGGACATGCACCCGTGAAGTCGGAATGCATGACCCGATTGATATTGATATTTGCCTGTGCCCTGCAGGGGTGCAATTAGAGTTTAGAAGACTGAATTGTATTAGTTTGTGGGCCACATGTTTATGACTGTACATAACACTAAGAAAATGACAAGAGTTAGGCACAAACGTTGGTCAGCTGGCAGTGATATATAGTCAACTCCGCTTAAAACAAGGTCGGATATAACAAAAGTCGGATATAACAACACTTTCGGGGAGGTCCCGGCCAAGTTTGCTCTATATCTTTGTAAAATTAAGCCGAATACAACAAGGTCAGTTATTACAAAACTTCGGATATAACAAATCTTTTTCTGAGTCACCGCGGCGCTGTAGGCTTCGCTTATAACACATTGTTACATTATAAGCAGCAAAAAAAAAACAAGGGACGCTCCATTTTAACAGAATTTGCGTGTTATAAATAAAACAGCAACAACCAAAACCTAAATTTTAATGAAGAGGTTGTTACTCCATATTATTTTCTGGTTCCTACAATTAGTTATGTCCGATGTTTGCTATTATTGTAAAACTGAAAGAGAATACTTATCCAAGAAAAGAACAAAATAATTCCATTATCGAAGTTTATACGACTCGCAAACAACGCAAAGAAGTAATATTAATGCTAGTCTCAGGACGAACCCGAATTTGGAAAGTAGCAAATTCGACTGTATACCCCTTCTCCGCCTTTACTTAAACACGCAAGAAAAGGAAACGAGTCAACATAAACTGTCGTTTTCTTATCCAGGCTACAAGCCTTTGTCGTCCATCTGTCGGGATTATTACCTTACAAAGATTGACACTTCGCTTATAACAAACTTCGTTCATAACAACAACACAAAAAATCCTCTTTCTGCAACTTTGTTATAACCGGTTTTAACTCATTCGCGGAAAAGCCGCATCCTGATGCGCGGGATAAGCCGCGCATCTGGATGCGGCTGGCAGCGAATGAGTTAACTGATAAACTATATTTAAAACTCTTACGGAGACTGAAATTTCCAAACTTCCCTGTCAAACGGTCTATACAGGGGCTGCTTGTACAACTGTCTGCTAAACACACAATGCAGCGAAGATGGGAAACGTTCGGCCTGTCCATGTGGCATTCACAGCTATTTATTACGAAGCAATTTACACTTGGGCACCTAGAGCTCATAAAATAAGAAACGCCTGACCGCAGAAATTGTTATTTTTGTGATGTGCTGTGTACAAAAGCTACTCATAGACTATGTTAAGATAAGTGGCGACTAATCTCTATACTTGTTTGTTTGTTTGTCTATTTTGAAGAAGGGTATTTACCCGAAATATTGATAAATATTAATATAATTGTGTTGTAACTGTCTTTTCTATTGAGTAATGAAGTACACAGTGATTAGCAAGAATAGTTTCATTGGGTAGTGTTACGATTGTGGTTGTGTTATCCTGTGAGAGCGTGCATGTGTTATTCGTAGGTAACGATCCGTTGTTTATTTGAGCTATCACGGTTATGATTTCGTGCCTTTTTAGTAAGTTTTTCTTTTGTTCGTGAGTAGAGCCGATTTCGTTTGTTGTGTTTAGTTCGGAGCGTGCTAGAAGGGTCGCACTGTCTACTGGCCTCGTAAGCGTCACGTCGGTTAGTTGACATCGCAACATTTTCGCTACTTTTTGTTTTCCTGCGCGCGTGAAGTGAGCAGCTTTTATTTTGTTTTGGGAATGTTCTCGTACCTTTTAGAGCTATCATAGATAGGGATACCATACTTTTATGTGACTTAATTATACGCTAGAATTTAGAGCTGAAGTAAGCAGCCGTGTTTTGTAGCCTGATATATTGTTTCTGGAAAGTTTATGTTAACGAGCTTCGGCTGCGTGTTTCGTTCTGGTTGTTTGAGTTCATGATTTCCGTAGAAGATTCTGGAATTTGATAGTATATATAAGGAGGGCGCTGGGAAAGCCCGTTAGTACATTGTCTTGCTTTGTCAGTTGTAGAGACACGCAGTTTATTGCGAGAGACGCTGTGTATGAGAAACTTTGAGTCGTAGTGTGGACATAGCAGAAGAGACTTTGTATTCAATAGTTTGTGCATTTGAAAGTGCATTACTGTGTGGATATCGCATCGCTGAATTAAATATTGTTGGAACTGTTACTCCAGTATTGTCTACGGCTTAAGCCACGTGTGACGGACTGCAGCTGAACGAGGTTTACTTTAAAGAACTCTACGTGCGTGCGTGTCTGGTGTGTTTATCATACTTCGACTACAACTCCACCACGTAACAGGTAGATTCACACATATCAAGTACGGGGTTCCCCCAACATGGACTGACCTTCATCTGTGAACGCATGGTCCAAAACGTCTACTAGAGCTTAACTAGGAACCGTAGGGCTGCATGGTACTGAACGCCTTAGCAGTCAGACAAGGTTGCTAGCCTCGCATTGCCAAGCCTCATAATTTCTAGTTAACGATCCGGGAAAAAGAAAATGGTGAAGACGAAATTAGGTGTGTGTGTGTGTTTGTGTGTGTGTTTGTGTGTGTATCTGTGTGTGTGTGTGTGTGTGCGTGTATGGCTGAGAGAGAGGGAGGGGGGGGGGGGGATAGAAGGAACTACATACACATACTGGCTCTCTTCCCGGTAAGCAAAGGCCATCGGGCTGAAGTCGGCCACAGTAGACCAGCGCACAGTTGTGCGCGGATCTACTGTGACCGAATTCGAGCCGTTAGTCTTTTACTGGCTGGGTTAGCATCACGTACACTGAAACGCGTGTACTCAACAAGAGGATCCTGCAAGCGTTAATGGTCTCCATCTCTGGAAGCGCCATTTTCAAAATCAGATGAGGCCAGAGAGAAACAGTAACGTGCATGTACTGTCACAGGGGTGCTTCCCGTAAACTGTACCGGCAGCTGCATTAGAAGGGGTGGGCTAATCAGTACACCATGGATACAACAGTTTGCTGGTAGAGAAAGTATCAATCGGTTGTATTGATATCAAGACTGATAATGTGGCGAACTCGGAGATTTGCAAGCTGTTGCACCTACTCCCGCAGTAACATGTGTAACCCATGCCATTATAATCAACAAAATTAATAAAATATGACAACAGCAGCAACAACAATACTACGACTGCCACGACACCGATAACACTCATCATAAGAATAGCTAACAGCCACAAATGATTCAAGATTAAAGATTCAAGAAATTTATTGTCCATAAAGGATATTTGTCTTTGCCTGCCGAGCGTAAGTCAAGGTTAAAAACATAATATCTCATTTACAAATCAAACAAACAACATGGCTAAGACAAAAATATACAATAGTACGTTTTGACACTAACATCATACGCACGCCCAGACACGCGAACAGACACACAAACTTAGTTTATGGCAGTACAGCCATCTGAAGGCAAAACACGGCAAGTCCATTTAGACTATGTTGAAGCTACCCTGTTTTCCCCCAAAGGGAACTAACTGTAGGTCAGTAGGTGTGAGTCTGCTCAGCTGCATGTCAAATGACGACTGACGTGTGCAAGACAGGCTCAGTGTTCCTCACTCACTACTTGTGGTATACGATTAGTGTCATTGGCATCTTCCACCGACGTAACCCATATAATACCCGTTGAAGCAGACTGGGGTTCTGCAGTCTTCGTTAACCCATATCATACTGAGGCTAAAAGCTTCAAATGTGTTCACTGCCATATGCAAACTACATTATAGTACATATGATAAGGATATGGACCAATGTCTTTAATTCAAGGGTGGTGCCAGAATAACTTGGCGAAGAATGGCGCCAAGCTATTCTGGCTCTACCCTTGAATCATTTTAGTCAAATTTATTTCACACACTGGTGTATTCCGAATGATAAGGGTTAATTCAGCACAAAACACTCTAACAAGCAGAGGAACATTTATTCAAAATGATACAATAATAATAATAATAATAACGGTTATTATATAGGCGCTTTTTCCCAATTCGGCGACTGGGCTCAAAGCGCCGCGAACTGAACCCAACACGCACGCTCACGTGACACCTGGAGACAAACACAGTGCAAGACAGACACAGAACATTCACGTGGTGCGAAAGGTCAGCTCAGCTACTGAGGTTTCGGAAATTTGGATCGCTTGTATTTGAAATTTATAAAGTGACCTGAAACCGGTACCAAAGTGGAGGGGGTGGAAGAACTGGAGTAGGCCTACACGGAGAAAGAACCCCCGACGGTCCGCCCGAATTAACGGCGACACTTACTAGAGGAGAAAAACCCAACGCCGAAACCCGGTATCGAAGCTCGCACCTTTAGCATTGGTGACAGGCGCCTTAACCACTGCGCCACGGACCACCCCTATCATCAAGAAGCATAGATCCTCATGGACCCCCGCAACTGCGGTGTCTCACGAGGGTCTATACACGGGCCTCTCCCAGTTAGTGTTCAGATTTTCTCGGCAGTGAAACTACTAAACGGGCGGAATCTTGTCGTAGATTCCAGGCTCTAGACGCTCCAGTCGAAGTATCGTCATCTTTAGATGCGGGTGTCTTGCCCCTTTACTCACTGCTGGTAATCTTTCCGGCTAGTAACACTACCTTCAACTGAACGACGACAAAACGGAAGCCATGCTGGTAGGCACTCGCCAGAAACTCTCCCAGCTCCCTCCCTCTCTCCACCTTCAACTCGATAGCACCCCCATCTCCCTCTCTGACTCGGCCAAGAACCTCGGCGTCATCCTCGATTCCTCTCTGTCCATGACCAGCTTCGTCTCCGCCACGACCCAGGCATGCTATTTCCACCTCCGCCGCATCAGTCAGATCAGAAAATACCTCACTACCGAAGCTGCCACCAAACTTGCTGTCTCTCTCATCTTATCTCGCATCGACTATTGCAACTCTCTCCTTTCCTGTCTCCCTCACTCCGCCATCTTCACTCTCCAGCGCGTCCAGAACAATGCTGCCCGCCTCGTCCTCAGAAAGAAAAAATCCGACCACATCACACCCCTGCTCAAACTCCTCCACTGGCTCCCAATCCCCCAACGCATCCAATACAAAGTTCTGTCTCTCTGCTACAAATCCCTGAACAACTGCGCTCCTGCCTATCTCTCTAACTTACTTCACCCCTACACACCTTCCCGCTCTCTCCGCTCTGCCTCCGACCCTCTCCGCCTCCACATCCCTCGCACCAAACTTAACACTTTCGGCCCCCGCTCCTTCTCCGTCTACGGTCCATCCACCTGGAACACTCTCCCACTCTCTCTCCATCAGAAACACTCTCTCTCCTCCTTCCAGTCCGCCCTCAAAACTCACCTCTTTCAACAGTTTTAGCACTATATCACCACACTCCCCACCCCAAGCTGACCGTCGTAATGTATTTCACTGTTTGTGGTACGTCAGTCATTGTCTAAAGCGTGCGCATGCGTGCGCGAGTTGTGAGTGTGCGCTTAGAGTTATAATTATTATAAGATAAGCGCATTATAAATACCGTAATTATTATTATTATTATTACGTGTTAGGTATGGCGCCCGGCCCCTTTTCTTACAGCGGGTCAGTTGCAGAAAAGAAAACAAGCGCGGATGACATTAGTCGTTCAAACATCTGACAAAGAAGGCTCCTCGGGCCCACGACGGCCGCAGTTGTGCACGCGCCCATTGAGGCCGTCGTGGGTTCGAAAAGGTTTTGCTACTGGGGAAACCAGATCACGTCACACGGACACACACTTGCAGGTACAAAATGTTAATCTTACTGTTTGCGCATCTTGGCCACTACAACTCCTACAGCAACAGCAACAGCAACATCGGCAAAACCAATCAACGCCCCGACAAAGATGCCGGGGATCTCTCTCTTGGCTTGACTTCGCGAACGAAGATTTTATAGGAGTTGCCCACGACGTCTGCAGGCTTGTTCGTGACTGCGGAGGCCAATCCGGGACAAGCAGGTTCGACCGCAGTGGCTGCAGGGGAAGGTATGGCCATGGTTCTGAGTTGCGGCATCTGTTTTTTCTCCTGAGCCGCCTGGTGAAAGGGTGGATGTCTGGTTTGAGCCAGTCCGGTTTGGGGCTGTATCGACCGGAGAGAAAAATATGACATGAATAATGATTCTTAGCTACGACATAAATCGCCATCAAGTTGACTATACAGCTGACATTTGTGTAAGGATTAACAATAACATTAACCCTTTTGCTGCCAAGGAAAGGTGAACACGATGCAACTGCAAGAGACACAGATCCCCATGAGTCACCGCGTCTGCAGGGGTACATGATGATCTATGCCTCCTGCTGACACCACATTATATCACTGCTCCTCGTACGGCCGGAGCTCCTTGGCGTTGTCTTCCCAAAGAGTTTAGAAACACAGGCTGCGTCCACTGGCCGTGATGTGTTTAAAGCTGAGGTGCAATGAGAAACAACCAGGCTGGGGCCAGGAAGGCTGAAGACCTGCCAGTGTTAGCTGAAGAGGTGGAAGCAGCCGTACGCGGCCTGAAGGGAGGAAAGTCTCCAGGTGTAGACAACGTACCTGCTGAACTGTTGAAACATGGAGGAGAAGTAACAACGAAGGTCCTCACTACACTCTGTCAAAAGATCTGGGAGCAAAAGAAATGGCCAGTAGAATGGACACAGTCTCTAGTGATCCCGCTCCCTAAGAAAGGAAACCTGAAACAGTGCCAGAACTACAGAACTATCAGTCTGATAAGTCACCCTAGCAAAGTAATGCTTAGAATCATTCTCAACCGCCTCAAAACTTTCGCCGAGGAACTGCTGGCAGAAGAACAGGCTGGCTTCAGAGTTGGAAGAAGCACTGTAGAGCAGATTTTCAATTGCCGCGTCCTGATCGAGAAACATCTGCAGCATCAGCGCGAACTCTACCACAACTTCATTGATTTCAGGAAAGCATTTGATCGCGTCTGGCACGACGGATTCTGGCAAGTCATGAGATCGTTCAACATAGAGGAGGGACTGATCCAAATGATAGAAGCGCTTTACAAGAACGCCTGCAGCGCGGTTCTACTTAACAATCAGTCAGGCGAGTTCTTCAGGACGACGATCGGTGTCCGTCAAGGATGCCTGCTCTCTCCTGTCCTTTTCAGCATATTCCTGGAGAAGATCATGCAGGAAACCCTCCACGACCACCATACTGCAATCTCTATTGGTGGCAGATCCCTGTGCAATCTTCGATTCGCAGACGACATTGACCTCATGGCAGGCAGCAATAGTGAGCTCCAAAACCTGACAGACAAACTTTCAAGTAGCGCAGGGTCTTATGGCATGGAGATCAGTACGGATAAAAGCAAAGTGATGATCAACACCACAAGCGACAGCAGCAGCAACATTCACATGAACGGCCAGAAGCTAGAAGAGGTCAATAGCTTCAAGTACTTGGGAGCCACCCTGTCCAAAGACGGTAGTTGCATAGTAGAGATCCGTATCAGGATAGGTACAGCAACATCCGCAATGGCCAGGCTGGACAGGATATGGCGAAGTAACTCCATCAGCTTCACCATCAAGTACAGGCTTTACAAGTCCCTCGTAGTGTCTATTCTACTCTACGGCTGTGAGACTTGGACACTGCTTGCAGACTCAGAAAAGAAAATCCAGGCCTTTGAGAACAAGTGCCTGAGGAAGTTGCTCCGCATCTCGTACCGCGAGCACAAGACCAACGAATATGTACGGAGCATCGTCACTTCCCTGGTGGGCCCACATGAACCCCTTCTGGCAACCGTGAAACGGCGCAAGCTTGCTTGGTTTGGCCACGTGACCCGACACAACACCTTGTCCAAGACTATCCTCCAAGGCACTCTCGAAGGAAGTCGTCGGCGAGGTCGTCAGAGAAAGAGTTGGGTCGCAAACATAAAAGAATGGACCGAACTCGAGATGCCAGACTTGCTTGCCACCGCCCAAAATAGAACTCAGTGGAGAGCACTGTCTGTTGCTGCTGCCTTTCAGTCCCCCCAACGCCCAGTTCGGGCAAGGGACTGATGATGATGATGATGATGCAATGAGAAAAACCCGCCCAGCGCGTGTTTTAAAAAGACTCTACAGGACCCAGCTTGGGCCCTGTGCCAGCCGCAGGCTACCGTGCCTCTAAGTTGGTCAAATCGGTTAGCAACTTAGTTGACGGGAGTTTGCAACTGTGTACGCAGAGCAGGCAAAACACCCGGGAAAAGACAGGCCACTTCCTGTTGCACGGAAATCCTCTTGATTAGCAGATCGGACAACATCAGACGATTGATGCTTTGACACTTTCGAAACTGACCGGCTGCCACGGATTTTTAAGCGCTGGTGATGATGGCAGAATGTACGGCAGTACAAGATGTAAGTATGACTCCTGACACTTTGTAGTTGTGAACGAATCTTTTCCACACGTAAATCCAGTCCATGATATTGTACACAAAGTGGAGGCGTACAGTTTTACTGCAGTTACCATACACGAAAACTTGAGCAGTCGCCATCGCTACCGAGGCATTATGGGAGAATTCAGGGGCAGCCACTCGGAGTGAATGATTACCTTGGATATGTAAGATGGCGGTCAAATCTACGCACGATATCAAATAAAGATACAGGCTGTACTGTGTAACTTACGGATATCTCGTCCTGGTCCATACTGCAGTTTGGGTCACCCTCAGCGGCAAGACTGACGTAAAAGCAATGGCCAGCTCAGTCTGTTTGGTGGTGTCGCCTGCCGCACTGTTGCTATCAGTGGTAATATCGCCGCTGATTTGCATCAGTGATTGCGGTGCCCACTCGCTGCATACAGGAAGTGGCCTGTCTTTTTCACGGGAGTTTTGCCAGCACGACAAACGCAGTTGAAAACTCAGTCAACTGAGTTGCAAACCCGGTTTGCCGACTTAGGGGCAAGGTAGCCGAACGTTTACGACAGGGCCCTCGCTGGGTCCTGTAAAGTTTTTTTTTTTTTTTTAAACACGTGCGGGGCGGAGATTTTTTTACTGTTACTCAGCTTTAACATATATCATTAGTAAGTATTTTCTTAAACTTCACACCGTGAACAAAAACAGATTATTTTCACACGAAAAAAAAAAAAAAAAAGTTCACCTCACCACAGAAGAAGGATTGGGGGGGGGGGGGGGGCTGTGTGTGGACATTCTTTAAAAGGCTACGCTATAATAAAGTATACAGCCCCTTCTTCGGCAGTTTGCCCCCCCCCACCCCCCCCCCCCCCACCCCCCCCCCCCGACCCCTTCTTGCACGTTGTTTGACTTCTCGGCCGGTGTAAGTAAAGTCTTACGTCGGGAGGACCTTTTGTGCAAGGTTGAATGTGCCAAACAAAAAGTTTCTCTCTCTCTCTCTCTCTCCCCCCCCCCCCGCCCTCCGCACCAAATCCGCTCTTGTGGTGGGGTGTTCTCACTTTTCTTCGCGTGAAATTAATCATGTTTGTGTTGACAGTGTGAAATTAAAAAAAAAATAGTGACTAATGATATGTATTAAGCCATCACGGCCAGTTGCGGTTTGGAGTTGTCGTCTGAGGACTGCATTGCAATTCAGGAGACAACTGCCAAGCTATTCTGGCACCACCCTTGAACTATCATGGTCAATCCATATCTTGCTGTGGTGTGTCGGGACTGAATCAGTTAAGTTGGACTTACTTTTCTTGTCATCGTTATCGCCATTGTATCTTACTTTTCCCTCTTGATTCTGGCTGCTGTCGAGTGTTGGAGCCTCTGGATCTGGAACAAACGAAAGTTGACACCATCATACGTTGCTACATATTCTTCCTGCAGAATAACGCATGAAGAAATCATAAGTTTAAAGCAAACATTTACAATTGTTACGTGTTGAGTCGTAGTCGTAGTATGATATCACACCAGACGCACGTACGTAAGGTTCTTTTAAAGAAACTTCATTCAGCTGCAACCCGTCACACGTGGCTTAAGGTTGTACTGGAGTAACAGTTCCAAGAATATTTTAATTCAGCGATGCGATATCCACACAATGCATTCCCAAATGCACCAACACTGATACAATGTCTCCTCTGCAAAATGTCAACACTGGCGACACACTGCGTTTCTCAAACAACGTACACCACTGTTACGCTGCGTCTCTCACAATGTACACCCTATACGGGCCACGTACCTACGATAAACTGTGTGTCCCTACAACTGACAAAGCATGACAATGTACACACGTGCTTCCTAGCACCATCTTTTATAGAAGAACAACTTTCCAGAATAATCCAAAGAATTCACACAATGCAACCAATCAGAACGGAACACGTAACCGAAAGTCATAAATATTAATAACTGTAACGACGGTGTTTTCGCTACTGAATTAAATTGTTACATATATATACGTTTATGGAATGAGTGTGTGCGTGGGCTTTCTGCCAATCTGTATAAAGGTGGGTGTTCTATCTCTGTTTACTAGACTCTTTCATCCACCACACACGCGCTTACAAACAAGGACAAAGGCCACACAGTTATATCTCTTTGCCCTCTGTTTAACTATTAACATGCACTCATAACATACATTAAACCACACAATTCACATCATATAAACCAATCTACACCAATAACAATTCACATCATATAAACCAATCTGCACAAATAACTAACAATAACAAGTGGCATATAAGTTATTCACAACTTCAGCGCTCACACATTCACTCGCTACCGTAGAGGTCGTTGTCTCTCTCGAGAGAGACGTCACTCGACTCCTCTTTATACTAGTGTCGACACAGTCAATATCACATTGACGACTTGACGGAGATTCCCGAACTGAATATTACTATTCAATGCCTACTCACAGATTTAGAACATTCCTAGGCGTGAAATTAACGGCGCTAGGCGACAATAGCTACACTGAAGGAACACCGCATGTGGTCCTGTAGCTCGAATCTGTGGCTTACTTCGCTACCGTTGCTGCTCGTAGCACCAGTGATGGTAGGACGAAGGAGAGATGAAGGCTTGATGATGCCTTCAGGACAGCTTCATCGGCCCTACACCAGGGGTGTCCGCTCCGTACCGGCCCCGCTGTACACAACATTTATACACTCATAAATGTTCGCTCTTATACCCAAAAGTCTGAATTGTCTTCGACACTATTATTCTTCAGAGCGCTCTAGATCATTTCCTCTGAAAAATGTCTTCTTTATGCCACCATACTACAATCACTATTGTCATAATTCTTATGACAATTCCTATAGCCACTTTAACACAGTGCACACAATTCCTATAGCCACTTTAATACTGTACACACAATTCCTATAGCCACTTTAATACTTTACACACATTTTACGTACCTACACCCAATAGATTATGAGCCAAATATTACAATCACAGCTCACCTTCAATTCGTAACATATTACTGCACATTTCATCATTAGGTATACCTAAATATATACTGAATTCTATTCCTATTTCAGTCCCACATCTTCACATATGAATGAATACAACATGACATCCTAGTTATAACTACATCACATAATTACATGACTAAACAAGTATTGACACGAGCCATCGCATTTCCTTCAAACATGGCTCTTCTGCACTCTAATAATAATTCATAAAACAATACTTTCTTTTTCATCTGAATAGCGTTACAGGTCATTATAAATACCGGTAATAAAAGAATAAATACCTGTATTCAATATACAGCTATCGAATTCTCTAGCCAGAATTCTTCCTCAGAGCCCTAGCGAAAACGACCGCTCGGCTCGACTGGTATAGCATCTCTAACTAGCAATTTTTCCCGAACCCACACTGTCACACACCATGGGCACATGGAACGTCAAGACCATGTACCAGAGCGGCAAGGCCGCCCAGATAGCAGCGGAAATGCAAAAGTACAACCTTTCCCTGCTAGGCATCAGTGAAGCCAGATGGACGCAGTCTGGCCAGAAAAGGCTGTTAAGTGGGGAGATGATTCTGTATTCAGGTCATGAAGAGGAGAATGCCCCCCATACAGAAGGAGTAGCACTCATGCTGTCACCAGTGGCACAGAGAGCGCTGATGGGCTGGGAACCTCTTGGGCCAAGAATTATAACAGCAGCCTTTAGAACCAAGAAAAAGCTCAAGCTGAACGTCATCCAGTGTTATGCGCCCACCAATGACAGTGACGAGGAAGAGAAACAAGAGTTCTACGACCGACTCCAGAGTGCCGTGGACAAATGTGTGGAGCGAGACATCACCATCGTCATGGGCGATTTTAATGCCAAAATAGGGGAGGACAACACCGGATACGAAGAGGTGATGGGGAGACAGGGACTAGGCTCGGAGATGAGTGAGAACGGGGAGAGGTTTGTAGACTTTTGTGCTCTAAACCGACTTGTCATTGGAGGCAGCATCTTCCCACACAGAAGAATACACAAAGCAACTTGGGTCTCACCTGACCATACAACAGAGAACCAAATAGACCATATCTGCATTAGCAAGAAATTCAGAAGATCCCTTCAAGATGTTCGAGTGAGGAGGGGAGCAGATGTCGCCTCAGACCACCATCTGCTTACCTTAAGAATGAAGCTCAAGCTAAAGAAAAGCCGCACAGAGACAACAAGAAGACAGCGCTATAATGTAGGCCTCCTGAGAGAAACTGGAGTTAGAGAAGAGTTCAAACTGGTGCTGTCCAACCGGTTTCAAGCGCTACAGGAGCTAGTAAATGAAGAGGAGGCGGTCACCACAGAGCAGCAGTGGAAGGCAGTTAGAGAGGCGCTGAACTCAACCTGCAAAGACACTGTAGGGTTCAGGAAACACCACCACAAGGACTGGCTGTCGGCACAGACCTTGAAGAAGATAGAAGCGAGGAAGCAGAAGAAAGCAGCGGTCAACAACAGTCGCACGAGAGCAGCCAAAGTAAGGGCACAGGGGGAATACTCGGAAGCCAACCGCGAGGTGAAGAGGAGTATCAGGGCAGACAAGAGGGCCTACACAGACAGCCTGGCAGCAGAGGCAGAAAAGGCAGCAGGCAGCGGCAACATGAAACAGCTCTACGACATTACCAGAAGATTGTCGGGTAAGTATGGCCATACAGAAAGACCAGTAAAAGACAAAGAAGGCAAGCCTATTGCAGACAGAGCAGACCAACTCGATAGATGGGCCGAGTATTTTGAAGAGTTACTGAACAGACCTAGCCCACCCGACCCCCCCGACATCCAGCCGGCAGAGACCGACCTACCCATCAGCTGTGACAGACCCAGCCGGGAAGAGATCAGAAAAGCAGTGGCATTTTTGAAGAATGGCAAAGCAGCAGGGCCAGATGGCATCCCAGCGGAGTCTCTGAAAGCAGACCTAGAGACAACAGTTGAGATGCTGTACCCACTGTTTGGAAAGATCTGGGAAGAGGAGGTGATGCCGGCTGACTGGAAGGAGGGGTACCTAATCAAGCTTCCCAAGAAAGGCGACCTCAGCAAGTGTTCCAACTACAGAGGAATCACCTTGCTGTCAGTACCAGGAAAGGTCTTCAACAGGATCATCCTAGAAAGAATGAAGAGCTCCGTTGACCCCCAGCTGAGAGACCAGCAAGCAGGATTCAGGAAGAACCGATCATGTACAGACCTGATCGCCACTCTCCGCATCATCGTGGAACAGTCTCTGGAGTGGAGCTCCCCGCTGTACGTCAACTTTGTGGATTATGAGAAAGCATTTGACAGCGTGGACCGAGAGACTCTGTGGAAACTCCTACGACACTACGGTGTACCCACAAAGCTCGTCCGCCTGATCAAGAGCAGCTATGATGGCATGACATGTCGCGTGATCCACGAAGGGCAGTTCACCAGAGAGCTCCAGGTCAGAACTGGTGTCAGGCAGGGGTGTCTGCTGTCTCCGTTCCTCTTCCTACTGGCCATAGACTGGGTCATGAAGATGACCACAGAGCACAGACGAAGTGGAATACAGTGGACACTGTGGACACAGCTTGACGACCTCGATTTTGCAGACGACTTGGCATTACTGTCCCACACTCATCAACAAATGCAGGACAAGACCACGAGGCTTGCTGACATCTCGTCCCAAGTGGGCCTCACCATTCACAAACAGAAAACAAAGACAATGAGGCTGAACGCAACCAGGGAAGAACCAGTCTTGCTTGCTGGCACCCCATTGGAGGAGGTGGAGTCCTTCACCTATCTCGGGAGCATCATAGACAAAAAAGGCGGCACTGATGCAGATGTCAGAGCACGAATCGGTAAAGCCAGAGCAGCCTTTCTCCAGTTGAAAAAAGTGTGGAGTTCCAGAGAGCTGTCACAACACACCAAAGTCCGGATTTTCAACTCCAATGTAAAAGCAGTTCTCCTATATGGAGCAGAGACATGGAGATTGACAAAAACCACAGTCAACAGAGTACAGACCTTCATGAACAGTTGCCTTAGAAGAATTTTGAAAATCCACTGGCCAGAGAAGATCAGCAACGTCAGACTCTGGGACAGAACAGAGCAGATAACAGCAGAGAATGAAATTGGGCGAAGAAGATGGGGATGGATCGGTCACAGTCTGAGAAAGCCAGCTTCCAGTATCACTAGGCAGGCATTGTCATGGAACCCCCAGGGAAAGAGGAAAAGAGGTAGGCCGAGAAACTCCTGGCGTCGAGACCTCCAAGCAGACATCAAGAGACTGGGAACCACCTGGAGTAGAATCGAAGGAGAAGCACAGGACAGGAGTTGCTGGAGGTCTCTCGTCGACGGCCTATACCCGGGTAGGGGTGACAGGCGTAAGTAAGTAAGTAACACTGTCACACGTGAACATCGCTCACCGCTACATTACCGCACGTGAACAATGCTTATCTCTACCGTATTCGCATGTGTACATTCGGTCCAACTGCTAATGACGTCACACCATCGTCCGACCGAACCCTGCACTAAAGGCGTTCGTTACAATAACAAAAAAAAAAAAGAACTTTCTAGAATAGACTGCAATGGTCTACAAAATTGAACATCTCATTTCAGCCTCTATTTTGGGAAATCCCGGCGCGTTATGACGTCTCACAAAAGTATGCTAGACCATTCACGACCTAGCCTACACTTTCTGGAAGTTTCACGATCTTTCACAACACACACTGACCGGCTGCTAATTTCACGCATACAGAAAACAACTATGACTATGAATATAAGAGCGGCTAAATACTGTGTTGCAAAATGTTACCTACATTTTGACGTCACATGTAAGGTCACTCGACAGCGCGATTTCGCTCGAACGTTCTAATCTATTTTCGGCGAAACTACGCATTACAAAAATCGACCGCTCTTCTCCGTGCGACTTTGCTAGAAGCTTCCGGACTAATCTTAGCGTATCACAACAAAGCTAATTCCGCTCTCTGCGCGAACTATAGAGAATCTTACTGAAAAGGTACGTGATTCGTAACCAAGATAGCTCAAATAAATATCGGATCGATTCCTACGATTAATACATGCATGCTCTCACGGAATAACACAACCACAATCGTAACATTACCCCCTTTTTAGAATGAAATTTCGCAAAAATTTCTTCTCAAATCTCAAAAATACGGTTGTGGCTGTATTAACTAACTAAACTAAACTAAACTAAACTAAACTAAACTAAACTAAACTAAACTAAACTAAACTAACCTAACCTAACCTACCTATCTACATATCTATCTATCTAACTATCTATCTCCCGTAGTCTTGCCGACCGTTCAGGCACCACTGATGACTTGGCAACCAGCTCCCTCCATTCCTCTCTGTTCTCCGCCATTCTCAGCATATCGCCCAGCTTCAGTCCTGTCCACTCTGAGATATTGTCCTCCCATCTTTTCCTCTGTCTTCCTCTCCTTCGTCCTCTTTGCACAGTGCCTTGCAGGATTGTTTTGGCAAGCCCTGCTGAACGCGTGACAAGCCCATACCACTTCAGTTTGCGTTTTCTCACAATGGATAATAAGTCTTCATAGGGCCCGATGGCTTGCCTGATTCTGGTTCCCACTTCCTCGTTTGTGATATGATCTCTGTATGAAATGCCAAGCAGCCTTCGAAAACATCTCATTTCAGTGGCTTGTATCCTCCTTTCAAGGTCTGCTGTGAGGGTCCATGACTCGCAGGCATACAAAAACACTGAGATGATTAAGGAGCGCATCAGTCTGATCTTGGAGCAGAGTGTGATGTTTCTGTCCTTCCATATGGTCTTCAATCTTGTCAGTGCTGTTGTTGTCTGCGCAACCCTGGACAGTATTTCTGGTTTTGATCCCTCATCTGTCACAGTGGCTCCTAAGAATTTGAATTTCTTAACTGTTTCCAGTTTTTGGCCTCCAACCATGATTTCAGTGCCAATGCCACTGGCGTTATTGGTCATCAGTTTGGTCTTCTCTGCACTGATTTCCATCCCATATGCAATGGCTGTACTATCCAGCTTTTCCACCAGCTAAACTAGCTTCTTCTCTGTTCCTGCAAGGCCATCAATGTCGTCTGCAAAGCGCAAGTTCGTCATTGTTCTGCCTCCAATACTGACAGTTCCTTCATGATCTTTCAGAGCGTCCGTCATGATTCTTCCCAGGAAGATGTTGAAAAGAGTAGGTGAGAGCAAGCAGCCTTGTCTGACTCCAATTGTAGTCCTAAACCAGTTTCCTATTTTGCCGTTGAAGTAGACTGCGCTAGTGGCCTTGTTGTAAAGGTTTGCTATGACTTTGATTAGGTTGGCATTGATGTTGTATAGCTTCATGGTGGACCAAAGGGCTGCATGCCACACCCTGTCAAACGCTTTCTTAAAATCCACAAAGACATGATAGAGGTCCTGCTGGTGCTGGAGGTATCTCTCACATAGAACTCGCAGGTTGAAGATCTGCTCAGTTGTGCTGCGCCCTGCTCTGAAGCCTGCCTGTTCCTCAGCTATGATTTCCTCTGCCTGTTCAGAAGGATCTTTAACATGACTTTGCTTGGGTGGGATATAAGACTAATCGTGCGATAGTTCTGGCATTGATGTAAGTTGCCTTTTTTGGAAGAGTTATTATAAGTGACTGGGTCCATGGTTTGGGCCAATCCCCTGACTGCCAGATCTTATTGCAGATTGTTAGTAAGGCGCTTATCGTGTCTTCCCCCCCCCCTCCCCCCCTTCTTAGACTAGCTCTGCCGGGATGTTGTCTGCTCCTGCTGCCTTCCCTTTTTTTCAGCGACTTCACTGCAGCCTCTACTTCTTCTCGGAGGATGGGATAGTTGCCATTGTTGGTCACGGGTGCGTTGACAAGTATGCCTGGGTCCCCTGCAGCTCGGTGGTTGTACAAATCTGAGCAGTACTCTGTCCATCTGTTCAGTATGTCTTGGTCTTCCGTAAGACAGTTCCCTTAACTATCTTGAATGATCGAGGAGCGTCCTTGTTTTATACTGGTCAGGTCTTTCACCAGCTGGTATGCTTTTTTGCTATTATTTTTTGTTAAGATTTTCTTCTACGTGTTTACACTGATATTCAATCCACTTATTCTTTGCCCTTTTCATGCTTGGGCACAAGCATTATTAACCTACACAAAACCATAAATAATAAGAATTTCACATTAAAATGAAATCAAATCAACTACTTTAAAATAATCGTCTCACAGTTTCTTTAAACTGTCCTGAGCGAAGACATGTCCCTTTAAACTGTCCTGAGCGCATACATATCCCTTGAAACTCTCATGAACACCGAAATGTTTCT
Source organism: Semisulcospira habei (assembly GCA_036245525.1). Taxonomy (NCBI): domain Eukaryota; kingdom Metazoa; phylum Mollusca; class Gastropoda; family Semisulcospiridae; genus Semisulcospira; species Semisulcospira habei. The sequence goes on along the minus strand of BTPG01000003.1, from coordinate 26,066,085 downwards.
TTAAACTGTTATGGACGAATAAATGTTCATTTAGACTGCTCTGCTCAGGTAATCTGCTCCAAAGTTCTGCGAACCCTTGATAGACTGTAATTTAATGTCAAAATTCTGCAAGAACATCGCCCATCTCATAATACGAGAATTTGTAAACTTTGCAGAGTTTAAATATTTCAAGGGCTGATGGTCCGTTTGGAGAACAAATGGCACACCCAGAAGGTACAGTTAGAACCGCCTTACTCCCCAAATGATGGCTAGGCACTCCTTCTCAATGGTCGAGTAGTTTCTCTCAGCTCTGGTCAACTTTTTGCTGGCGTAGCTCACTGGGTGGAGTTTTCCTTTTTCTTCTTGCATTAAGACTGCACCTACTCCTTCGTTGGGGGCGTCTGTTCTCAGGAAGAAAGTTTTCAACGGGTCAGGGAGGTGTAAAACAGGCTTCTCGGTTAGGATGTCTCGAACTGCCTTAAATGTTCGCTCTTGGGCCTCCTCCCACTTCACTACATTAGGTTGTCCTTTCCTCAGCAAGTCAGTCAGAGGACCTGTCATGCTGCAAAGTTTGGTATGAACTCCCGGTAGTAGTTCGCCAAGCCCATAAGTGAGCGGACTTGCGTCTTGGTCGTAGGTCGCGGGGCATCCCTGATCTTCTGCACGTTGTCGTCGTGTAGCCCCTTTAAACCTTCGCTCAATTTGTGTCCGATGAAGTCTATGTTGTCGGCCCCAAGAATACACTTGCTCGGACGGATGGTGAAATTCGCATCTGACAGTCTTTGGAACAGTTCTCGGAGGGCTTTGAGGTGATCCCCCCCAAGTTTTGGTATGGATCAAAATGTCATCCCAGTAAAAGACCACATTCTGCATATCTTCTAGGATCTTTTTCAGTCCTCTCTTCAATGTGGCACCACTGTTCACCATACCAAAAGGCATCTTCAGTAACTCCTAATGACCGTCGGGTGTGACTAATGCTGTCTTGGGGATATCTTTTTCTGCAACCTTGATTTGCCAATACCCTTTGCTTAGGTCGATTGTGGAGAAACATCGGTCTCCACTGACCTTCTGGAACAGTTCTTCCGCTGTGGGTATAGGCTCTGGATCGAAGACTGATAGTTTATTGAGTCTACGGTAGTCCACACACACCCGGTTGGATCCATCTGTTTTTTTTCACGATGACATCTGGGGACGCATATGGTGACTTGGTCTACCTGATGACTTCCATACTCAGCATTTCCTTGATATCCTTTTTCAGTTCTTCCCTCGTGTTATAAGGAAGACAAGGTTTGCTGCGAACTGGCTCATTTGACGTCAGATTAACCTGGTGCTGGACGGTGTCTGTTGTCCCTGGGTCAGGTGTAAACCGATGCTTGAACTCTTGAGTCAGGACGCGCAGTTCTTCTCGTTGAGTCTGGGTCAGATTCTGACCGAACCGGACGTCTTCTACATCCTCCTTGTGGCGGAGTTCATTAGGGTCAAACAGGTTCTCGTCGTCTAGTCTTTCGTCATCAGCAAGACGCACCGATGCCGCCAGTTGTGTTTTGTCTTGACTTCTTGTGGTAACAGCACATGTTACAGGTCTCCACTCTGGATCTGGATCGTCTGCGTTTCTGGCACCATCAATGTTTCCGATGATAAGATCGTAGACAGGGGTCTTCACGCACAACGCCTTCACCTCTCCTCTCAGGTACGGGGTGTCGACGCTGACATTGGCAAGGTGGATAATCCTCACAGTTCCGTCGGCCAAAATGAGGGTGGTCCACTCCTGTAGCTTCTTGTCTTCAGCCGTTACTAGGTCCTCTCTCACGATGATGCAACTACAACCGGTGTCTCTCAGCACTCTCACTGGTGTGTTTCCGACGAATCCTGACACCACCGGCATGTTCGGCACTTCATTCTCAGGCAGCGCGATGTTTGAGACTGGTACAAATTTAGCCCCATCTCCTACTGGGATGCGTCCATTCATTCTAAAAGTTTCAATCAGCTCCGGTGTCACTCGCGTTTCTCCAGACTCAGTCACTGGATGACGTCACATCATTGGTTAATACAGCGGCGGCTCTGTGTTGAGACGTGGTACTGCTTCTGCCTGCTATCCCGCGATCTTGGTTGGATCTTCTGATGTTGTCGCCTCGGGGAACATCTTTAGAAGGACACCGTATCGCACAGAGAAAACACGTCAGGTTCTCCACCGGCTTGTATTTCGGGGTGTCTCTGACATTGTGGATTTCCTCTGCTGGTGCAGACACAAGCTGCGGCTAACTGGACCCGAACTTCATGTTGTGGGCGTCAAGGTATCTTTGAGCAAAGTCGGCCAAGGACTTTAGGGACTGGTCGTTTTGCTCCCTGAGGTGGGCGGCCAGGTCCTTAAAACATGCGTTGAGGACTTGTTCTTTGATGATGAGGTCACACAGGTCCTGGTACTCTTTGTTTAAACCAGCCAGCTCTATCCATTTCTCCAGATAGCTCCTGATTCTCTCAATGAATAGGCCGGGTGTTTCTCCTTCTTCAGGCTTGCAGTTCCAAAATCGTCGCCTGTAACTTCAGTGAAGTCGTACTGTCTCAGCAGGGCGGCTGTCAACTTCGGCGTCTTCTCTTGGCAAGCGGGTATAAAACTCAAGCGCTTTGCTGGTTAGAAGTGCCCTCAGTTTGATAGCCCAAGTCTCATGTCTCCAGTTATTGCTGCTTGCGAAGCGCTCGAATCGCTCCAGATAAGCGTCCATCTTATCTGAATTTTCAACAAACAGTGGAAGTTTTGGCGCACGGGCTGTTTGCTCTCTACTGGCTAAGGTTGTTGCTTCAGTAGCTCTCTGGCTCTGTGCCTCTATCTCTATCTGCTTTAGATGAATTTCATGTTGTCGCTGCCTCTCCGCCTCTTCTCGCTGTTTCTCTGCCTCTTCTGCTTGAATTTTGAGTTTCCTCATTTCACGTTCTTTAGCTCTTTCTTCTCTCTCCAATCTCTCCTTTTCTTCTCTCTCCAATCTCTCCTTTTCTTCTCTCTCCAATCTCTCCTTTTCCCCTCTCTCCCTCTCTCCCTCCCTCTCCCTCTCTCTCGTCTCATATCTTCTTTCTCCTCTCTCTCTCCAGTCTCTCCTTTTCTTCTATCTCTCGTTTCTTTTCTTCTTTCTCCTCTCTCTCCTTTACGAACTCGAGGAGTTTAGCTCCTTCGAGTCCACATTCCTTTCCGATTTTCAGGAATGTCTCCATTTGTGATGTCGCCATCTCTGCGTTTCACTGCTGGCTGTTTTCTCCGGCTACCCTTTCCACTGAGCCAACTGAAGAAGTCCCGTCGGAGGTGCCAAAATATTATGTGTTGAGTCGTAGTCGTAGTACGATATCACATCCGACGCACGCACGTAAGTTTTTTTTTTTAAAGAAACTTCATTCAGCTGCAACCCGTCACACGTGGCTTAAGGTTGTAGACAATACTGGAGTAACAGTTCCAACAATATTTTAATTCATCGATGTGATATCCACACAATGCATTCCCAAATGCACCAACACTGATACAATGTCTCCTCTGCAAAATGTCAACACTGGCGACACACTGCGTTTCTCAAACAACGTGCAGCACTGTTACGCTGCGTCTCTCACAATGTACACCCTCTACGGGCCACGTACCTACGATAAACTGTGTGTCCCTACAACTGACAATGCACCATCTTTTATAGAAGAACAACTTTCCAGAATAATCCAAATAATTCACACAATGCAACCAATCAGAACGGAACAGGTGACGGAAACTCATAAATATTAATTAAAAAAAATTAAAAAAAACTTTCTAGAATAGACTACAATGGTCTACAAAATTCGACTGCTCATTTCAGCCTCTATTTTGGGAAATCCCGGCGCGTTATGACGTCTCACAGAAGTATGGCAGACCATTCACGACCTTGCCTACACTTTCTGGAAGTTTCACGATCTTTAACAACACACACTGACCGGCTGCTAATTTTACGTATACAGAAAACAGCTATGACTATGAATATAAGAGCGGCTAAATACTGTGTTGCAAAATGTTACCTACATTTTGACGTCACATGTAAGGTCACTCGACAGCGCGATTTCGCTCGAACGTTCTAATCTATTTTCGGCGAAACTACGCATTACAAAAATCGACCGCTCTTCTCCGTGCGACTTTGCTAGAAGCTTCCGGACTAATCTTAGCGTATCATAACAAAGCCAATTCCGCTCTCTGAGCGAACTATAGAGAATCTTACTGAAAAATAAATATCGGATCGTTTTCTACGATTAATACATGCATGCTCTCACGGAATAACACAATCACAGTCGTATCAACAATCACCGAGCAGCTAAGGTTAACCACTTGCACCAGAAGTTACTAGACACCCCCCCCCCCCGCCCCCCCCCCCCTCACCGTACCCTCCCTTTTTTGTACGTGTATACTGACGAGCAAAAGAAATGCGATAGTTCTGGACACATCGGTAGCACTTTAGTGTTTCCATTGATTACAAAAATGTTGCATTTCTTTTGCTCGTCAGTTATGATGGGAAGTTTAATATCTCCACGGTCACACCTTTAACCTTCAAATAACACGACTTGCAATCATTGGGGTCACTAGGAATCAGCCGGCATACCTAAGTCCCTTCATGCTGTTTGGTGACATTTTTTTGGGATGAACACACTCTGTAACGGCCCAGTTGTGTAAGTGAAGTCATAACCGCTCGCATCGTACAACAGGCGGACACCATTGATGTTATGGCAGGCTACAATCCGCTCTGTTAAAGAAACAAATTATGTTTACTGATAGACATGGTATTTCACGCTAAGGAGTTAATTTTTTTAAAATTCACACGAAGAATTAGACATCAAATTTGTTTTCGCGTTATGTGTGTGTGTGTGTGTGTGTGTGTGTGTGTGTGTGTGTGTGTGTGTGTGTGTGTGTGTGTGTGTGTGTGTGTGTGTGTGCGAGAGAGAGAGAGAGAGAGAGAGAGAGAGAGAGAGAGAGAGAGAGAGAGAGAGAGAGAGAGAGAGAGAGAGAGAGAGAGAGAGAGAGAGAGAGAGAGAGAGAGAGAGAGACACACACACACAACGAATCTTTATTTTACAACGGTGAAGATATTAACACGGTCAGTGACTATGTCATTTTTCGTACCTGCCGTTCCAACTTGAACGTCCTCATGAGCCCGGCAGGAAGTTACAGACCCTGTTGGTAAATCGACCGTAACTTATAGGATAACTGTATACTGTCAGGGCCAATCAGTTTTCAAAGAGAGTGGTGGGGGGGGGGGGGGGGGGGGGGGGGGGGGGGGGGGGTAGGCTCAACGTTTTGTTTCTATTGCCAGGGTCTAGTGTATATCAATACACCACAACCGAAACTGTTCTAGGGGGTGCTGCAATAACATTAAAGCACCCCAATCCTTCTCGGTACATGTTGTGGACTGGCAGTGAATGATATTTTTTTAAGCCGATGGGGCTGGGGGGTGGGGGGTGGGGTGGGATGGGGAATTACGAAGACAACAACAGTACTGACAAGATTGAAGACCATATGGAAGGACAGAAACATCACGCGCTGCTCCAAGATCAGACTGATGCGCTCCTTAGTCATCTCAGTGTTCTTGTATGCCTGCGAGTCATGGACCCTCACAGCAGACCTTGGAAGGAGGATACAAGCCACTGAAATGAGATGTTTCAAAGGCTGCTTGGCATTTCATACAGAGATCACATCACGAACGAGGAAGTGGGAAGCAGAATCAGGCAAGCCATCGGGCCCTATGAAGACCTATTAGCCATTGTGAAAAAACGCAAACTGAAGTGGTATGGGCATGTCACGCGTTCAGCAGGGCTTGCCAAAACAATCCTGCAAGGCACTGTGCAAGGAAGACGAAGCAGAGTAAGACAGAGGAAAAGATGGGAGGACAATATCTCAGAGTGGACAGGACTGAGGCTGGATGATACGCTAAGAATGGCAGAGAACAGAGAGGAATAGAGAGAGCTGGTTGCCAAGTCATCAGTGGTGCCCCAACGGTCGGCAAGACTACGGGATATAGATAGATAGATAGGGGTGGGGGGTGGGTGTTGTAGTACCAAAGCACCCCCCCCCCCCTCCCAGATCTGGTCCTGATTGCGACATAATAAAGCTAAACAACAAAGAAAATGAGTCAATTAATAATAGTACGGCAGTATGTGTGATATATTGAAGTAGAAATGCACACATTTATTTGATAAGCCCATTATATTTGTGACACAAAATCAATAAGACATTCTGAAAAATAAGAGTTTCCTACCCCAAATGACTGTTCCTGCAGATAAGATGACCACACGTGCACAGTGGAAAAGTCGATGCACTTCCTCTGTCAGATGTGATGCTTGATTGTAGGATGTTTTTAAATCTTCGTCAGGAACAAATCTTGATTGTCATCTGTGGAAAAGTATAAAAGAAATTGCGCGTTAAAACCTATTTACACAACACTTCTAAAATAAACATCGTTCCAATGCGACTTTGCTGGTCAGTCAATTGAGACGCCACAATACAAGTCCCCCACTTCGTCATTATATTCAAGACGAAATCCACATCTTTGCGTATCCAAACACTGTCCTAAACATGTTTACAACAGAAACTGCTGACACTGAGTGCTATCAGGCATTTCTGATATATTAGAGCTGTGTAAACAAAAATGTTTTAATCCGTTCAGTGCCCAATGATGCGCACTATGTTTCTGCAACCTTCGATAATTCAACGCTAAAATATCCCAGATGTCCCAGAAACATGGATTCTAGTGGTGTCAGAAAGAGGCACAGATCCTCATGAGCCCACGCAACTGCGGTAAGTTAGTGCAATTGCGGTCAGTGATTGCAACGGCGGTAGGTTAGTACAACTGCGATAAGTTAGTGCAACTGCGGTAAGTTAGTGCACCTGCGAGGGCTCATGAAGTATCGTGGTGTAAATTGTGAATATGTGACATTATTTCCCTCACTTCCCCCCCCCCCCCCCCCACACAACACACTTTATTTTGTTCCCCGTATTTTTGCAAACCACCCTTGGTGCATTCGAGGCGTGCTGCATAAGGATACGCGGCTTTGCCGCGTATCCTTATGCGGCACGTCTCGAATGTATTATACTGTCACAGTCATTAGCCATATTACCGGGGCTGAGAGGCAGAAGTAGAAGAGAAGACATCATAGCCATTGACAGATACCCTTCTGCCCTCATCAGTGTTGGTAAAGTGGTGTGCATTCCAGCTCCGTTTAAAGCTGAGGTGCAATGAGAAAAACCTGCCCAGCGCGTGTTTTAAAAAGACTCTACAGGACCCAGCTTGGGCCCTGCCCCTAAGTGGGTCAAATCGGTTCGTAACTCAGTTGACGGAGTTGGCAACCGCGTATCCCGAGCTTGCAAAACTCTCGGAAAACGGCAGACCACTTCCTGTTGCACGAAAATCATCGCGATTAGCAGATCGGACAACAGCAGACGATACTGTGACACTTTGAAACTGACCGACAGCCACGGATTTTACGCGCTGGGGACTATGATGGCAGAATGTACGGCTGTACATGCTGTAAGTATGACTCCTGACACTTTGTAGTTGTGAACGAATTTTTTGAACATGTACATCCAGTCCAATATAGGCTAATATAAATAAATAAAGAAGCATTGTTATGTACAGCCAACACAGTAAATTGGATGAGAGAGAGAGAGAGAGAGAGAGAGAGAGAGAGAGAGAGAGAGAGAGAGAGAGAGAGAGAGAGAGAGAATCGACTGTTTACATAGATGCCAAAAGATACAAGGTCGCCATGGGTCAAACTGATTTTTAGTAGCTGCCATTCGTATGGAGAATAAAAATTTGCTGTCGGCCACTCCAAATGAAAAGATATAACAACAAACACAAAACGACAAATAACCCCTCCTTCCTCACCCTTCCGATATCAAATAAAGCTTCAGGCTGTACTGTGTAACTTACGGATAGCTCGGCCTGGTCCATATCCAGTGTGCGTCCAGGCAAGACACAAATGGCCTGCTCTGTCCGTCGGGTGGTCGAGTGTCGTCTGCTACTGTTGATATCAGTAAAAATATCGCTGGTTTAGATCAGTGATCGCGGTGCACACTCGCTGCAAACAGGAAGTGGCCTGTCTTTTTCACGGGAGTTTTGCCAGCACGACAAACGCAGTTGAAAACTCAGTCAACTGAGTTGCAAACCGGTTTGCCGAAGTTAGCCGAACGTTCACGAAGACAGGGTCCTGCAAAGTTTTTTAAAAAAACGTGCGGGGCGGAGTTTTTTTTACTGTTTCTCAGCTTTAAGGCCACGGTGTGAACCCCGCACAAAAGACTGAGGCTTGAATAAACGGACTTGTGGTGACTGGTGCCGCTCCCCGCTGTCACTAAAGACTGGAATTGCAGGTCGGGGTGTAAATGATGTCCTTCATCCCTCGCTCGCAACACAAACACGTATCTTCTGGAACCATGTGGAGACAATGGCATGTACACGAGTGTCCATTATCCTGCAAATCACTGATGTTTTTGTCTCATCTGTGGGACCCCGATTCAGGGTGATGTTGAATCGCATTGTGTGTGTGTGTGTGTGTGTGTGTGTGTGTGTGCTTGCGTGCGTGCGTGCAAGCGAGGGTGCGTGTGTTTGTGTGTGCATGCCTTGGACAGATCAAAAATATATAATGTCTGTGTGGTCAACTGATGATGCATATGGACATAGTAAAAATACACCATAGCTATAGTATGAAACTTTCTTGACAGTGGCTGATCCAGTGTGATCATGTGATGGTAGCGGGCAGTTATTTAGGTTTAAGTGTCAGATTATCTGGGGGTAAGCTCTCAACTGCCGGGGTCAGGGAGATGGGGGTGGGGGGGGGGGAGGGGAGGGGGGCTTATGACACCTTTTGATCGGACCAGTGACCATGATAGAGTCGTTTGATAGTCCAGGTGACTGCAAATCTCTTAATCTCTTCATAACTGACTGCAGGTCCTCAGTCACACCCATTGAGTAATTTTGTTTGTTTGTTGAGGTTACGTTAGCGGATACGCACCATTGCCCATCAGAGCATCACCGTAGTCATTGCCAGTTGCCGTGTCAGCAGAGGGGCGGTGTGAAGTGTGTTGATCCTGAACACTAACTAGTCCATTGTAAGAGGTAAACGTCATGGGAGATCAAGACTTATTAACTGATCTGCATATGCGTTCCTCATGTGGAGGAGGTTATTGAGTGTTTAATGCAGTATTAAGGTTCTCACAAATGCAGCGTCAGTGTAATGGCTATAATGTTCCGCATACGGAGGAGATGATAATTGGGAGTACCTTGTTTTTTGACGCTCACATGGTGGTTGCTCCTGCACACACTCGAAATACAGCATTGTTTTAGTCCAGAAAATGAGCAGCATGAAATAATCAGATTTGTCCGTTTCCATTCCAAGTATAACAAAAAGACATTTTTCAACAAATAATAATGTTCAACTCTGAAAACTACAAGTGTGTCTAAAAAAGACCAAAAAGAATCTCGCTTAGAAAAACAATTACAACACAATAGCATATTTGTAAGGAAAATCCCCCAAAACTGAAAAAGAAACACGCCTACGAGAGAGAACAATTTCAACCCAACTGGGCTGTAACTGCTCTATCGAAGTGTGGTTTTGTAAGTTTTTTTTTTTGTTGTTGTTGTTGTTTAAGATTTATTTGCATTATACGTTTTTACCGGCAGTCACTGTTTTGGTCTGGATTCAGTCTAGTGTTGTGTTTTCATTAAAATTGTTGTCCTAAAGATGATGCAGTTCATAAAACATGCACATGCGAGGGGGTCGGGGGGGGGGGGGGGGGTGTCCGGTAGATCTTCTTACTCTTACAGTAAAATACTTCTCCATACAGACTAAATACTGATCATCCGTTCATTACTTAACTTGTCCTTAACTTTCCTGTGTTACAAGCAGGAAAACGACATCAAAATCGACGTAATGAGTGTTAAAGCATTCAGCAGAAGCACCTCCTAAAAATGAAGGTATGCTGGTCCGTCCATGGAGTAAAGAGGTTTGAGCAAGACTGAGATAGATAGACGGGGGCTCGTGGGACACATGTCTCTTGCAAATGAATCGTTGATCTTTTCTCTGCAGCTAATGGGGTAATTGATCCTCAGAGTCCACAGCAGGGTGATGGATTATGAATGTTCATGCCAGGTTAATCTGACCCATAATGTGTCGGTCGATCCATCTCCCACAGCTAGCACTTAGTCTTCAGAGGATGTTTCCATGCGTTTAAAGACTGACCACACAACTGTAATTCCACGATATTGCCCCTTATTACTGCCACTGGTGGCAGTCTGCAAGTAAAGCGTGGATGCAGGAACCGGGCTGAGTGGGAAAGTAACGATGACATTGAACGCTGGGCGCTGATACTGTTACTAATTCATTGTTACTAATTGTACAATGCCTCGTGTAATGATGACGGAAACAGATGCCAACTGCTTTTTCCAACGGTTCACTTTTAATAGAGAGTAGATTTATGGTTATAACCCCAGTAGCTATACGTCTTCGGGCCCACGACGGCCGCAGTGGGCCCGAGGACCTCTGCTTGCTGGGAACCAACTTATGATTCCAGCAGCGGGTCTGTTTTCTGTAAACGTGGACTGATGACCACTCTGCCGCGTAAAGGCAAAACAAAGTAATTCAGTTCATTTTCAAGTTGTTGCATTTTGTTTGAATTAAAATTTCGCTTTTTACAAACCACACAGCTCAAGCTAGTCTGGTTCTTTATTTAGATTTCTTTTTGTATTGATATGATATCATGACGCCTTTGTAAATTTCATTGATCTGAATACACAGAATGTTAACAAATCCGGTATGCGTTTAGATGTTGTTACTCGTTATACTCGCGGTATTTTCATCTGTTTACATCTGTGTGTGTTTGTGCGTGTGTGTGTGTGTGTGTGTGTGTGTGTGTGTGTGTGTGTGTGTGTGTGTGCGTGCGTGCATGCGTACGTGCGTGCATGTTTGTGTGCGTTTGTGTGCGTGCTTGGCGTGCATGTGTGTGTATGCGTGTGCGTGCGTGTGTGTGTGTGTGTGTGTGTGTATGTGGGTGTGTGTGTGAACAGTTATTTCTTATTTTATAATTTGACATCCAACAAGCAGGTAACAACTATGTAGGCCTAACAAGGTAGTGCGGCGTATATATACATAACATACTCGCGCTGTGTGCTACATATTGGGTGCTTTATAGGTGGATACTGACGGCAGTTCCTCGGGAACGGAGACTTCGACATAAATATATCGACTTTTCTGTTTTCTCAGGAACGCGTTTTTCCTCACCGCACAGCGTTTCTCGGGAAGCAGCTATTCATACGCCCGCCTTATCCATAACGGGGCCAACAACCAGCCTTACTAAACTTACATCAGCGTTCGGCCTCTGGCCCACTAGTTGGAAAAACTATACGCGTCATGTCCTCTGACAGTAGCTTCGATCCAATATTATATGTCGTCCTGCAATATCATTAATTCGTTTAATAACAATGTCACTGTCAGTTTCGTGTAGTGAGTACAGTATATTTCGTTTGATGAACATATAAGAAGAACACAATGAAATGTACGGTTTGAATATTTATGACATAGTGAGATTAGTAGAAGTGTAAAATTCGGGAATAATTACATATAATTAAAACTATTACATATAATTAAAAACATGTCCATATAATAAAAAATAAAAATCGGTACTCTTGAGGAAAGGTATTTGTATACGATCAGTGGTTATTTCAATGCAACAGTATTTTCTTTAGAGCTGCCACAAAACCCCTGCAGTTGGTCACACCGAGATTGTCACTCATCGCCGTGCGGCAGCGGGGAGTTTATTCGCGTTAGTGGGGATGTGACCAGAGGCCATAATTTTGTGGCAGCTTTAAATAACGAATTTGTCTCGATTCACAATTTAACCCATTTAGCTTTAACGCCCTAAAGCATGGTGATGGATGGAAAATGATAATTCAAGGGCAGTGCCAGATTAGCTTGGCGCTTTCAACCTGGCACTACCCTTGAATTATCATGGTCGATCCGTCTCATGCAACTGGTTATTCAAGTGCAGTGCCAGATTAGCTTGGCGCTTTCAAGCGCCAAGCTAATATGGCACTACCCTTGAATTATCATGGTCCATCCATCTCATGCAACTGGTGCATTGACACCTCCAAAATAAAATTGAGGAAATGTGGCCTTGGAGCTGAATGGGTTAGTAAATCAAATAACACATTTCAGAAGCGTCAACGGCGAAAGCAGCGCAGTCAACATGGGCCCCGCTAGCGGTCATGCCGTAGGTACGTCTGCACCGTAAGCGAAGTGTAGAAAACTTCACAAAACGTGTGTTATCAATATTGCGCTTGCATTTTGCGTCATTCTCCTAGGCTAATGACTTCTCAGACTAATTTCTTCGTTTTGTACTTAGAACCGGTTTGAAGTTGCGTTCCGATTAAATGTACATATTGACTGATTGGCAAATGTAACCAATGCCGTCGGATCAGAGCAATTGTGACGAAACCGCACCAGTTAAAAATTACGGAGCGAAAAGGCTACATTCACCGTTTAGTCACCACAATTACGAAACGAACGGCATACACTGTTGTAAGGCCTGTCACGAGCCGAACGACGACTGCATGATTCGTCGCTTCATAGGTCGAGGCTCTTCTGGTCAAACACTTTCCAGGAGACCTGATTATATATATATATATATATATATATATATATATATATATATATATATATATATATATATATATATATATATATATATATTGTAACGCACGCAGACTTGCCCCCAGTCGTACGCACAGACTCTCACGCAACAGACGCATACACCGCCACTGACTCAGACGGGCGCATTCATGCGGTAAAACAAACACACGGGCTCCCTTTCTAAAGTGACTTTTATACAATATACAAGAAAAGAAAGGCTTAAATGACTACCAAACTATATACACTTCTCTGCTAACATCCGAACATCACACACACACAAATCACAATATCCTTGCCAGGCTAGGTTTTAGTTTCACACTGTCTCCAACCTGTTTGATGTTATTGCCTGGTTACGTTGGTCCTTCTCACGTCTAGGCGTGAAAGTCCTTCGTCGTACGCTTCTTCCTGCCGTCCTGTCTCTTTGGCACGGACGTCCTCGTACTCGTACCGTCTGTTGCGCAGTTCTCGCTGTGATCCGGGTATCTTGGTCCCGATCAGACTCACTCTGAGTGAAGAGCTGGAGGGATGACCTCACGTTAGGTCCCACCTGTGACTGACGTCTCGGCGTCCGTCGTTCCACTCTTTGCAAGCACTCTGAATACGACAACAAAAGTCCCAACGTAACACTTGCTAAACACACAACATATTGGATCAATGAGAAACGTCACGTAACCTGGCTGATACAAATAACTCACACGTTCATTCACACACACACACGTGCTTCATAAACTGTCTACTTCCGTAACACCCCAATATCTCTGTCACCATCTTGAAACAGACTATAGCCTAACACTCTTGCTATACACTACTCTATACACTGGAAAAGACTATGCTTAACCATCCACGTACTATCTTCATAGCGGCTTAGACATACACACCTCACATTCCTGTAGTTATCTATCGCGGTAAATAACTGTATACCAAAAACACCGGTTACTTCACTGAATTCTAAACCAACATAACTGAACCAAACCGGCCAACACTATACAAGCAAATTACTCTTAGCAACGCATACTGTCTTTAACTAAGCAACTATCAATACTACATATATAGAAACATACCTGAATTCTAGGTTTCAGAGGCTTCGAATGCGGGCTAGGTATCTCAAACACATCTGTCCAAGCAGACAGTTTAGCCCCGCACTAACCAAACTATACCTCTGACAGACACAGCTTTTGTCTAGAACTCACTATAACAGTACTCACCAAAACTCCGTGCTAACCATGTCTTACAGATTTCACGTGGAGACTCATGCCACCCGGACTATCGGCACAAACAAACCGTTAACAAAAACCGTACCGTACTAACCCTAATGTATGAGCACTATGCACGAGCATAGAGTTTCATCCCATATATATATATATATATATATATATATATATATAATATATATATATATATATATATATATATATATATATATATATATAATATATATATATATATATATATATATAACTTGCCGCTTTATGTTTTGCTCTCATGTGATGTCAGGTAGTATATATTAACATGCACTTCTGATCAATTATTAAAGTCTTTCACTATCATCATGTGTACCCTTTGTAAAGGAGAATCTAGTAAAATAACTAAGTCGGAGAGGCAGCCTCGGCAAAAATGGCAAAGTCCAAAGTGCCCTCTATAAAGGAAAGTCTAGAAAAGTAGCTAAGTCAGAGCGGCCTTTGGTAAAAGACGACCTGTACAAAAATGACTAAGTCCAAAGCGCCCTTTGTAAAAGAGAATTGATTGTACATTGCTTAACGTCCCAACAGCAACAAGACTTTCTCAGGACGTGCCTGCACTGCTTGTGAAAAAAACCTAAACAGAAAATTGAATGTATGTCGCCAGCCGGTCAAATACGTTAAATAAACCTACAACATGGGGCCTAAATAAATCTAAGACCATTTAGCAACGCACATCCAATATCAAGAGCTACAGGCAGTGCAGACAGTAGGGAGAGTTATAAAAAGGTAAAAACAGGTGAATGGACAAAGGGTAGACAGAAACACATGCCCCAGAATAGAGAGAAAAACCCACCCTGTGGGGCTGACCAGGGTGACCCTGGGAACTAAAAGATACCTAACCCCACCCAAGTCCCCCAGGGCAGACCCGGGTGGGGTTTTGTAAAAGAGAAGCCTTGCAAAACGACAGAGTCCGAGGCGCCCGTTACAAAAGAACCCCCCCCCCCCCCCCCCCCCCACAAAAAAAAAAAATAAAAAAAAATAACAGTCCAAAACGCCCTTTGTAAAGGGAAGCCTCGGAAAAAAACGACAGAGTCCGAGGCGCCCGTTATAAAGGAAGACTCCCAAATGACAGTCCTGAAACTCCCTTTGTAAAGGAAAACCTCAAATGTCCGAAACGTCCCTTGTAAAGGAAAACTCCCGAAAAATGACAGAGTCCGAGGCGCCCGTCACAAAGGAAAACCTCGGAAAAACGGCAGAGTCCAAAATGTCCTTTGATAATGGGAAGCCTCGGAAAAACGACCGAGTCCGAGCCGGGCGCCCGTTACAAAGTAGAGCTGCCAGAAAAGTGGCAAAGTCCCAAGACTAAAAAAAAAGCATCTCAGCGCTCAACCACAGCGCAAAGGCAAACAAGCCGCCCTAAGAAACCAACACGCAATGAAACACACAAACTCGACAACAAAAACGAGGAAGGGAAACAGCAGGGTAAAACAAGACCTAATGCTTAACCCTCAAATGCTTTAGGTTTATAAAAAAACAAAAACAAAAACAAAACAAAAAAAATAAGTGCCACGGGCACCCCCGGCCAACAACGCAATAAATTGAAAACACAAGAAAGAGTGACACTTACAAATATAAATCCACAGAACGGTCACAACAAAAGAAAGGTTCGGTGTATATCACCATTGTGGTCAGGTTGGTCCGCTGACGAGAACAGTACCTGGCTTGTTGCAAGCAAAAATGTGTTCGAAATACACAAGGGAATGAGTGACAAAACAAAATCTAGACCTGTGTCATAAAACTTTGTGTATACATCCAAGCCAGAACAAACAGGCTAAAGAGCGTATTGTTGGTGTGCGATGTTTGGCACCATTTTATACTCTCTTGGCTTGACTTCGCGAACGAAGATTTTATAGGAGTTGCCCACGACGTCTGCAGGCTTGTTCGTGGCTGCGGAGGCCAATCCGAGACAGGCAGGTTCGACCGCAGTGGCTGCAGGGGAAGGTATGGCCGGGGTTCTGAGCTGCGGCATCTCTGTTTTTTCTCCTGAGCCGCTTGTCCTTAAGGCTAGCTCTGTGAGAGTCCTCAAAGGAGACAGCTGCCTTGTAAATGGTGGAGCGCCAGGTGTCACGGTCCGCAGCAAGCGAAGACCACTGGTGGTGGTCGATTTGGCAGGCACTAAGTGACTTCTTGAGACAGTCTTTGTATCTCTTCTTTGGTGCCCCTCTGTCACGGTGTCCAGTAGCAAGCTCGCCGAACAGGGTGATCTTTGGTAGGCGATGATCCTCCATCCTGGAGACATGCCCCGCCCAGCGGAGCTGTGTCCGCAGCAGCAAAGCCTCGATGCTCACAGTTTCAGCCTGTTCAAGGACCTCGACGTTGGTGACATAGTCACTCCAGTGAATGCCCAGGATGGTACGCAGGCAGCGCTGGTGGAAGCGTTCGAGGAGTCGTAGTTGGCTGCGGTAGAGGGCCCAGGACTCGGAACCATACAGCAGGGTGGTGAGGACCACAGCTCTGTACACGCTGATCTTGGTGCCTGTTTTCAGCTGTTGATTGTGCCACACCCGCTTGAAAAGTCGCCCGAGAGCGCTGTTCGCTTTTGCCAGCCTGCTGTCAAGCTCCTTGTCCAGCTTGGCGTCCGACGTGATAATGCAGCCAAGGTAAGTAAACTGGTGCACTGACTTTAGTTCAGACTCGCCAATGGTGATGTGAGGAGGGCGATACACTGTCTTGGGTGCCGGCTGATGGAGGACCTCTGTCTTTTTCAGACTGACCTCGAGTCCAAAGAGCTGGGCAGCATCTGCGAAGCAAGACGTGATGCGCTGCAGGGCTCTCTCTGTGTGTGCAACGAGGGCAGCATCATCAGCAAAAAGCAGCTCACGAATCAGTTGGTCTAGGGTTTTCGTGTGGGCCTGCAGTCGTCTGAGGTTGAACAGGCTGCCATCGAGACGATACCTGATGTACACTGCATCGTCATCATCAAGGTCCACTGTGGCCTGCTTCAACATCATGCTAAAAAAGATGGTGAAGAGGGTCGGTGCCAGCACGCAGCCCTGCTTTACGCCGTTGAGAATAGGGAATGGTTCTGAGAGGTCATTGTTGAGTCTGACCTGGCCTTGCTGGTCCTCGTGTAGCTGGACAATCATGTTGAGGAACTTTGGGGGACAGCCAAGTCGCTCCAGGATCTGCCACATGCCTTGCCTGCTCACAGTGTCGAACGCTTTTGTTAGGTCGACAAATGTTACGTACAACCCTTTGTTCTGCTCGCGGCACTTCTCCTGTAGCTGTCTCAGCACAAAGACCATATCGGTGGTGCTCCTGTTTGCTCTGAAGCCACACTGGCCCTCTGGGAGTTGGTCTTCAGCGATGGCAGGTACCAGCCGATTCAGGAGCAGCCTTGCAAGGATTTTCCCAGCAATGGACAGCAGGGTAATTCCCCGATAGTTGGAACAGTCAGGCTTCTCGCCTTTGTTCTTGTACAGGGTGATAACGACTGCATCACGGAGATCTTTTGGTAGTGTTCCTTCCTCCCAGCAGCAGAGAAAGAGGTCATGGAGCTTGTTGTGCAGTGCTGTGCCTCCATGTTTCCAGATCTCTGGCGGTATTCCATCAATGCCTGCTGCTTTGCCACTCTTGAGCTGGTGGATGGCTGTGAGGGTCTCTTCAGCGGTGGGCGGTTCGTCCAATTCAACCTTTACTGGGAGGTGTGGGATTTGTAGGACGACTGCTTCTTGAACAGTGCGCTCAGCGCTGAAGAGGCTCTGAAAGTATTCCGACCAGCGGTTCAAGATGGAGGTATTATCTGTGAGGAGTGCCTGGCCATTCGCGCTTCGCAGGGGACTTTGTACCAGGTGCCTGGGGCCATACACTGCTTTCAGTGCTTCGTAGAAGCCCCTGTAGTCACCATTGTCAGCACAAAGCTGGGTCCTCTGTGCAAGTCTGGTCCACCACTCATTCTGGAGATCTCTGAGCTTGCGCTGGAGACTGCTGCAGACGAGGCGGAAGGCAGACTTCTTCACAGGGCAGGAAGGCTGGGCTAGGTGGGCCTGATGGGCGGCTCTTTTTTTTTGCTAGGTGTTCCTGGATCTCTACATCGTTTTCGTCAAACCAGTCTTTGTTCTTCTTTCTGGCGAAACCCAAGACTTCTGCAGAGGATTTTGTAATAGCAGTTTTCAGTTGTTCCCAAAGTGTTTCAGGGGAGGAGTCTACTGGGTCCGCTGTGTCTTTGAGCCTGCGCTGTAAATCTGTCTGAAAGGCGGCTTTCACATCGTCACGCTGAAGGCTGGCAACATCAAGCTTTTTCTTGGGGGGGGCCCCATTTCTTGGGTTTTGGCCTGAAGTGGAGCCTGAGTTTGCAGCAGACAAGGCGGTGGACAGTGTGGCACTCTGCGCTGGGCATCACTCTGGTGAGGAGGACGTCACTGCGGTCCCTCTGACGCACTAGGACATAGTCGATAAGGTGCCAGTGTTTGGAGCGAGAATGCATCCAGGTGGTCTTTCGACTGTCCTTTTGCTGAAAAGTAGTGTTGGTGATGACCAGTTGCTGCTCCGCACAGAACTCCAACAGTAGGCGGCCATTGTCATTGCAGTTCCCCACGCCATGCTTGCCGAGGACTCCTTTCCAGGCTTCAGAGTCCTGGCCCACTCTGGCGTTGAAGTCGCCAAGGATGATGACTTTGTCGTCTGCAGGGGTACTCTGTAGGAGGCTGCGCAGGTCAGTGTAAAATTTGTCCTTTTCAGCAGGCTCTGCCAGGAGGGTTGGGGAGTACACACTGAGAAGGGTGACGTGTTGCTGGTGTCTCAGTGGGAGGCGCATGGACATGATGCGGTCTGAGTGGCCCGTTGGTAGGTTTTCCAGCTTAGTCGCAATGGATGTCTTGACAATGAAACCCACGCCTGAGAGCCGTCTTTCTGATGCAGGCCTGCCTGACCAGTAGAGGGTGTACCCAGCACCAAGTTCTTGGAGGCTGCCTTCGTCCGGAAGGCGTACTTCGCTGAGCGCGGCGATGTCGATGTTTAACCTCCGCAATTCATGGGCAATGAGGGCGGAGCGACGTTCAGGGCGTCCGCTGTCTGCTTTGTCGAGCATGGTTCGGACGTTCCAGCATGCTACGTTGAGTCCGGTCGTGGTCGTCATGAGAGTGGATCCGTTATTCTTTCTTGTTTTTTGACCGCAGGAGAAGATGCCCGTTGACCGCGGCTAGCCAACTGGGATTGCGAGGGGACGAGCTTTGGTTAGGCCACCTTTTCTAGGCCCCTCTCCGTGTGGAGCAAGCAGTGCTGTCCCTAGAGAAGGCTGCTTGGTCGTTCAGGGTGTGCCGAGTGATGTTGTCATCCCCAGGTCAACATCAGGCGACCAATATCCTGAACCGCCTGCATGCAGGTTTGAGACTGCGGCTTCCAGTGACATCTTTCACCTGCCGTTTCGCCCCTCGCTACAGGACTTGGAATGGTCAGTGTCATGGTCCGTGGACGTTTCCTAAAGCCTGCGCGGTGGAGCTTTTTGGTGGAGTGCAGTGTGCGCAGTACTGGCCCCACCCTTTAAACCCTTGGTTCATCTGCCATGGCCTAGCAAGCTGGGACGATGGCATCGAGGTCCTCGGGTCGTAGGTTTTATATCAGACTGTCCTTGTCCTAGTCTCTGGCTCAAAAGCCTTCCCCGGAGACACGGGGGCTTTGATGTCAGGGGTTTCCTCCCTTAGCCTTTCCGCAGCCAAGCCTGCAAGGCAGCAGGCGACTCGTGGAGGGCGGGGTCGTCTTTGTCCCGTGCAGATGTGAACATCTGCCCACTGCCCAGACCATTTTATACACACACGAGTCATTTCCGTTCAAGGGAGGGCTCAGAAAAATGACCAAACTGCTGGTTTTGTAGAGAGATGAAAAATCGGCGAAGTCGTGGATAACAACCGCTCTCCGCAGACCAGGAACACCGCTCCAACCCGTTGTTGAGTTTTGCTAGCCACAACTAACGAGGAGCAAAAAGTGGTTCGCCCGACCAAAATCATTACGTTTTACAAAATGGTGAAGCACTCTTCCATGCGATAGAACATTACTTTCCTAGCTGAATACGCTTTGTCAGTTCTGAAACCAAGGAACACTTCAGTAGAGCACTTCAAACACTATATTGTTGTAAAATCCTCTTGCAGATGAAAAATCGTACTTTTACAAGACTACGTAGTTAATAAACAAAATCCAACAAAATCTCTTGTCAGGGGAAAATACTCCGCAGTAACCAGCTGTCCGCTGGCACCGTTGCAGAGGTCTGGGAAGATGGGAGAAAAGGACACTAGGCGAGGTGAGGTGACTGAGTACACCAGCTGGCCTTTGTGTAAACGTTCTGCTGTGCTACTCAGCCTCGCCTCTTACTACTGGCGGGAAATGTACACACTAAATTCCAAGCTTGCAGAACTGAAGACAAACTAAATAACTGAACTACGCACTGAGCCTCAGTGAGCACACTGACTACACAAAAAGATAAGAAAAATAATAAGATATATATAATTTAAAAAAAACGTGTACAAGGCATTTTTACCACACTGTCAAGTGTTGTTGTAATAATATACTTGTAATGAAGGAGACCATAACAAATAATTAAAAATAAAATAAAATAATTAATCTACGGCATTGTTATGTTATACAGTAAAGTTACCGACGCATATCCGAATATAAACCTTACAAATCATATTTTTAGGAAGATTATTAAGTAAAGTAGGTCAAAACACTGTAAGGGGAGAGAATTGTGCAGTATCGACCAATGATCATAGATCGAGTTTGGTCCAAGCACAAAAGAAGAGAGAGCGAGAGAGAGAGAGAAAGAGAGAGAGAGAGAGAGAGAGAGAGAGAGAGAGAGAGAGAGAGAGAGAGAGAGAGAGAGAGAGAGAGAGAGAGAGAGAGAGAGAGAGAGAGAGAGAGAGAGAGATGATGAAACGTTTTATTGACAGGATAAAGTTTTAGGCGAAACGCCTTTCTTACAAACTGTCCTGTTAGAAAAGAAATATTAACAGCAAAGAGTAAGAAACACAATAACACAATAAATCGAAACATGAAGAAATAAACTGGAAAAACTTAGCAATGCAAATAATGCGCACACATATCAATAATAGTGAATAATAATAATAATAATATATATATATATATATATATATATATATATATATATATATATATATATATATATATATATATATATATATATATATATATATATTCATTACTTATAACAAAGGCGTCGCCCAAGCCAAAAAATGCACTCAATCAGAGTAGCTCCAAGGGACATAATTTTTCAATGAATTCTGAGAATGCTGTGCTAATGCCATGGAAATCCAGGCTGGTAAGCTTGCATTGTGTCATCAGGACATCAGCTGTCCTTTTGTGACTGCATCGCTTATTAGATCTTTTGAGCCTTCCACTGAACACCTACTACATAAAGTAATAGGGACTACCCCCAGGCGCTGGAGAATATCCAGTCCTCCCCCCCGAGAGGGGAGGCTAGTGCATGAATATTCCCAAACAGATCTTGGACCTGCTGGATAGATTTAAGATTTTGCCGCCTACGACCGGTTTCGACCCAAGGTGGGTCTCATCAGGTAGGCATATGGCGTAACCTGAAATTGCAAACACAACGCATATACTAGAAGCCGCCTCCAGAATTTGACTGGTAGCAACCACTAGGCCAGCGTGGATTGCATCCCTAAAGCTTTATGGGGTGTTGCAGTGGAAGAAGACTGACTAATTTTGAAAAGGCAACACCTAGGCAATTTTGTGGTACAATTATTCATTACTTATAACAAAGGCGTCGCCCAAGCCAAAAAATGCACTCATATATATATATATATATATATATATATATATATATATATATATATATATATCGATAATATCGATTATATAAGTAGTCCGTTCAGGTAGTAAGTTACTGTAACAAGATGCTATATAAACGAGTTTTGAAGGTTCTAGAATTAGAAATGGATTTAATTTGGGGTGGTAGTTTGTTCCAGGCTTTGGCACCTGAGAACGAAAGGCTGGTTTTATATATATCGAGCCTGGCCCATGGTAGCTGTAACAAACTGTTCCTCGTGTTTTGTCTTTGACTGTCCAAAAATAACATACGAAGGTAAGATGGGGTTTTATGGTGAAGAATTTTATGCATAAGTATGCATCGATTAAATGTGAACTGTTTGTTTAGGTTTAGCAGTCGGATGGTTCTAAACTTTTCGTCGGTGGGAGAGGGACCAGGCACAGTTAACTTTACCCCTCGACGATACAATGAGTTAAGTTTCTTTAAATGTACCTCACTGCATCCATCCCAGATAGTGGAGCAGTAATCACAGTGTGTCTTAATATGGGCATGGAGAAAGAGTCTTCTAGTCTCAGTGTTAACTATTTGACTTAGTTTTGATAGCAGGAATAGATTTTTAGATATTGTTTTGCATGTGTTTTCGATATGTGGTTCCCAGCTGAGCTGGTTATCTACTGTGACTCCAAGCAAACGGTGTTTTTTAACTTGATCAAGGGGCTCAGAGTTCAGGATAATGTTAAGGGCAGGAGACCACGTTGATATTTTTGGCGTGAAGTAATTAACATACTCTTTGTCTTTTGGACACTAATTATCATATGATTATGTTGGCACCAGCTTGAAACCTCATCAAGACTTTGCTGGAGAACTTCGTTTATTTTTGGCAATTCGCTGTTTGATGTATGTATGGTAGTGTCATCAGCAAATAAGTCACATGTTGCATCGGGATGTGAGATAGAGAATGGTAAATCATTGATAAATATGTTGAATAACAATGGGCCCAAAATTGACCCCTGAGGAACACCACACGTTACTAAACCTTCACTCGAGTAATTCATCATCATCATCATCATCAGTCCCTTGCCCGAACTGGGCGTTGGGGGGACTGAAAGGCAGCAGCAACAGACAGTGCTCTCCACTGAGTTCTATTTTGGGCGGTGGCAAGCAAGTCTGGCATCTCGAGTTCGGTCCATTCTTTTATGTTTGCGACCCAACTCTTTCTCTGACGACCTCGCCGACGACTTCCTTCGAGAGTGCCTTGGAGGATAGTCTTGGACAAGGTGTTGTGTCGGGTCACGTGGCCAAACCAAGCAAGCTTGCGCCGTTTCACGGTTGCCAGAAGGGGTTCATGTGGGCCCACCAGGGAAGTGACGATGCTCCGTACATATTCGTTGGTCTTGTGCTCGCGGTACGAGATGCGGAGCAACTTCCTCAGGCACTTGTTCTCAAAGGCCTGGATTTTCTTTTCTGAGTCTGCAAGCAGTGTCCAAGTCTCACAGCCGTAGAGTAGAATAGACACTACGAGGGACTTGTAAAGCCTGTACTTGATGGTGAAGCTGATGGAGTTACTTCGCCATATCCTGTCCAGCCTGGCCATTGCGGATGTTGCTGTACCTACCCTGATACGGATCTCTGCTATGCAACTACCGTCTTTGGACAGGGTGGCTCCCAAGTACTTGAAGCTATTGACCTCTTCTAGCTTCTGGCCGTTCATGTGAATGTTGCTGCTGCTGTCGCTTGTGGTGTTGATCATCACTTTGCTTTTATCCGTACTGATCTCCATGCCATAAGACCCTGCGCTACTTGAAAGTTTGTCTGTCAGGTTTTGGAGCTCACTATTGCTGCCTGCCATGAGGTCAATGTCGTCTGCGAATCGAAGATTGCACAGGGATCTGCCACCAATAGAGATTGCAGTATGGTGGTCGTGGAGGGTTTCCTGCATGATCTTCTCCAGGAATATGTTGAAAAGGACAGGAGAGAGCAGGCATCCTTGACGGACACCGATCGTCGTCCTGAAGAACTCGCCTGACTGATTGTTAAGTAGAACCGCGCTGCAGGCGTTCTTGTAAAGCGCTTCTATCATTTGGATCAGTCCCTCCTCTATGTTGAACGATCTCATGACTTGCCAGAGTCCGTCGTGCCAGACGCGATCAAATGCTTTCCTGAAATCAATGAAGTTGTGGTAGAGTTCGCGCTGATGCTGCAGATGTTTCTCGATCAGGACGCGGCAGTTGAAAATCTGCTCTACAGTGCTTCTTCCAACTCTGAAGCCAGCCTGTTCTTCTGCCAGCAGTTCCTCGGCGAAAGTTTTGAGGCGGTTGAGAATGATTCTAAGCATTACTTTGCTAGGGTGACTTATCAGACTGATAGTTCTGTAGTTCTGGCACTGTTTCAGGTTTCCTTTCTTGGGGAGCGGGATCACTAGAGACTGTGTCCATTCTACTGGCCATTTCTTTTGCTCCCAGATCTTTTGACAGAGTGTAGTGAGGACCTTCGTTGTTACTTCTCCTCCATGTTTCAACAGTTCAGCAGGTACGTTGTCTACACCTGGAGACTTTCCTCCCTTCAGGCCGCGTACGGCTGCTTCCACCTCTTCAGCTAACACTGGCAGGTCTTCAGCCTTCCTGGCCCCAGCCTGGTTGTTTTGGAGGATGCTGGTGTCTGGCTCAGCCTTGTAGTTATACAAGTCTCGGCAGTACTCAGTCCATCTGTTTAGTACAGCAGTGTTTTCCGTAAGGAGTTGGCCGCTGCTGTCTTCGATGACTGTGGCTGTTCGCTGTTGAGTCTTGGTGAGGGTCCTTAGCGTTTCATAAGCCTTCTTGCTGTTGCCGTTTGCCATGCCCTCTTCCACGCTACAACACTGGTCTTCAATCCAATCTTCTTTGGCTTCTTTCATCCTCTTCCTGATCTTCTTGTTGACAAGTCTGTACTTGTTTGCTGATGTGAGGTCTTGGCCTCTCTTTTTCTTCCAGGCTCTCCTCTCATCACAGAGATCGAGGATGTCATCGGTGACCCAGGGCTGTTTGCGCTTCCTCTGCTTCCCCAGCACTTCTTCTGCTGTAGAAAGTAACACCTCTTTTATATTTCCAGCAAGGGTGTCTACGTCACAGTCCAAAGTAGCCAAGGCTGCAAATCTGCCTCCCACCTGGGCTTGGAAGAGCTCTTCTACTTCCGGGTCTTTTAGCTTCTGGAGGTCGAATCTGATGCGAGGGCTCTTGCTATCTCGTTTCAATGCCAGCTTCAACTTGAGGCTAGTAAGGACGAGGTTGTGGTCGCTGCCAATATCAGCGCCAGGAAAGGACCTCGTTTGTGCTTTGTTAACGCTGGATTTGAATCGTCGAGGCAGCAAGATGAAGTCAATCTGGTTATGGACCAGGCCTCCTGGCGATTGCCATGTCACTGTTCTTGACTTCTTGTGTGGATGGAGGGTATTAGCAACGGTGAGACGGTGACTCTGTGCGAACTCTAAAAGTCGCAGGCCTCTGTCGTTTGTTTCTCCAAGGCCAAACTTGCCAGCTGTTCCTGCCCATTGTTGGTAGGCGTCAGGGCCGATCTTTGCATTCCAGTCACCGAGGACAGTCAGAATGTCTTTCTTAGGCGTTTTCTTGATGATGTTGTCCAGTTGTTCGTAAAATTCTTCTAATTCTTCATCATCATGATCTGCTGTTGGAGCGTATACTTGAATGATAGTGATGTTGTGCGGTCGGGCGGAGATGCGGATGGAGATTAGTCTGCTTGACACGGGGGTGCAGCTGATGACAGTTCCAGCCACCTCTTTCCTTACGATAAAAGCTACGCCATGTTCGTGCTTGGTTTCTTTTCCGCTGAACCAGACTTTATGGCCTTCATCTGTTGTTGTTTCTCCGAAGCCTGTCCATCGAACTTCTGCAAGTCCTACAATGTCCCAGCGATAGCGCTTCAACTCGTGGGTGAGTTCCTTCACTTTGCCGCACTGGTAGAGTGTGCGAACGTTCCAAGTTCCGATAGTTATTCCTTGCGTGGGCAGTTTGATGGTGGGTTTGGTTCCAGTAACACACTTGTCGCCCCCACCCTGGAGACCTCCAATGGGGTGCGCGGTCGTTGGTGATCCGGGCCCCGACCGATCCGGCATGTTATTCTTATTCTGTTGCTTGTCCATCAGTCCTTTCAATGGGCTTAGGCGAACTTGGCGGCGCCCGTCTCCTCTCCAAGTATTTCAACTGACTGAGAGACGCGTCAGCCCCTCACAACGTTTCGCCCGCCAGAAGAAGCGGTTACCGGGGTGTGGCTAGGTAAAGGACCTGGAGCCAGCTGTGAGAGTTGAGTGCCATGTGAAGACCAGTGCTCCCGCCTGCCCCAAGAGTAATTACCATTAAGCAAAACTTTCTGTCTTCTGTCACTTAGATAGGATGATATCAGATGTACGGTATTGGAATCGATGTGATACATCGGTAGTTTTTTTTAATAAGATAGAGTGGTTGACTAAATCAAAAGCTTTTTTAAGGTCAAGAAAAACTGCACCTGATAACTGAGAATTATTAATGGCTGTAAGCCATTTATCAATGATATGTATAAGGGCAGTTTGGCAAGAGTGTTGCGGGCGAAACCCAGACTGCATTTTACTGAGTAGACAGTTCTGTTCTAGAAAATTTTGCAGATGTGTATGGATATGCTTTTCAATAGGTTTTGAGATAACTGGTAGAATGGAGATAGGTCTATAATCATTCAATGAGTTTAAGTTTTTGCTTTTGGGAAGGGGAATGACCTTAGCTGTTTTTAACTCATCAGGGAAAATATTTCTTTGAATAGAGAGATTGTAAATGAACGTTAGAGACTCAACTATGTAGGGCAGAGCTATTTTAAGAATTTCGCAACTGATGCCATCTGAACCACATGACCTCTTTTTCATATTAGATATATATTTACCCACGTCAAAAACAGTCATTGGGGGGAGTGAGAAAACACAACCAGCAGTATTGTTATTGTGAAATCGTAGTTGCTCAGAACATTGGTATTTCGCAGGATCATTTGTATTAGTGCGTGCTAAAGTCTCAGCTATGCTAAGAAAGTGGGTATTGAAGGTATCTGCAGTGAGCTCAGGTGCAATGTTCATGTCTCTGTGATTGTGACCTTTAGTAAAGGTGTTGATAACTTGTCAAACAGAGCGCAGGTCCTTGCCGTCTGCAATGATCTGTTCAGCATGTTGTCTTTGAGCTTTTCGGACTAAAGATTTGACAAAATTTCAAATTTCTTTTCTTTCTTAAGTGTATCTCTGAGTTGCATGGCTGCTTTTATTTCTCCAGTTAGCCATTCTGGAATTGTGGGATGTTTGACACGTTTTGTTCGCACTGGGGCATGTTTATCTAGAACACCGAGGAACAGTTCAGACCAGCGGGTGAGGGCATCATTTGGGTCATTGTAATTTAACACATCATTAAATGGGGTATTGGATAAGTCATAGAGAAAGGCATTCTGATTAAATTTTTTGAAAGACCTGTAAATAATAGTAGTATGCCCTGTGCAAGATTTCTTAGCTAATTTGGCAGACAGCGAGAAAGATACTGGGAAGTGATCACTGATAGAAAAATTGACAACATGGACATTATTAACAGCATTTACATTTGTAGTATAGATATGGTCTATCATTGTCGCAGAAGATGAAGTAACTCGTGTGGGCGACTGAATAACTTGTGTTAAACCAAGAAAAGAGATCATTGAATTCCATGAAGAGTAACAGTCTTTTAACAAATCAACATTAAAATCACCTAGGATATGTATATCACCCCTGCATTTCTGTACTGTGTCAATCATTGATTCAAAGTCATCAAGCCATGCCACTGTGGCCACTGGATTTCTATAAATAAACCCTACAAGAACGGGTGATGACTTCGATGTTTTTATTTCCAGCCACATGCATTCAATTTGCTTTGATTCTAGGTCAAGTCTTCTAGTCACATATTGAATTATAGAGTCATGTATGTATAT
Organism: Semisulcospira habei; assembly: GCA_036245525.1. NCBI lineage: Eukaryota > Metazoa > Mollusca > Gastropoda > Semisulcospiridae > Semisulcospira > Semisulcospira habei. The sequence goes on along the minus strand of BTPG01000003.1, from coordinate 26,038,497 downwards.
TACTATGCCAGTTTGGCCTAGAACAGTGGCATCACGACGTAGAATAGCAAAATTAGGTATGGAGATTGCCTGATCACTGATATTGTCTGTCAGGCGGGATTCAGTGAAGCCAAAGATATGAAATTGTGATGGCTGATTTAAGAGAATAGTGATGTCAGGTATTTTGCGGCAGAGATGATACACATTAAGGTGGCCAATGTTCAAGAGACGATCTGGGTTGTTGGTATTTGGTGACATCTGTCTTTCTGACTACAGGATAATGGGAGAAAAAAGAAACTGGTTTCACTTGTGAAATAACAAGAGAATGAGAAAGTAAAGCTAAATAACCGAAGCTAAATACCCGATAACAGGTTTAACACGAACGATCTAATCTATGCAATAAGTAATGACACGCAATAAGAATTCCAAACACGGTACGTGTCACAAATGAGAGTTCAATGATCCTATAACCCAATGCTGCCTTACAAGATACCCTAAAATTATTATTTTTTAAATCGCAGAAGCGTCTAGCAATTTCTTATGTAGTGTTAACACTCGCACGATATCAGTGTCAAGATGATGCCATCGCAGCACACATTTAAGATATTAAATAGATATTAGTAATCAAAATACAGTAAGACATACTATCCATGAATTACTATTTTCATCTAGTAATATATCGGCATATAATACTGAAGGAATCATAAGACACTCTATGCCGGTCACATTTCTCTTGTATTGAGTATGAGTGCCTCGCATAGCCTGACATATTAGATACTAAAGTCGACAGGCGGACAATGAAAAATTCTAGTGATTATGATGTAGTGAATATCACCAAAGAATTAAAATAAATAGAGAGAGTCATAGTCTATTCTATGCTCACCGCCTTCCTCGTATAATGTGTATGAGTGCACGTCAAGACAATACAGTAACGGGAAAAAAAGCGATGGGCATAAAATAAAGTATGCTACTTGATGCTGAAAGGATTCTGCCGAGAATATCATTTCAAACGCAGACAGAGGTCATATTCAGTTTATATGCTTAACACCTTCGACAAGTGAAAAGTCTCAGATATGCATCATTAGTAAAGTGGCAACATATGCTAGTAAAGCAATATTTCATTTTCTCTCTCAGACGCAGCTCACACTCAACGGTCGATGAAGATCTTGAATCAGCATCACATCGGAATATATTGTTAGAACTACAGGGTCATACCCTGTTCTATGCCCTGCGCCTTCCAACATGTATTGGACGGTGAGTGTCTAGACATGTAGATTTCCAGTTGGGCTAAAGCGTGGGGCATAAAATGGAGTAAGCCAGTGACAACACTGTGATTGAGACTACCAAAATAAAACAAGAAGGCCATACCCAAGTCTATGCCCATCATCTTTCTCACACAGAGATATGAGGTGTATGAAGGTTATGAGCATAGAGTGGGGCATGCCACCGTGTATCGTACTGCAAACTCAGCTCATAATGTAGGGTTTTAGGAGTTCTGCAACAAGCCGCAGGGGGTCAAAGGGTTGTGCAGATGGAGCTGAAGGGGCCATGAAGCCAGGTGAGTAGACAGGCTGCCCCATCTCCAAGGGGTTGACGCTGGGCTGAACGTGTGTGGGTGTGGGTCGCACCATCTGTGGTGATGTAGACCGGTAGACATGCTGGGCAGACATACCCATCTCAGAGTTGTGGCTGTAGAGGGGGTGTGACGCCATGTGATGAGTACGAGGCAGGTAGAATGGCTGACCTGCAAAAGGTGATTTAGTTGCAGGGTCATAGTGTGGGGGTGTCAGCATGTGTGCATCTGTTATACTCTGAGCCCCAGTAGACGTATGCTGGGTAGAGGGCGCTCCAGCAACCACTGCACTGTATAGACGTGTCTGGCAGAGCTCTTCAGACCGCTGTGGAGTCTCTGACTGCAGAGACTGCTGAGAGTGCTGAGTGTGGCCCCAGGAGTTAAAGCTGTGTTGTCGACGGTAATTGTTTCGAGCGGGCGTGTGCTCTGATTCTCTGCCCGCTGTAACCCTGTGTGAGCGATTCCCGGTGTGGGGGTTGTCACTGGATGGAGACGCGAATACAGCAGCTACGTTGAGTGCCAAGTACCTTGTGCCACGGGGGCTGGGGTGTAGTGAGTCTCGGTAGAGAGCTTGACGCGGTGCTTGATTAGCAGTGAGAAAGATGCTGCTATGGTCTATGAACTCAACGCCAAGTTTCTTGCAAGCAGTGCTCAAGTTCACATTTGACGTCAGGGTTGCTGGCTTCAGTTTTTGGGTGTGCACCTTTCGCAGGTACAATGGAAGACATGTGTAGTCTGGCAGCGGGAAAGGCTTTTTTAGAGAGAGAGAGAGAGAGAGAGAGAGAGAGAGAGAGAGAGAGAGAGAGAGAGAGAGAGAGAGAGAGAGAGAGAGAGAGAGAGAGCTAAAAAAAGAAAGAAAGGTGCGCTAAGTCAGTAAGTGACTGGAAGTTAGCACTGGCAGTCTCCCCTTTTCTTTTCATAAACATCATATTTCTTTTTCTACAAACAGAGGGACAGAAATCGTGTGCGGCATTTATCCGAATAATCAAAAATACACTAAATATATGAATATATGTACACACTTTAGTTCGAAGACGGTCAGGGGAAAAAACACCAACAGATAACCGGTCGTCTTCGACGTGAACCCCAAATAACTGACTTATCAACAACTTATACCCCGACTGATATCGTGTAGATCGATCGAGGCACCTATAGCGTTTCCCTGGGAAACACAATAGGCGCCTATGCACAATACGGCGGGCATTTAAGCAAAAAAGCTATTTTTATTAGAAACATATGCTCACAAACACGAACTAGACAGCCGATATCAACAATTTGGTTGATAACATTGATAAACCTAATGTGTTTCCTGTCAATGTGAGTTTACTCCAAATACAAAAACGACACGTAAAAATGTCACCACAACAGAACATTAGTGTTGGCAGACAGCTGACGTAACTCATAACTGGTATACTACTACAATAATAATAATAATAATAATAATAATAATAATAATAATAATAATAATAAAAAGACAAGAAAAATAAAAAATAAAGATACATTTTACATGCAGTGTAGCTCTACAAAACAAATCGATCAATACTTTATCAGGGTATTTAACTGCAAAGTATGACAAAGAACGTGAAGCATTTAAAGCGCTTCGAAAAAGCCACGATCTTTACCAGGGAAAACTGAACTTTAAATGAACCCAGCGACGCCGCATATAAACAAGAACTGCAGCAGCTAATGAATAACTTGGGCATTCCCAATAAGTTGTGGAAGGATTGAAGGAGGATTGAAGTTACTTAGGGGTCAGACAGATTTGTAGTAAGTTTAAAGTTCAGTGCGCTTTAACTCCGAGCCGTGGAGTAGGAACCCGGGGAAGAAGGGCTAAGAGGGAAGGAGTGGGGGTGGGGGGTGGCCGGAACAGATATGGTCGGGCCATACCTCCTCTGGACATGTTACGGACAGAGTATCTTTTAGTATACCTCCTTTCATACTGGCTGGGTCAATGGGAGGTGTAGCCCAAGTTGAAAAGTAAACTCAGTACGGCTAAACGACTTACCTCACATCCATACTGCCAAGTTGGTCAGTGGAGCTCTGGGACTGTGGGAAAAAAATGCTAATTAGTATATTACAAATAATGTTTGTTTTTTGACATGACTCTGAGCAGTATGTGTTATTGGTCACATCTGATATGCGACCCCCCCCCCCTCCCCCCTCCCCTTCATATTTCCTTGAAGGTGCGCCACGTCTCCCAGAAAATTTTCCTAGGCCACTGTAACTGGAAATAAATCATTTAAGCAGAACAACGCTAAAAAGCAGAGGAAGCACATCCAGTAAGGAAGCGGTCTGAAGCAAACTGAATATTAACACATTCTACACCAATGACCGAAATCCCCAAATTTTGAAGTCGCCCTCTGAACGATTGTATTATAATTCCAGAGACAGATCGAGCATTTGAACATTTGGGCGCCAAGCTATTGTGGCACCACCCTTGAACTATCATGCTCGATCTATGTCTTCCTGTGGTGTGTCGGGGCTGAAGGAGTCAAATGTTCGCATTCGAGAATTTTCGATTACAGAATCCCAGACTTAAAATCGAGGAATTCTCCGTCGGTAAATCAGGTTTTACAATCACTATACGAAACACGTGTAACGGTATTTTCTTGCTGCCTCTCTAGTGTAAACAGACAGTAGAAATCAGGTTTAGTAACTTTTCCACCGAATGTACAGCCAATTGCCAATCTGTCTGTTCGCCACGTTGTAAATGTTGATGACTCAAGGTGACAACCGCATTGCATTATCTAGTAAAAAATATCTAGCAAAAAACAGAAAGATCATATTTTAGAAAGTTACTGTCCCATTTACAATTATTTTAACATATATGTTCTACAACTTTGATTTCAAACTATCCAGCTGAAATCTTTTTTTCTGGCAGCGAGAACCTGCCGGCAATACGTGAAATATGGAGGTATTAACCTTTTGGCTTTCTGTGGCGGTTCTTGTCGTGATGCCGCCTGAATCATGCGGACAAAAACCGCCACCAACAGCCAAAGGATTAAACGTTCGTAATCGACGTCTTTTGCCATCGTTACGTGTTTTAAAAAGAATCGTTGGAACAAGTAAGGTCTGAAACATGAAACAGCGAGCTACGAACTCGCTGCCTTTCAGACCGTTCATCTCTGGTCCCCACTGCCTGACCTAACGGGGCCCTATTCAGATGTGATGACAAAGGGAAAAATCATCATGATCACTATCACAAGGTATAGCTCGTATTTACTCCATATCGACTATCCATCCAGTTTAACAGAAGCGGTTAGTTCTTCGAGAAAACATCTATGAATCTCGGAAGAACTCGACAATCTGGTGCAGCAGCAATCGGTACTGTGGACAGGAACTATGGTTGCGTGCTCTAGAATGTTAATACTTGCTGACTCCTGGAAACAGCGCAGGTTGAGAGTTCAGGTTAAGCCTGCATTTCTGTATTAAGAGTATCATAGGTAAAAAGCAATTTTGAGAAGTTTTCACAGAAAAAACAAACTCGAAAGCATAAATCAGTGAACCGAAAGTTAGAAATGCTGTTCCCAACACTGATCCGGCCAGACATTTCTGTCCGCCCGGCAAGACGAGCCAGACGAATGTGCCAATAGCGCTGTGATACCTGTGTTACACATATATAGCATAATTAGCCAACATCAGGCAGTGCTTGATTTTTTTACGCTGAAATTTCAGACCAAGGTAAGTGAAAAAGAGTTTAAATGTCGAAATAAACAATCCAGACCAAAAAGGTGACTGCCAAGCGTGTGAAATGCAAAGAAGTACCCAACGGAGAAAGAAACACGCTTAGAAAAAACGCTTAGAAAAAACGGTTAGTTCTAAGCGTGTTTCTTTCTCCGTTGGGTACTTCTTCGAAATAAACACACTTACTTTGCACGTAGAGGTTTCACATTACGCAGTCTACTTCTATCTCTCGTATAAAGTCCAAATTATGATGCCTGCTCAACTAGATACGAACAGAAAACGTTAACGCTTCAATGTTAATAAAGGTTAATAATTACTTCACTTCACCGGTACATAAATTTCTCTGACACTAGGAGAATATCATGTTGACTAGACAGGGCTGGTATTTACTCCATAGCGATTATCCACAGCGACTATCCACAGCGACTATCCACAGCGACTATCTACAGCGACTATCTGTAGCGACTATCCATAGCGACTATCCATAGCGACCTTCCACAGCGACTATCCATAGCGACTATCCATTTAGTCTCACAGAAGCAGGTAGTTTTTCACATAAACATTTCTGAATATTGAAGAACATTTTTTAATAAGCCCTTGTATATGCAGCCATCGCTACTGTAGACGGTCAGTCAGATCATGTCTCAGTATAGAAACAGCGCAAAGCAAAAGACATGCGTTTTACGTATTCTTAACTATGATTTTCGGTGAGAATGCGTCGATCAGGCCGCATGACAATGAACGCCTCAGCAATCACACGAGGGTACTATCCTCGCCCTGCCAAGCCTCATACTTTCTCCTGGACACGGAAATGAAGTTGGTGCGGAGGACATGGGAGAGTTGGTGTGCCGTGTGTGTGTGTGTGTTTGTGCCCTGTGTGTGTGTGTGTGCCCTGTGTGTGTGTGTGTGTGTTTGTGCCCTGTGTGTGTGTGTGTGTGCCCTGTGTGTGTGTGTGTGCGTGCATGCTGTGTGTGTGTGTGTGTGTGTGTGTGTGTGTGTGTGTGTGTGTGTGTGAGAGAGAGAGAGAGAGAGAGAGAGAGAGAGAGAGAGAGAGAGAGAGAGAGAGAGAGAGAGAGAGAGAGAGAGAGAGAGAGAGAGAGAGAGAGAGAGAGGCGGAGGGGTCGGAGCAGTGTTGTACTATGGACACGTAAAACAACTGAAGTCCAGTGATGGTTTTTTCTCGTGTTTATTTCAGTCTAAAGAGCATTGTCTGGGGTTGGGCAAGACCAACCACAGACTACAATTCGGTCGTTCTCTCACTATTTGCTCTCTCTTCTACTTTCGTCCATCTCTCTCACTCTCCTCTCACTCTCCTCTCGTTGTGTTCCCTCTCTCGTTGTGTGTCTCGTTGTGTGTCTAGTTGTGTGTCGTTGTGTGTCCCCCAGTATGTATATACCCTTGCCCTTATCAATCATCTTCCCACTTAGGACCCGCCCCTCGTTTAGGGCCGGTCCCGTTACGTGATTATGGCGTCCCCACGTGCCGATGGTCCCGTTAATTAGATGCCATCCATTTCCCATATAGTAACAGTTTCCGGAGGGCCGGTCCGTTATCTTAAGGTGGCCCGTCATGTCCGGTAGTTACATACAGACGCTACCCATGTGTTACATGACCGGAAACTACATCCAGATGCCGGATGTGGAGGCACGCGTCAGTAGTGCAACATTCCTCCCTAACCCGAGAAAAATACATCCCGTCCAGGATTATTTTTCTATCTTGTTCAGGAGGGTTTACCCTTCGGGACATAATAACAATATAATTCCACATCATTACACAATCAAAATACATTTCAAATCGGTCCGTCATATCTTATCCAATTATAACAACTATTCCATCCAAATACATATAACATAAAATTAAAAGAGCAAAGGTTCGTTGTCAACACTGAAATTGTTCGTCTCAGTCTCACGCGCACCGTTGCGCTCACAGTCCCAACATAATTCATCCACCTCATAGGTCGCCTCATTTCAAGGCCGGGTAGAATTTCACGACTGGCGATGTCGCCTTCAGTTCCACCCTGTCTTCCATCATCAGTGCGGAGGCACTTGCTCCGTAGACGTCATTGTCGTCCGCCACAGTTGTAGCCACCGATCCCGGGTCCAGTGTAGGTCGAGTGACATCACTATGCCATCGCCTAAGTCTCGATAAAGGGCCAGCTTTTAACAAATCGAAATATCGGGCTACTCCCACTATTTCGCCTACAAATGACACGATTACTGCCATTAATAATAAACTATAAACGCTATTTGCTAAACCCAAAATCATGAGACAGAGGACGAACCTCATCTTGCACGTCTGCAAAATGTAATTTACACCCGTAGTCGTATATTCATACACCCAAAACTGCATTATCTGCACGATTTCCTGATTTATCCTCTCTCAATACCACTTGAGAGTTGCATTTTAAATGAAGCCTAAAGTAGATCTCCTATAGCCTTTAATAACCGCCTCACTCCTTTACTCCTAGACTTAGGCAGGATTGCGTCCACATGCTTTATCCTATCATCATCAGAGTTATCTGATGTGCCTTCGCCCGAGCTAACATCAGCCGATTCTGCTTCGACTGTTTGTCTCCTCTTCTGGCGTCTAACCCTTTTTGCTAACTCCCTGAGAGGTATGTCGTCTTCTGAAGACGAGTTCTCCCGTTCTCTACGCTGTCTTTTGATCCAACTCTCTCTTGAAGGTAAGTCGCCTACATCTTCGCTGTCACTGGAAGAGCTGTCTTCCGGTGCGATCGCATAATTAGTCTTTCTGAGGGGCCTAATTGTTTCCGCTGAGGGTTTAGGCCACTCATCTAACTTAGCGAGTCTTATGTGCTCTGCATGCACTTTAACTACTTCACCAGTCAATTGGTTCCTGATCCTGTACGTTACTGGGGTTGTTTGCTCGACCACTCTATAGTAAGGTTTCCATTTGCTGTCTAGCTTGTTTTTCCTTTGATTATTTTTATAGTACACTGGATCCCCGACTTTGATTTCGTCACTTTTGACATGTCTGTTTGCATACCTTGCCCCCCGCTTCTGTGATTTCTTTATCCTTTGGTGCACCTGGGTGAACAGTTTGTGCTGTTGTTCTAAGGCTACCTTATGAAGGTCCTCTCCGACATATTTCCGTCTAGGCCTCAGTATGTTATCTAATGGTAACACTGGATCTCTGTTATACAGTAGAAAGAATGGAGAGCACTGAGTCGTTTCTGAAACGCTAACCCTGTATGCCGACAACGCATGATTGATGTGCAAATCCCACGTTTGGATATCTTCCTGTATTTTCTTCGACATGATATCATTCATGGTACGATGAAATCTTTCTACCGGGGCTTAGCGTTAGACTGTGGATGATAATAGCTCGTCAAGACATGATCTATGTTTAGTTCACTGAGAACCTCCCTCATGATCCGATTGACATTTTCTGTGCCATTATCAGTAACCACCTGCAAAGGACAGCCGTGTCGAGGAATTATCTCATCCATCAAGATTTGAGCAACAGTTTCTGCCGACTTATCTGGTGCTGGAAAGCACTCTGGATATCCACTGTAATGGCAAACAAATCCTAAAATGTACTTGTTCCCGGACAGACTAGTAGGGAATGGACCCTGTATGTCTACACTAACCTTCGCAAAAGGATATGGAGGAACGTCCATTTCCTGCACTGGCGCTTTCTGTTTCTGCAAAACCCTTTGTTGACAGGTAATGCAACCGCCTATGTACTCGTTCAACCCCCTGTACATGTTTGGCCAAAAATACTTCTGTTTGATGGTGTCGTAAGTCTTGTCAAGGCCCATGTGCCCATTTCCGTCATGATACTGGTTTACGACCTGCTCCACCAAATGGGATGGCACCACTAATCTCGCTACTGGATCGTCATCAATATTCGACAAGAAATACAAGACATCTTCTATGAACAAATACCTCCTTTTTACACTGGCCGGTGCTTCCTCGTTCAGTAGCTGATCTTTCAACTTAACAATGTCTGGATCCTTGTCTTGCTCCGTGATCATATCGAACCCTGTCACCTCTACCTTTTCTAACGTTTCTCTCGGATCATCCGTCTGACAACTTGCAAACTGCTTTGGTTTAAACTGACTGGAATTAATCACCCCTATCTGGAACGCATTGTCGCTCACTTCAGTGACTGTTTCTTCCATCTCTTCTGACGCTAACTCCTTTTCGTCTGTTTGTGGCACTCTAGACAACAAATCCGCCAACACATTCTGTGGCCCTGGAATGTACTCTATAGTGCAGTTGTACCCTGCGATCCCTAGCGCCCACATTTGAATCTTCTTATTCTGCATAGGTGACTCTAAGAGATACTTTAACGGTTTGTGATCTGTGCGAACAACGAATTGCGCATTGTGCAAATAGTGGTCTAACTTCTGTAATGCATAATGGATTGCAAATGCTTCCTTTTCTATGGTAGACCACTTCTTCTGGCTCTGGCTCAACCTATGGGACAGAAAGTAAATAGGCTTTTCTGTCTTGAGTCCTGTGCTGTCCTCACTTTCTTGCGTCAGACACGCCCCGATACATGCGTCACTAGCATCCGTGTACAATACATAAGGACGTCTCGTGTCCGGATATACCAACAAAGGAACTACTGACAAACTCTGTTTGAGAAATCAAACGCCTGTTGACACTGATCCGACCATTTGAATCTGGCAAATTTCTTTGTCAAGTTGATGATGGGTTCGGCTATCTCAGAAAAGTTGGGTATGAACCTGCGATAGTATGACATCATTCCAATGACACTGCGACACTCCCTTATACATGTTGGATTCGGCAATGTCCGAATTGCTGACACCTTTTCTGGGTCTGGTTTGACTCCTTCCTTCCCTATCACAAACCCTAAGTATTGTGTTTCCTCGGCGAAGAACTGACATTTCTTCAGTTTCAACTTGAGTTCATGTTGTCTGAGTCTACCGAACACATCCTCTATGTGCTGATAATGCTGTTCCTTGGTTTCGGAAAAGATGAGAATATCATCCATATATGCCGAACAAAATGCTTCTAACCCCATCAACACTGTGTTCATCAACAGCATGAACACACTGGGTGCCTGACAACGGTCCAAACGGCATGACTGCGAACTCAAAAAGTCCCTTGTGACAAGCGAAAGCCGTTTTCTCACTACTCTCTTGATCCGCCATCTCTACCTGCCAGTATCCCGATTTCATATCTAATCTTGTGAAATATTTTGCCTTCCCCAGCAAGGACAAAATATCGTCTATGAGCGGTAGTGGATACGACGACTTCTTAGTAATCTCGTTTAGCTTTCGAAAGTCAACGCACAACCTTTTTGAACCATCTTTTTTGGTTACCACTACTAAGCCGAAAGACCATGGCGACATTGATCTTCTCATGATGATCCCTGCCTCTAACATCTCATCTACTGCTTTGTCTACTATCTCTCTATCCTGCAAAGGAACGCGGTAAGGTTTCACCCTTATTGGAGCGTGGTCCCCAGTGTCTATTCTCATTTTGACAGTGTTGGTGCGCCCTAAGTCCAGATCGCTACTCGCGAACAAATCGGAATGCTCCGATACCAGTTTAGTGACTGTAGACCTGATTGCGTCAGGCGCATCGATTTCTGTCAGATCAATGGAAGCGACCTCTCGTTCTTCCGTTCTGTTAGACACTGACTCTACCTGACTTACGCTGTTTGCCCTGCCTACCACACATCCTCTTTTTAGCCTGAAAGTTTTGTTGGTGTGATTCACAACTAACAAAGGAAATGTCCTACCTTTGTTTCTCACTACCCCGCTCATCACAGATAGTCCTGGCTCTTCTGCAACAAACCCCCTATCTGTCGCAGAGACTTCTAAACATTCTTCTTTACTGAAGTACTGTGTACTCTTTATTCTAACCTGACAAATCTCCGCTGTATGTGGTTTCAATACTTTTGTCTTGTGTACTCTGACTAACGAGGATATGTGCATGTCTTGTTCGTAAGGTACATACGCATTCCCGACCCTAACCTTTCTCAAATCAAAATAAATGCGTGCTCCGTTCTTTTCGAGCCAATCGTTTCCCAAAATGAAATTTCTATTCATCTCTTTCACTACATAAAAACGATGTTTGAACGACTGCTTTTCAATTTTGAAGTTTAGTTCTATACTGCCCACAACTCCTAGCGCTTCCCCACTGACTGACTGTAGCGATACACTTCTTTTCTCTAGCCTTGGCTTGTTCTGCAATTTTTCATACGCCTTCTTGCTAATCAACGATACTTCCGCCCCCGTATCTATGAGACTTCTAAACTTTTGACTTTTGACCTTAAAGACTATGCATTTTGGACTCCCCGCTATGTTGATGCTAAAGGATCTACTGTTTCCCCCGTTCTGCTCACCGGCTTCTCGTGGTGCAGAACGCTCTAGTTTTCCTGTCGCTCCTGTCCTATCCTAGCCCTACATTCTCTGTCGGTGGCCGTAACCCCCGCATCGCCAACACCGCGCGCCGTTGATACCTTTGTTGTGACAAAGACGACTTTTGCTGACCGACTGCGTTTATCCGCCTAGCCTTGCGATCGCGTGCCTTGTGGCGTGGTCGTGAACTGCATCGAAAACACCCCCTATCTCTAGAGTGATCCACTTCCATGGGTTCTTCCCTATCCCTGCGACACTGGTCTACTGTGGATTTGGTCACAGTACTTTTCTGTTTCACTCTAAGATCAAACATTTGCCGAAAATTCTGTTCTGTTACGGCTATGCTTATGGTTCGCTCTAACGTGGCTGGCGCTTCCCGCATGACTTTCATATTTAAGTAGTCATGCGTAAGTCCATCTATAAAGCAGGCTATCAGTTGCCTGTCTTTAATTGGACCATGAGTCCTCGTCAGGGAAAGCTTCCTCCCCTAACGATATCAATCTTTCTGCGAACAGCGGAACGCTTTCATCCTTCCCCTGTCGGGCTCTCTGTAGAAGGGTCAGTGCATACTGTTCATCCCTGAACTCACCGAATCGGACCGTTAGCTGTTTTTTTCAGTTCTCCCCAACTATTGTTCCCGTTGGTTTGAATAAATCGACCAATAAAGTCGCTCACCGCCCCACTACTCGCCTGATATGCGATCGAGGCTTTCCTCTCAACTTTATTCCAAAGTGCAGCATATTTTTCTATTTTTGTCATCCATTCTGCACACTTTTTCTGATCTCCATTGAAGGTGGGGATCAGCTGTGAAATGGATTGTGCGTTAACAGCGGATGACATCCCCTGTATCTGACTGCACAATGCGGTCAACACCGGATCAAATGGGTGCGGTCTTCCTACATATTCTTCTGCCATTTTCCCTACAAATACAAAATATTGCTGGCCCTTAATCAAAACTGTAGCGATGACACAAAAAGGTCACTCACCTGTTTGTCCAGCGTTGGTGACGGTGGTTGTGGCCAGAGGTCGTTTCGTCTGCGGCCGGCTCCTTCTCAGTCTCGTCTCACGATCTTCTGTCTGCCTCTCGTTCGGCGTAGTCTTCAGTTCTCGGCGTCGTCGTACTTTTGACGTAGCGTCGTTCTGCCACCCTCTGCGATAGTTTTGTCTTCCATCTCGTTCTGGAGTCTGCGATTGTTCCGTCTTCAATCTCGGTCTGACATCCTGCGATGGTTCTGCTAAACCCGTTCTGACATCCTGGTCACGCGGCACCAAAATTGGTTGTTACGTGTTGCACTATGGACACGTAAAACAACTGAAGTCCAGTGATGGTTTTTTCTCGTGTTTATTTCAATCTAAAGAGCATTGTCTGGGGTTGGGCAAGACCAACCACAGACTACAATTCGGTCGTTCTCTCACTATTTGCTCTCTCTTCTACTTTCGTCCATCTCTCTCACTCTCCTCTCACTCTCCTCTCGTTGTGTTCCCTCTCTCGTTGTGTGTCTCGTTGTGTGTCTAGTTGTGTGTCGTTGTGTGTCCCCCAGTATGTATATACCCTTGCCCTTATCAATCATCTTCCCACTTAGGACCCGCCCCTCGTTTAGGGCCGGTCCCGTTACGTGATTATGGCGTCCCCACGTGCCGATGGTCCCGTTAATTAGATGCCATCCATTTCCCATATAGTAACAGTTTCCGGAGGGCCGGTCCGTTATCTTGATTAAGGTGGCCCGTCATGTCCGGTAGTTACATACAGACGCTACCCATGTGTTACATGACCGGAAACTACATCCAGATGCCGGATGTGGAGGCACGCGTCAGTAGTGCAACAGCAGGCGGGGTGGATGGATGGGTCAGTGAGGGGTTTAGGAAGGGTGAGGAGATTTAGGGGGGGGGGGGGGGGTGTACTGAGAAGGAACTACATGTAAGCAAAGGGTATCGGGCCGAAGTCTGCCACAGTAGACTCGCGCACAGTTGTAGGTGGTGTACTGTGGCCGACTTCGGCCAGATAGTCTTTTGTATGCTGGTTTGTCATCATGTGCATTGAAGCGCTTGTACTCAACAAGAGGATCATGCAAGCGTTAATCGTCTCCATCTCTGGAAGCGCCATTTTCAAAATCAGATGAGGCCAGAGAGAAACAGTAACGTACATGTACTCTCACAGTGTTTCCCGCAAACTGTACCGGCCGCTACATTACAAGGGGTGGAGTAATCGGTACACCACGGGTACAACAGCTTGCTGGGAGAAAAGGTATCAAACGGTTGTATTGATATCAAGACTGATAATGTGGCGAACTCAGAAATTTGCAAGTTGTTGCACCTAGTCCCGCAGTAACATGTGTAACCCATGCCATTATAATCAACAAAAATAATAAAATATGACAACAGCAGCAACAACAATACTACGAGTACCACGACACTGATAACACTCATAATGACAACAGCTGCCTGCCACAGTGACACAAATGACGAGTGAAGAGCGAAAGACAGGCTCAGTGTTCCTCACTCACTACTTGTGGTATATAATTAGCGTCATTGGCATCTTCCACCGACATAACCCATATGTTGAGGCAGACTGGGGTTCTGCGCTCTTCGTTAACCCATATCTTACTGAGGCTAAAAGCTTCAAATTTGTACACTGCCATATGCAAGCTACATTATAGTTCATACAGATGAGGATATAGACCAATGGCTTTAGTTCAAGGGTGGTGCCTGAATAGCTTGGCGCCTAGAGGCGCCAAGCTAATCTGGCACTACCCTTGAACTATTTTAATCAAACGTATTTCACACACTGGTGTGTTCCGACTGATAAGAGTTAATTCAGCACAAAACACTCTAGCTGTCCGAGGAAGAGAAATTCAAAGCGGTATTAGCAATAAGCATAGATCCTCATGGACCCCCGTAACTGCGGTTGCTCATGAGGATCTATACACCTTTCACTGTTAGAGTTCAGATTTCTTCGTCAGTAAAACTACTACACGGTCGGTATCTTTTCTGTCATGAGTGGTGTCGTAGATTCCTGGCTGGAGTCGCTCAAAGTATCGTCATTTTTTGGTGTGGGTGAGATGCACAGTGTCTGGCCCCCTTTCTCACTGCTGGTAACACCACTTTCAATTGTACTTGGTATGTACGGCGCCTGGCCCCCTTTCTTACAGCAGGTTCTGGAGAAGAAAACAAGCGCGGATAACATTAGTCGTTCAAGCATCTGACAAAGAAGGATGCCTTTTTTATACCCAGTAAATAAAGCTCCTCGGGCACACGGCAGTCGTAGTTGGCCCGTGCACGGTTGTGCGCGAGCCCAATGTAGCCGTCGTGGGCCCGAAGACGTTTTGCTACTGGGGAAAAAAGGACACGTCACACGGACACACACTTGCACGCACAACAAATGATAATCTTACTGTTTGCGCATCTTGACCACCACAACTGCTACAGCGACAGCAACAGCAACAGCTACAATCAACGCCCCAACAACGATGCCGGCGACAGCGCCTGTTGGAAGGGTGGATGTGTGGTTTGAGCCAGTCCGGTTTGGAGCTGTATCGACCGGAGAGAAAAATATGACATGAATATTGATTCTTAGCTACGACATAAACCGCCATCAAATTGACTATACAGCTGACATTTTGTAAGGATTAACAATAACATTAACCCTTTTGTTGCCAAGGAAAAGTGAACACGATTCAACTGCAGGAGACACAGATCCTCATAAGTCACCGCATCTGCAGGAGTACATGATCATCTATGCCTGTTGCTGACACCACTGTATATCACTGCTCTTTATACGGCCGGGGCTAGTTGGCGTTGTCTTAACAAAGAGTTCAGAAACACAGGCTGCATACACCGGCCGTGATGGGGTTAACATGAATCATTAGTCATTATTTTCTTCAACTTCACACAGTCAACAAAAATAAATCATCATTTTCAGGCGAAAAAAAGGTTCACCCCACCACAGTAGGGGTGGGGGGTGGGGGTGGGCACATTCTTTAAAATGCTACGCTTTAATAAAGTCCCTTTTTCGGCAGTTTGCGTCCCATCGCCCCCCCCCCCCCCCCTCCCCCACCCACCCCTTCCACCTTCGGCACGTTGTTTACTTTTTCGGCCGGTGGAAGTAAGGTCTTACGTCGGGAGGCCCTTTTTGATCAGGTTGAATGTCCCAAACAAAACGTTGACCATCCCTCCACCCCACCAAATCCACTCCTGTGGTGGGGTGACACGGTGTGAAATTTAAAAAAAATGTTAAGCCCATCACTGCCAGTTGCAGTTTGGAGTTGTCCTTGGAGAACCGTATTGCAATTCAAGAGACAGATCGACCATGATAGTTCAAGGGATATAGGCGCCACGCTATTCTGGCACCACCCTTGAACAATCATGCTTGCTGTGGTGTGTCGGGACTGAATCAGTTAAGTTGGACATACTTTCGTTGTCATCGTTATCGCCATTGTATCTTGCTTTCCCGTCTTGCTTCTGGCTGCTGTCGAGTATGCGAGCCTCTGAAACCGGAACAAAATGTAAGTAGCAGGGCAGTTGACACCATCATATATTGCTACATATTGCTCCTGCAGAATAACGCATGAAGAAATCATAAGTTTAATGCAAACATTTACAATCACCGAGCAGCTAAAGTTAATCACTTGCACCACAAGTTTCTAAACCCCCACCCCCCACACTACCCTCCCCTTTTTGTACGTGTATACTGACGAGCAAACATTTCGGACACATTGGTAACACTTTAGTGATTAAGGTATTACAAAACCGTCGCATTTATTTTTCCCGTCCGTATAGCTGGGACTCATATTTGTTCGATGGCTTATTTATATTTCTCAAATCTGGTCTTTTATTAAGTTTAAATGTCCACGGTCACACCATGTGAGATTTACCTGTAACTTTCAAATAACACGACTTGCAATCATTGGGATCACTAGGAATCAGCTGGCAGATGTAAGTCCCTTCATGCTGTTTAGTGACATTTGGGATAAACACTGTCTGTAACGGCCTAGTTGTGTAAGTGAAGTCATAACCTCTTGAAACGTCACATCGGCGGACACCATTGATGATAAAGCAGTTTACAATCCGCTCTGTTGATAAAACATATCATGTTTAATGATAGACATGGTATTTCACGCTAAGGAAATAATAATAATAAAAAAATTCATACGAAAAAGTAGACAACAAAGGGTTTCTTCGTGTAATGTGTGTGTGTGTGTGTGTGTGTGTGTGTGTGTGTGTGTGTGTGTGTGTGAGTGCGTGCGTGCGTGCGAGCGAGCGTGGGTGTGCGTTTGTGTGTGTGTGTGTGTTTGTGTGTGTGTGTGTGTGTGTGTATGAGAGAGAGAGAGAGAGAGAGAGAGAGAGAGAGAGAGAGAGAGAGAGAGAGAGAGAGAGAGAGAGAGAGAGAGAGAGAGAGAGAGAGACACCAAAGCAGACAGTGCTCTGATAGAACTGTTGCGGATTGAAAGATAAAGGAGGGCGGGTAAAACTGATGTTTTTGAGGCGTGGCTATTCACTGTTTAGAGGGAATTAATATAATATGAGAGAGAGAGAGAGAGAGAGAGAGAGAGAGAGAGAGAGAGAGAGAGAGAGAGAGAGAGAGAGAGAGAGAGAGAGAGAGAGAGAGAGAGAGAGAGAGCGTACCTTCATCCGTAGAACTGGGCCCGGATCTAACGACAATGAACTTTTTGTTGCCAATGCTTTCTGGGAAGGAACAATTTATTGTCCCTTGCTGCCCAACTGGAACTTCCTCAGGAGTCCGGCAGGAAGTTACACACCCTGTTGGTAAATCGACCATAACTTATAGGATAACTGTACACCTAATATGGTTAAACAACAAAGAAATGAGTAAATTAATAATAATGACAGTATGGCAGTAAATGTGTGATATCTTGAAGCACAAAATTATTTGATAAACCCATTGTATTTGTGACACAATAACAATAAGACATTCTGAAAAAGTAAGAGTTTCCTACCGTAACTGACTGTTCCTGCGGATAAGAAGACCTCACATACACAGAGGAAAAGTCGATGCATTTCTGCTGTCAGCTGTGATGTTTGATTGAAGGATGTTTTAAATCTTCGTCAGGAACAAATCTGGATTGTTATCTGTGGAAAAGTATAAAAGAAATTGCGCCTTAAAACCTGTTTACAGAACACTTCTAAAATAAACATCGTTCTAATGCGACTTGGCCGGTGAGTCAACAGAGACGCCACAATACACGCATGGGCGGATCGGTTACCTCGAGCAGAGGGGGGGGGGGGGCGGGGGGTCAACCTTTTTTCGGGGACCGGCCTTCAACCTGATACAAAAGGCCTCCCCGACGCTACACTTGGGTTCCAGGCCGAAAAATCGAAAAACAAAATGGATGGGGGGGGGGGGGGGGGGGGGGGGGAGAGAAAGCGCGTGTGAGTGTTAAGACTCACCATTCCATTCGTCAAAATATAAAACACCGGGGGGGGGGGGGGGGGAGGGGGGAGGGGAATCCCAAAAGGGGACTTTCTTATTTTGGGGCCGTCCAGTCCATGGCGCAGTGGTTAAGTCGCCTGCCACCAATGCTAAAGGTGCGAAGTTCGGTACCGGGTTCCGGCATAGTTCCGGCATCTGACTTTCCTCCTCAGTCTAGTAATTGTAACCTTTAATTAGGGCGAACCGTGCGGGTTCTTTCTCCGGGTACTCCGGCTCTTCCTCCCCCTCCCCTCTGGTACCGGTTTCAGGCAACTTTATAAATTTCAAATACAACCGATCAAAATTTCCGAAACCTCAGTAGCTGAGCTGACCCTTCGCACAACGTGAATGTCATGTGTTTGAAAAGAAAAGGGGAGACTTCCATTGATAATATTTTAGGAAGGTTACAAAGTAAAAAAGGTAAAAGCACTGTCAGGGGAGAGAAGTGTGCATGATCGACCAGTGATCATAGATCTACTGTGGCCAAAGCACACACAAAAAAAAAGAGATAGGAAAGAGGGGGTGCGCTAAGAAAGTGGTTGAAAGCAATGCATATGGACCCCCCCCCCCCCCCCCGAATGGGGGCGCATCACATATCCCACCGTTCCAGCCACTCAGTGCATGGAAATTTAAATCTAGGTCCCCCAAGGGGGGTCCAGATATTTATCCGGTGTGGACAGCTGTTTCGGTCTTGGCGACCTCTTCAGCACACTATCGGCAATACTGGAGGAGGCAGGAATTTCTGCCTACCTGCAATGACAGCCACATTTTACTGTGGTGTCTGAGGGGGCATACATTCCATGCCACCACCTAGAGTTAAATTTCCATGCACCCTAAAAGAGAACCTACCAAAAGGGGGAAGGGGTTGCATTCGATACTGTAGTAATAAATGAAAAGATTGATTGTACATTGCTTAACGTCCCGACAGCAACAAGGCTTTCTCAGGACGTGCCTGCACTGCTTGTGAAAAAAAATAAATAAACAGAACATTGAATGTATGTCGCCAGCCTGTCAAATACGTTAAATAAACCTAACACATGGGGCTAAATAAAGCTTAAGACCATTTAGCAACACACATCCAATATCAAGAGCTACAGGCAGTGCAGACAGTAGGGAGAGTTTTAAAAAGGCAAATACAGGTGAATGGACCTCGGGTAAACAGAAACACATACCCCAGAATAGAGAGAAAAACCCACCCTGTGGGGCTGAACAGGGTGACCCTGGGAACTAAAAAATACCTAACCCCACCCAAGTCCCCCAGGGCAGACCCGGGTGGGGTAATAAATGAAAAGAAAAGGGGAAACTGCCAGTGCTAATATTTTAGGAAGGTTACAAAGTAAAGTAGGTAAAAGCACTGTCAGGGGAGAGAAGTGTGCATGATCGACCAGTGATCATAGATCTACAGTGGCCAAAGCACAAAAAAAGACAGGAAAGAGGGGGTGCGCTAAGAAAGTGACTGAAAGCAATGCATATGGAAGCCCCCCCCCCCCCCCCCCATGCACTGAGTGGCTGGAACGGTGGGATATGTGATACGCCCCCCCCCATCTATGATCACTGGTCGATCATGCACACTTCTCTCCCCTGTCAGTGCTTTTACCTACTTTACTTTGTAACCTTCCTAAAATATTAGCACTGGCAGTCTCCCCTTGTTTTCATTTATTACTACAGTATCGAATGCAACCCCTTCCCCCTTTTGGTACGTTCTCTTTTATGGTGCATGGAAATTTAACTCTAGGTGGTGGCATGGAATGTATGCCCCTGCAGAGACCACAGTAAAATGTGGCTGTCATTGCAGGTAGGCAGAAATTCCTGCCTCCTCCAGTATTGCCGATGGTGTGCTGAAGAGGTCGCCAAGGCCGAAACAGCTGTCCACACCGGCTAAATATCTGGACTACCCTTGGGGGACCCCAGATTTAAATTTCCATGCACCGAGTGGCTGGAACGGTGGGATATGTGATACGCCTCCCTTCGCGGGGGATTCCATATGCATTGCTTGCAGTCACTTTCTTAGCGCACCCTCACTTTCGTATCTTTTTTTTTTGTTTTTTTTTTTGGGTGCTTTGGCCACAGTAGATCTATGATCACTGGTCGATCATGCACACTTCTCTCCCCTGACAGTGCTTTTAACTACTTTACTTTGTAACTGTCCTGTGTTTGTCTTGTACTGTTTTTGTCTTCATTTTAAAGAATTTTGGGTCTGGAGGAGGGTTCCGGAACCCCTAGTATCCCCCCCCCCCCCCTCCCCGCAATATCTGCCCCCGACACGTCTCACACTTCATCATCATGTTAAAGCCACAATCCACATCTTAGCGTATCAAACCAATGTCCTACGCTGTTTACAACAGTTACTGCTGATACTGAGTGTTAATCAATCATGTCTGATATCTTAGAGCTGTGTAAACAAAACCGTTTTAACCCGTTCAGTGCCAGATGACGCGGACTATGTTTCTACAGCTTTCGTAAATTCAACTCCAAAATATCCCAGATGTCCCAGAAACATGGATTCAAGTGGTGTCATATATACCTCTTGCAGTTGGGGGATGTTCAATATTTCTCGCCATTAAAAGGGTTAAAAATACACGCAAAGTTGACACTAGGTCCTATTACGATGACCTAAGGATGTTCGCATCACGCAGACGCACGTACTGTACCTGTTGGGACATCAAGCACGTGGTGATTCTCGGAGTGTGGGACCCTTTTGCTAACAAGTGTGAACTAAAATGCGCAGACTGACCCAGCCTACACTTAATAAGCAACAACCGACCTCTCTTCACTCGACAAACCACTATACTCGGAGCAAACAGTGTCAAGGGGAATAAAATTAATGAACAAGAAGCGCAAAGCCCATATGGCTCACGTATCGACCGATCCACACATGTCTGACAAAAAACCTTTTGTTGTCAAAATATGGCTATTTTTTTTTTTACCTATTTCTTGGGGTCTTGTGACCTTTCTTTCCGATGGGTCATCCAAATTAGTATGCATAGATAGGTCTTACCATCAGGTATCTTTGTAGCAAGTTTGGGTTTGAAGTTGGGAATAGTATTTGCGAAAAAACTTTTTTTTTTTTTTTTTTTTTTTTTTTTTTTTTGGGGGGGGGGGGGGGGGGGGTGTAAAAATATGGTCATTTTGGACCTATTTCTTCAGCTTTTGTAACCCTTCACCTTTCCGAGGGATCAACCAAATTAGTGTGCATATAAAGGTCTTACCCTCAGGTATCTTTGTACTAAGTTTTGGTTTGAAGTTGTGAATAGGTTTCGAGAAAAATAAATTATGTCCCAAAATAGCTTTTTTCCATATATTTCCTGAACCTTGACCTTTGTGAGAGGTCACTGAAATTGGAATGGTAGAAAGGGCTCTCCACAAAGTATCATTGGACCAAGTTTGAAGACTGTAGCTGGAATAGTCTCCGAGAACATGCCAACCTTAAAGTTCTCCACGGACGACGGACGGACGACGGATGACCGACGCCGGACGGACGATCACTGGCCCAGAACAAAGACTCACTTTTGCTTCGCACGTGAGAAAAAAAATGAAATGCACATGTTTTGGCGCTGCTACGCACCCATCATACTCCCCCCGCCCCCCCCCCCCCCCCCCCCCCCCCCCCCCCCACACACACACACACACACTTCCCCAGAAATAAATAATTAAATCAATCGATCAATAAACTTTATTGTTCCAAATACATGTTTCCACGTACAGGAAAATTTGTCTCGCCACCTCAGGTGCAACTCGCAATCGCCCACACTCACACAACAGTTTACAAACAACAAATGGACAATGGCTCGGGACGGGTGATGCCCCTCGCTATGGCTTCTCATGGCCGGCGCCAGCGGCCCCAACCCGATCTGAACCTCCCTGACACAAAGCAGACTAAAGACAGCCCTATCATAGTATCTCTTAAGGAAACCCGATGTAAAATGAAAATCTATGGCAAGAAAGCATGAAAGTTGTTAAAATGGCTACAAATATCTTGCGTATAAAAAAACGATTATCAGATTCCAAAACATGAAAAAAAATGTAATCTTTTACCGCGCTTGTAGTTTAAGCTCTTTGATGCACATATTAACTCCTTCATTGCTGAGATAAAAAGAACACGAACTGCAAGGGACATAGATCCTCATGAGAGCCCGAGACTGCGGGGACTCATGAGAATATATGCCTCATGCTGGGGCCAATTTGTATTCGTGTTTCTTGGACGGTTTTGGCTTTTGGTCATTGAATGAAGACAGACGTCAGAAACAGAATGTACGTACAGTGGTAGGGAAAGGGTTAATGTGGACGGGTTACCTACAGAAATCAACAGTGTAGTAAAGCCAGCAGCCTTTCTCACATTCTCTTGGTCAGTATGTAGATTTTGGTCCACAATTAGTCGGTCACAGGGTACTTTCAAGCTCTCGCTAGGTACCGCGAGACTTCCAAGCCACCCTACCAGGGCAAATTTGTAGACCATAGGGCTGGAAATACTTGCTCTGCGTGGGAAAAAAACACACACACACACAAAAAAAAAAACAGAATGATGTTACTACACAACAAGTCAGAAGGTGAATAAGTTTTTTTTTAATGATCTCATTAAGTCTCTTGTTGATTCCAGACACTACTAAAAAAAACTGGCCTAGCCATGGTCCGACGCATATTTATGCAGAAAATACTGTTTGTTTCAACCACCTGTCTGTATGAACCTCCCCAATACAGCCATTTCACAGGACAGACTCAAAATGCGTTTCTGCTGCTATCTCGTGTGTTTGATTAATCATGCATGTCTTCTTTCTTAGAACTGCGAACACATGTGTTAAGTGTACATTACACACGCAATAGTGAAAGAAGCACAATGCGTACAAAGGATCATTAATCCCTCAGCCATCGTTGCAACACACGAATCGATTGTAAAGTTGGCCTTTCGTAGTGAGATCGCCATTCTCGGTTACCTACTAAACTTTGAAACATTTTATTTGAAATAGTAGTATACTAAACGTATCTGTCGTGCTATTGAGTGGCTGTCGGTTGTTTCATTTCGTATTATGTGTTTTATTGCACTGGACAAAATTTCCTTTCGTATTATGTGTTTTATTGCACTGTTTGCACTGTTTGTATAACATTTGATGCACATGGTGTTAACATACACAAATAGTACAATACAGGAGTATTTACTAAACGTGAAAATATGTGCGATGACAGACATTTCAAGGGACAAAATTTCCTTATTTACTCCAGGTTGGTTGTAGAATTATACCTACCGTCTTTTTTTTTGTGTGGTGGAGGCCGTTTTAAACGTGAGAATTGCTCCTATGCTTAGCAGATGCCCTTTCAAAGTCTAGTTAGGTGTCTGGACCACAGGGCAGGCAACGGCATACGCTTGCTCTTGACAACGCAACACAATTAAGGTGGAAGGATTTACCTACCTAAAGAAGCTGAAAACCGCCTTTTTATGAGCTCAGTCCCTTGTTAAGTCTAGAGGCTGCTAAAACCAGACCGTACCATGGCTCAGACCAATTGTATGTCAATAATGCCAGCTGTTTCATACACCTGTCTCTCAGAACCTTCGGAAAAAAAAAACCCTGCCATTTTACGTAACAAATGTGTTTTAAGTATACACACGCAGGTGGACACTAGGTCCTATTACGATGATCGAAGGAAAAATAAATTCACAACACCGAAACATATACTGTACTTGATGGCAAATCAAGCAAGTGATGCTTCTCTGAGTATGGGACCCTTTGCTAACGCAAGTGAACTAAAGTGCGTAAACTGACCCAGCCTGTACTTAATTAGCAACACCCAACCTCTCGTCACGGGATATAATTCAAGCAAACAGTGTTAAGCGGGATACAGAAAAAAATGCCCTTTTTTTTCCCCCTTTTTTGGTTTCTTTTTTTTTATTTTGGGGAGGTGGGGGAGGGAGCATGGCGGGCGGGGGGGGGGGGGGGGGGGGGGGGGGGAGGTTGGGGTGGTGGCATCTGGTACGCACCCTTATTATCCCAAGAAATAAATTATTAATGCGATCTGCTCCACAATGGGTTTGGTTGTTAGAATTCAACGGGTTGTGGATGTTGTTTTGCCTCATCTATGACTTTTCTGCACTACCTTTTCACAAGCGATGTGAGTTGGCATACGTACCACACGTTTTCGAATGCCTTTGTGAGGGGGGGGGGGGGGGGGGGGAGGGGAGAGGGAGGGGGGAGGGGGGGTTAATGGAAGGTAAACATCTGTGTACAAATGAGAAAACGAGCAGAAAAGTCCTTCATTTTACGACATTCAACATTCATTAATTCAAATGCGACCTACCCCATGCAGTAAAGGTTAATACTTCGCAATACTTCCTATACGAATTTCTTGATATGTCTTTCAATAATTCTGGACAAAGGTGATGTAACTTGAATTATAAAGCGAGAAGGAAGACGAAAAAGTATCTGCAGTAGAAAAGTACACGATAGTTTAATTAGCTTTAACCCCTATCATACCGAGACTAAAAGCTTCAAATTTGTACACTGCCATAATTATGCAAGCTGCATGATAGTACTTACAGATAAGGATACAGACCAATGGGTTTAGTTCAAGGGTGGTGCCAGAATAGCTTGGCTCCTAGAGGCGCCAAACTATTTTGGCACTACCCTTGAAATATTATAGTCAAACGTATTTCACACACTGGTGACGTTGGTGTATTCCGAATGATATGGGTTAAAATGTATTTCCCACAAAATATCTCATTCAGCAAGAAACCACCATGCAAATAAAGCTATAACAATAAAGCATAAAGGTTTATTAATGGCTACAAATATCTTCCTTGCAAAACACGATTATCAGATTTTCAAAATATTGTTGAAAAACTGTAATCGTTCCCCGCACTTGCAGTTTATGTTTTTGAATGCACATATTAACCCCTTCATGTCGAGAAAAGAAGATTTCGGGGCACGCTTCTGGTGCCTGGAGTTTCTCTTCAACTCGGGGGTGTAGGTGAACAAATGAACGTTGCATGATGGCATCGCATCCAGTTCTGTAATCCACTTGTTTTCTAAGCTTGGGGAACGTACAGAAATTTGTAGAAACATATTCAGCCTGCTCGTGCTCAAATATCAGCGACAGTGTAGCTCGCAACTTAAATTATTGATTCAATTTAACAATGCTTCTATCGAAAAGGTCTTAGATCCAAGCTTCTGGCCGTACAAACTGAAAAGAAGTGACAAACAATGAGTATTTCACTTTAACAGACATTGCTCAACGAAAAGATAACAACGGACATTTGGTTGATTGCCATTTCTTGTAGCAGTGTCATGGAATGTTACCTAGGGGTTATCATAAACGGAGAGACATTGAACTGAGTGTACCCTAAATCAGTGTGCCAGCAGGGTGTGTGCGAATCAGATTGTTTTTCTGGGAACATGGTTTATTTTACTTCAGACATGCCAACTTTTCTGAAAAACTCCACGGTATTGATTTTTGGGTTGACTCACCTGGTACATCTCTCACTTGACCAAGCAGATGTGGCTGGAAGGAAATAGCTTATAATAGCTTATACAAAAGGATCACTGATCTCTCTCTCTCTCTCTCTTCCCCTCCCCTCCCCTCTCCAGGACCGTCAGCACGCATTCATATCGTGCTCCAGTTCGCAGTGGATTCACGTGTCTTAAGTGAATTTGCCAAGTATGATATTTGGCACACGGGTTTGTGATTGTGTCTCCTACATTCTGGCGATTTTTCACGCGAAAGGATGGAGTTTTTCGTGAGTAATGACTTATGAGTGTTTTCCCATGTATGATTTCCACTGAACTCTCTTGTCTTCAATTTTCAAGTTTTGTACACATGTGACTCATATGGCCTCGAGTGTTTTGTGGACAGGGAGCGCCAGACCTGGCTACGCCTCTCATCATAGTCACAACACTGTGTAAACACACCAGCGCAGATGCCCGGCCCAGGGGTCAGGGGTCTGACCTAATCATCCGACCGCTTCTATATCTGTCAAACATAAAAGCAGAGATAAGAGAAATAAGAGTTTCAACTCTCGTGGAGCTCTGGGTTTGTCAAAATTGGCCGCCGAAGACAACCCAGTGCAAATCATTGTCAGCCAGTTAGTTAGTTATATCCAGTGTAATGTCCCACTGGCACCGAAGTGATCGGGGACTAGATTGTCGGCCATTGAATATCTCTTCGTTTATACCAACAAAACCCCGTAAACATTCAACAGCGCCTCACCGGTGCGCCTTCAGATAATACAGCTTGCGTCTTCTGATCCCCTCCTTACACCAGGTTTTGCCACCCGTGACAGACCGTGTATTTTCAGGCCAGGTGTGTGCTAATCTGTGCGTTGTCTGTAAGTGATTAGTCTTTGTGTGATGTCAGCTAGAGTGAAGGCAAGATGGGCCCGACCACACGCTTCACGCAGACAAACGTAGAAGAGATAAAACGTACTCTGGACCCCATTCAGATCACTTATATACGGACCATACACGAAGCTACCAGTGTGGCGACAGGTGTTAAATCAACGCTACTTTGACGAATTTCGGCCTCAAGGTGCCACAACAACCTGGGAGGATTATGGAGAACACCATAGCATTTATGAACACATGACCCTGATTTGAGTAGCCTGCCCAAAGACCTTGTGCATTCAACTATACGGCTGAAAGACGGTACGCGGCAATTACTTGTCATCCATGTATATGTGTATTACACAACAGCAAGTTTCCTGGTGCAGGGCCGGTCCTGCCGCCAGTGGGTGGACAGGGAGTTTGCGGAACTGAGAGATATCGTAAACGCCTTGGCCGCCCAGTCTGTACACAGTCAGATGGCGCTGCCGTCTAGAGTCGACTCTGCACTGCCAGTGGACCATGACTCCTTGACCAACACCGAGATGGACGACACAGTCAGCCCCACCAGCAAGGACAACGCCACCAGCGGCAGCTGTGCTCGCGCTGTCATCACAACTCTCGTCGGCGACAGCAGCACCACCATCAAGACCAGCGACAGCGTCATCAGTACTGGTACTTCTGACGTTGGCATCACCGAAAATCCCACCACCATCACAACCAGTGACAACGTCGACAGTGTTAGTGCTGCCGATACCTCCGATCTTGGTAGCACTGGCATCACCGCCAACGTCAACAGTGCTAGTGCTGCCAATACCTCTGACATCGGCAGCACTGGCACCACCATCAGCGACAGCCTCTACAGTGCTAGTGCTGCCAATATGTCTGACATCTGCAGCACTGGTGCCACCATCAGCCGGACCGCTTCAACAGTGCTTGTGCTGCCAATATGACTGACATTAGCAGCAACGGCACCACAATCAGCGACAGCGTCAACAGTGCTGGTGCTGCCAATACGTCTGACATCGGCAGCACTAGCGCGGCACCACCATCAGCGACACCGTCAACACTGCTGGTGCTGCCAATACGTCTGACATCGGCAGCACTGGCACCACCATCAGCGACAGCCTCAACAGTGCTGGTGCTGCCAATACGTCTGACATCGGCAGCACTGGCACCACCATCAGCGACACCGTCAACAGTGCTGGTGCCGCCAATACGTCTGACATCGGCAGCACTGGCACCACCATCAGCGACAGCCTCAACAGTGCTACTGCTGTCAATACGTCTGACATCGGCAGCACTGGCACCACCATCAGCGACAGCGTTAATAGTGCTTGTACTGCCGATACGTCTTACATCGGCAGCACTGGCACCACTATCAGCGACATCGTCAACAGTGCTGGTGCTGGCGATACGTCTGACATCGACAGCACTGGCACCACCATCAGCGACAGCGTCAACAGTGCTTGTGCTGCCAATGCCTGTGACGTCGGCAGCACTAGCACCAACGTCCCCATCAGCAACAGCGTGAACAGTGCTGGTGCTTACAATACGTTTAACACCGACAGCACTGGTACCAGCATCACCACAAGCGACCGTGACGCAGTGTTCCCGCTGCGAGTACAACAGACGCCGGCGGTACTGGCACTCATCCATCTGCTCCTGTTGCTGCAGTGTCCACCGAGTCTGAGTGCCAGATAGTCTGCCCGCTAGTACTCAACCCTAACCCCCTGGTTGTTGAGCGCCTGATGGCGGAGATATCGGCTCTCCGATCCGCCGTTGGGGAGATCCGCCACTCGTACAACATCGAGGTGGATTCGCTGCACACGGAGATCAGACACCTGCGTGAGCGGATCACCCGGCTGGAGGGAGGGAAGGATGGCCAGAGAAGCGACAGGAAAAGCGACAAGAAGAACCCGTCAACCCCGTCCAACACTCGGCCCAAGCAAACGCTGGAAAAGTCGCCAACCTAAACGACAACTTCTGAACCCGGCCCCCGCGTGCATCTCTGCAAACACCCGAGCGCAAAGAGCCGGCACCAAAACGACCATCTTCAGATACCGACAAAGCCACCGACCTTTCTGGACTCCACAACCCAAAGCCCGGCCCCAGACTCTACTTCTCGGCGATTCGATACTACGCCGATGTCACTGGCACAGACAAGGCGCAGGTCGTGTCAGTGTCAGGCCTCGACAGAGCCGGCATCCTCCAACACCTTCACGATGCCGACCCCACGAATGCAGTCACCACAGTCGTCATGCATATCGGCATCAATGACTGTAAGCGTGTTTTTCGTCATGGGCAAGAAGGGCTGGAAGGATGTGATTTCTGCTGCCAGACGAGTCTTCCCTAAGGCAGAAATCTTCATCTCGTCCATCCTGCCCACGAATAACGAACGTCAGCAGCCGGATCCATGCGTCACAGACACCAACCTTTGTCTCAGGCAGGTGTGCCACTCGATGAAGGTCAACTTTATTGACAACGACGAAGTGTTCTACACAAGGACTGGCGAGGTAAAGAGCGGGTGGTTTAGAGACGCCATCCATCCGAACAAGCGGGGCACCAGTGCTCTCGCTGTAAACATCAAGAGGGCGTACTCTGGCCGTACCTCCAACAACGTAACCCGCTCCACTGAGGCTAAACACCAAAACCCAAGCCACCACGGACAGCTAAATGTACCCGGGCATGGCGGTGAAAACGGGCATACCGGCCCTAGAGACCAAGACAGTCAGCGCCCTCAGCACGCAGCCAGTTCCAGCCTGGCGCCCCGATTCCGCCAGGAGCAGGCTGTGACGAAAGTCTTCAGCCTGGCGCCCCGATTCCACCAAGAGCAGGCTTTTGCAAAAGACTCCAGTCAGCACGATCCGAACCATGCTGACCGTACACCAACGCCGTTTGCGTATGGCGGTGGATCAAAGGCCGGGGCTGCTCCAGAGCACAAGACACAGCAGCCCGGCTATGATCGCAACTCAACACTCGTGGGCGCCCCTTCTACATGGCAGGCGGTCGATCTGTGTACCTGTACCCCAACCCCACAACTTTCTTCTACCCCCCGCTGCCCCCATCCCCTGAAGTGCCGCAGCTAGTGAGAGTGACTGTGCCGCCTTGTTTTCCCTGCTTCAAAAGTTCAGGCCACGCGCCGGAAATTAGGACACGCGTCCCTAGGTGCATTTCGACAGTGTATGAAGTACACGCCCTTCTCATTTTGACAGCACGTGTTCGAGTTGTGATTTGCATCAGTCTCTTCTTCTTTGATAAAGTTCCACTGTGCGCATTTTGAGGACCAATTATTGACAGTAATTCCCAATCTGCTATTATCATTTCCCGATTTAAATGTACTTTTTTCACTTACCAATTTTTAAAATTATTTATAGTTTCACCATTTTATTAGACTTTAAATTTGTTCTTGTTTTTCTTTCTTCTTATTTTTAAGTCGTCAACATAGCTTTGTGTATTATGAACTTTGTCGCAGGTGAACGTGCACAGTTCCTTCGCAAGTTATTTTTCATTTGTTTTCTGTTATAGTTGCTGACTTGGTTACTTTTTTTTTACATAACCAAGCAAGAAAACCGTAAACATTCTGCTGAACTCAGATTAAGCGTTAAAGCATTCTAGAAATATTGATATTAGTTATTTTTTTTTGGGGGGGTGGGATTATTTTGGGTGACCATATTTGTATTATATCTCTCACTACATTTGCGTTTTTACCGACATGCAAAATCGTAATCTAAATACTGTTTCGAAACGAACAGACGAACTGAGAATTGGCCATCTTAACATATACCATCTAGTTAACAAGGTGCCCGATTTATCTGTGTTCCTAAACACGCCCTTAAATTATCATATTTTTGGTGTGTCCGAGTCAAGGCTTAAAAGTTCAATAAGGGATAACTCCATTTCTGCCTCAAACTTCTCAGTACTCCGCAGAGATGCCTGAAGCCCTCAACACACTGGACTAACAGTATACATAATTCAATATTGGGTAACGTCAAACGGCGACAAGACTTAGAGTCAGCTCAAGTGGAAAGCTTGTGGGTAGAATTGAAGACATCTAAATCACCCCCCGTCTTCATTGGCTTTATTTATAGAAATTCCGCAGCCAGCTGGGACTGGTATGATGACTTTGTAGCAATGACGGATAGCGTAAATCAAAAGAAAGCTGAGGTTGTTCTTGTGGGCAATATTAATATTGATCTTTCTAAATCTAAAGGGTCCAATGCTGCATGGGCGTCAACAACAGCACTATTCGGTTTAGAACAGTTAGTTAAAACCCCCACTAGAACCACATGTACATCTTCACCCCTGATTGATCATATTTATGTGTCAAATGATAAAATATCAAATGATTAGATTCATGTACGTTTTTCTGACATAGCTAACGTGTCTAATGTGTGACGTCACGACGGATTCTTAACCACGTTTAGTTCGTATTTGTTGTGTGATAGACCGTAACGGATCAGTGACACCCATTGCGTGCGCCTCTTTGTGCGACGATTAGTCGCGATACAATCACACAACATAATCTTGTTACTAAGAGGTTCAGGATTAGCACTTGACCCCTGATGACTGATCAGTGTGTGATGACTGGCTTAGTGGTCAGTGTGTGATGACTGGCTTAGTGGTCAGTGTGGATAGACATACCCGCATGCAATACTAATCGGAATGCGCGTATAATTATGACAATTGCAGCGCTCTGTGACTTTACAAACTGTGTTAGCTTGTGTATTGAACAGGAGTGCACAACTTAGTCGCTATTAAAGTGATTCTTATCACTGACTGTGTCGGTAGCAAATAGAATAAGATTACTCTGGTACGCTTCATCGAGTTTTGTTTTTAGCAAAGGTACGTTGCACACGCAGAGACCTATAATATATC
This sequence comes from Semisulcospira habei, assembly GCA_036245525.1. Taxonomy (NCBI): domain Eukaryota; kingdom Metazoa; phylum Mollusca; class Gastropoda; family Semisulcospiridae; genus Semisulcospira; species Semisulcospira habei. The sequence continues at coordinate 26,007,295 of BTPG01000003.1, read as the reverse complement.
TGCAGACCTTTTCATTTACATCTACGATCCGCTATCTTTTTCCTCCTTTTTTTAATCTTTCGCGCATGTTTCAGTGCTGTGTTTTCCCACTGATCTGCATGCCACATAGTGACACTTTTATTGTTGTTTAAACTGTCATTTAGTTTGTAGTATATTTGAAACTAGCATTTGGTTGCGAAGTTACCTGACATGTTAACTAGTGTCAGCGATCATTTGCTTAGAATAGGCCACCTCAGTGTATATCACCTTTGCAGTAAAGTATCAGACGTTACAGTACTACTCAACCAACCCTCCCCACATCATATTTGGCTTTACAGAAAGTAGGTTGACAGAATATAAGTGACCAAGCTATCACCATACAAAATTTCTCCATTCATAGGCGAGATGCTTCAGCGCTTGGTCATACTGGCATTTGTGCTTATGTTTACAATACTATTGCTAACAACGTAACACGACGATGTGACCTGGAATCCACACATGTGGAAAGCCTGTGGCTTGAGATAAAAACAACTGCCAAGTCAACCCCAACCTTCGTATGTTTTATGTACAGAAACCCCGCAGCTACAGTGTCCTGGCAAGATGATTTTGTTGTAATGGTTGCCAAATTACAAAACTCCAAGGGTGATATACATATACTCAGTGATTTTAATGTTGATTTATTGAAACCTGGCAACACGTCATGTAAATCCATGATAACGTTCTTATGCCTTACACAAGTAGTTCAGTCACCCACCAGGGTCACTGCTACTTCATCCACATTAATTGACCATGTTTATACAACCAACGACAGTGCCCTTAGCAATGTCTATGTACCCAGCATCTCTGCCAGTGATCATTTTCCTATTTGTTTTTCATTATCTGCGAAGTTGCCAAAGAAACCTCATAAGGAGCATATAACCATCCTCTACTGATCATTAAAAAAAATTAAACCAAGATGATTTTTTGCATGACCTTTCCCAAACAGCATTTTCCGATGTGTATAACTATAACGATCCCAATGTAGCGCAGTCCCACTGGTATAAGTTGTTCCTCGGTGTTCTTGACAGACATGCCCCGAGACGCACTAAGCGTGTTAAACACTCCACTGTGCCTGAGTGGTTGACGGATGAGATTAAAACTGCGATGGAACTAAGAGATCTATTGAAACAACAAAAGAAATTTGACGAGTACAAAAAACAGCGAAACATAGTTAAATCATTAGTACGTAAAGCACAGAGGCAGTATGCTGAAAAGATTATTGCGGGCAGCAAAGACATACGCAGCGTGTGGAAGGTAATTAACACATTATTAAAGAACAATCTAGGAAATCAACGAGTGTCTCCCAGCACCTTACAGCTGATGTATGTAATGAACACTTTCTTAAAGGTCCTGGTTCAGCAATTAGAAGAGGACAGCCAAAAAAAAAAATTAAAGTCCCTACCTGACACAAAGTACAACCCGTACAGGGCCCCGTCACATTGGATCCCCGAACACGCAAGTTACTATAGCTGCTGTAGAGTGTCAGACGTCCTTGACGGCAGTCACAGTTCACGCAAACGGGTATACACTACCCAGTTGCCAAAGGTCACTTCCAGTAGCATCAGTCTGCACACGGGAATATATCCACGGTTCACGTGCAACCACGGGATTCGGTATTATCCAACCGCTGAACCTGCTGCGCTTTGAAGTCTTGCCGGAAAATTGTTCACCCACCAGAAAACATCGCTCCACAATGGCCCAGGGAATGTTGACGGTAAGTCCACGATGATATGCGTTTTCTTGCACATTTCGTTGCCTTGTACTTTAGCATTTCCTCTGATGTTCTTGGAAAGGCCCATCGCTCATGTGGTTGGTAGACACCATTCTTGTTTACGAAGGGAAGCTACTCCGAAGCTACTTTTATGGGGAAGCTATTCCCTTTGCCACAACGCCTACTTCCGGCTGTGCGAGATCGTAAACAAAAGGGAAAGGCCTTATACGGGCGATCGAGCAGTGATGTAATGTGATATTTCATGTGTGTTGTGGTGGTGACGGTGGTGTGTGTGTGTGTGTGTGTGTGTGTTACGATAAAGTATTGTTACCTGTGCAATCCAACATATGGTAATGTGTTAGACTGCCGATCATATATCATTCGTATATACACGCTTACGGCAGTGGCCTGTTCTGTAACTTGATGTTCTGTACCAGAAATGTTTTATAACATAAGGAAATTATCATCTTCAGACATGCTGATTTGAGTGATTTGATGTGTTTTTCTTTCCCCACAGACAAATTGCTGTTCGTGCACAAGAAATGCACGTTGTATAATGCGTGCATCGTGCACCTGTTTGCAACGACAGACCGTGTGCATAAACTGCAAAGCTAAACTCTGCAGAAACAACGGAGAGGTATAAGTTCCCAAATGCATAATAAATGCTTACAACATAAAATTAGTTTCATACCTTGCTCATTATGTGCACATCTGCAAGCCATGTTGGATTTATTGATGAAGATGCCAGGTAGTACATGATACACCATAATTATAGTTTTTATACCAATCTCAGTTATTTTTATCAGATGGTAGGAATGGGTGACCTCCCTAAAATGACTACCAAAGGTAGCAGTAATAAAAACACAAAACCAAAAATACAACAAGTTGTGTATAATATATTTCACTTCACACAAAATGGTAAAATAGCATTGTTTAAAAATTGCATGCCACCATATTATCCCTGTATAATATATTTGTATTGGAATTAATAACAATGTCAAACATTCAAAAATTAGCTTTGGTGTCACATCTTTTATGTGTGTAAATTGTAATGTTGGTATTGTTGGACGCAGCTAAATGCTGGGCCCCATTTAGCAGCATTCATCTGTAATAATTTAATAATAAATTTCATTCAGTGCTGATAAAAGCTATAGGGATTTCAAAATAAATGTTTTGTTATATGGACAGATTTATCTCTAACCCCCAAAATGGGGACCAACCAATTTAGTTTAAACTACTTGATTGATGACCTTTTTGGGGTCATGTGAAAAGAAGCCAGTATCAAATGTAGAACATGCATGCTAAATTTGCGAATTGTCCATTATTTCTGTGCTGTTCCCCTTTCCTTATGCCATAACTGAAGCACATTATCATCCTACTCTAAATTCCCTCAATCAAACTATATGTGTACACACTGGGTTGCATAATAAGGTCTTTGCGCACAGATTTCCCAGACTGTAAATATACTATAGAACCAAAAGATCAACAACAAACATCTTGATGCTGAATGATATCTATTTTGTTTTTTTGCTTTGATGAACAGAAAGCTTTTAACCCATTACATCCTCAGGCTGATTTTGGTAAAATGTGCTTACTGTCTTATAAAGGCTATATTACAGATTATGAGATTGATCAACCAGTTTGTTCAACGGCGGTGCCAGAATAAGGTGCCAAGTTATTCGGGCTTCACCCTTGAACTATCAGAGTCAAATTCATTTCACACAGTAGTGTATCAGAATAAAAAAGGTTAACATACCTACAAAACTACAAATACTATATACATCCCAGCCAGCACACCAATATAGGTCCAATATTGGCCCATTATTGGCTTAGATATTGGGCCGATATATGGGTGGCAATATTGGTCCAATATTGGAAGCGCAAGTTTGCCCGATGTTGGCCCAATATCGGCTAAATGTTGGCTGCCGAGCTGGATCCATCCTTGGGCCAATATAGTGAATGTTGGCTGCCAATATAGTGCCAAGCTGCAACCATCTTATAACCAGTATGGTGCCAATATAGTGCCAAGCTGGATCAATCCTAGGACCAGTATGGTGAATATTGGCTGCCAATATAGTGCCAAGCTGGATCCATCCTAGGACCAGTATGGTGAATATTGGCTGCCAATATAGTGCCAAGCTGGATCCATCCTAGGACCAGTATGGTGAATATTGGCTGCCAATATAGTGCCAAGCTTAATCCATTCTGGTGCCAACATGCAGCAAATATTCTGCCAACCTTCTTCCAACCTGTATAGTATTGTGCCAGTTTTGGATATTGGTAATTTAATCCAGCTTTCAGTCATCTGAGGGAAAAAACATATCATGCAAACATATATAAATGAGCCAACACTAGGCCTGGACAATTGCCATTTTCCCTTTGCATGGCAAGATCAAATCAAACGTTCATCAAAATATGAATACTTCTACGATGCATAGAAATGAAATGATTCGGCCGAAATAAAAATGAAATAGAAAGTGTCATAAAAAAAAATGTCACCTTTCCCATAAATGTCTGTGCCACAACATGACCATGACTACACGTTTAGAAGCACAATTTGCTTTTCACCAACAGGACAACACTGCCATAACTCCACAGCATATAGCCACCCTCCATGTGGAGACCCAACAGGCCAGACTGCGGCAAGCACCTCACCAAACTTCCGGAGTGTTCGCGGCAACATCAGCAAGAAACTCAGGAATAGCCAACAGTATGATGGAGGTGAACAGTGCTCCTGTCCGTGCTCAAGAGGCAGCTGCACGACGAGAGGCAAAGGTTAGTTATTACACATACTGATCTAGAGCAGATACTGCTTTGGAAGGTGTTCACTCTGCTACTGTGTGTATGTCATGGCATAATCTGCACATCTGAAACCAGCATCAATCAGAGCCAGTGTAAATCCATACAAAACAATAGTCGTTTTGCAAACAATCTATTTGTCTAAGTGACTGTCACAAGATGTATACAGATTGAGGCTAATAATGAATGGCTTTGACAAATGGAGTAAATTTGTGACTGCCAAAATTTTGGGGAGGTAGGGGGTGGGGGTGGGGGGGGACTTGCATTGCTTGCATGGTAACCTTTGATGTTATATAAATATGCTTTCAGGCCAAAATTGCGAGCATGTCTCTTGACGAGGCTAAAGATGCATTGAATCGTCTTGCGGACGAACAGCCCTTAGTGACAGCGCCATACATAGGTGTGGAAGCAGCGCCATATGAGCGTCTCACAACTCAGGACAAACCAGCCTTCTGCTCCTGTGGCAATTGCCTATTAATGGACTCTCACAAAGATCGCATCTGTTGCAGGTATTCCACGTGCATAACAGAGGAACACACATTTATTGACATCTGCATGAAACAATCAGTGGTTGAAATCTGTGGTGTCACTAATTACGGCCGCACCTTTGCCAATAAAAATCCAACATACAGCAATCAAAAATACCGACATTGTGCCTATAGATTTTTTCAACTGTGGCAGGAGGGTCATATGGGGCCTGGTAACAGGAAGCGTTGTCCCTCTTGTGTTGTAGCCAGAATCAGATGGCGGTACCCGGACCCCAATCAAACCTATACAGGCTATGCCTCGGCCAACGAGGGTATAAGTAGTGATGAGGACGAGCAAGTTGATTAGTACATTACTTGCAAGGGGTCTAGACTGTTATCTGATCCTGGTCACAATAAATGGTGATCAAAGGGCTTGCACTGTACTCGACAAACTTGCATATGCCAAAGTCAGTACCATAAAAGAAAGGGCTAGGCAAAAATAGCATTGTTGTTTATTCGGAAACTTTTATAACCAACAAAATTTCAAAATACTCACTTTAGGGTATAACATTTCTTACCATAATAATAAAATACAGGCCACCATAGGAGATCTGAGTACATTTATTATCCAGCAAAAGTGGCTGCATGGACTAAACAACTTATAATAAAGTTTAACTCTCTCACTAATGTGTTTGTGCTGATGATTCGAAATCGTGCATTGCCAGGAAAGTAATGGTTTGCTACCATCTTGCACCAGTGAGTGCAACAGTACCCTATTCAAAGACTTGGTAGCACATCATTTTGATTAGTGTCTGCATAACTGTCAAAAACATCTCAAATTACAATAGGTAAAAAACACACACTTTGGTATGCACAGTGTTGCAATTTTCGATTACTTGCAAAGCAATTCATTTTCTTTTTGCTTTTTCTATCCCTTGAAGTACATTTTGGGGTGTTCCACTTCTGTTATGCAGGTGGAAAACAGCAAGTATCCACTTTCTACTGACATCTATACATCCTGTTCAGTAATGTGCATCAGTCTGTAGACAGTGTATGCACAGCTTGTACATCTTGTGTGCAGAAAGCAGGTTTTCTGTGGATGATTCTTCGATCACCATTGTGTTTACTGTAAAATTAATTTATCATCTCATCGTGTATGTGACACCTACCTCCACGTCTTTGCTGCTGTTGAAAAACTGCATGAGCTCCTGGGTTTACCCGGTCATCTGCATTGCGCATTCATTCAGTCCTCTCTGCGCCGTCTGGTGCTTGAGGCGACGGCAAGGGAGCGCCACTTTTGTCTGTCAGCTGCTATTTTGGGTGCTGTTTGCAGAGTAAGGCCTCTGTTCTTGAGCTCTCGCTCCACGGTTCGGCGCCACGTCTCCTTTGGTCGCCCACGGTTTCTCTTCCCCTGTGGTGTCCATCTCAGTGCCACCCTTGGTAATGAGTCAGGTGACATTCTGCAAACGTGGCCTAGCCATCTCCATCTCCGTGTGGCGATGGTTTCAGCGATGCTGTCTGCGCCTGCTCTCTTCCGTAGTTCCTCGTTTGTAATCATGTTTGGCCAGAAGACCTTCATGATCCGTCGCAGGCACTTGTTCTGGAAGACATCCAGCTTGCGTTCCGTAGCGGTAGTGGATTTCCAGCATTCTGACCCATATAGAAGGACACTCAGCACGTTGCTCTTAAAAATACGGAGCTTGGTGTGGATGCTCAGGCTTGTGGTCCTCCAGATGGGTTTCAGCATTGCGAAGGCTTGGTTGGCTTTGCTGATTCTTGTGGTGATCTCCCTTGTGCAGTCTCCATCTGTGGTAACCTTGCTGCCCAGGTACGTGAATCTGCATTGCGCAGGTACAGAGCAAAACTGGAGGGCCTGCCATCACTGATGCGCTTGCCATACAGTGCTTCGAGGCATTCTTTCATCAGACCTAAAAACATAAGGAAAAAGAAAAACAATTTTCAGGTGTTTTGATTTTTGGTCCAAGGATGGAGAGTGTTACATTTGTTTCCACAATAGACTTGATTCCGATTAAGGGCAAAACTGAACTGTCCGCAATAAATGGACTACAAGCTTGGACAAACATGCAATAACTTTTTGTCCACTGTTTGCATAAAAAGACTAATAATTTGCAGTGATCATTTGGTTTGTATGGCGACAAATTCACATATGTAATAAGTCACTATTTGCACATGTTTGTACTTTTTTCAGGCAGGCTGTGCACAGTAAAGTATGCCATGTCTAACATACAGTGTTGTTCAATGTTTTCCATATGTTTCCACATTCATCATTACAAATCACATATATGTATCCGGTTTCATTTTCCATCCTTCCTATGTGTACATAAAGTCTTTAGCAGCTGCATAAAAAGTAGACCACACCTTCATGTTGACTATACAGTGACCATGTACACAATGTCTTCCTGTCTATAGTGGTCTGTAGTGGCTACCTGTCCCTGTCTATTAGGTGACCATTATATAGTATTTGTTGTCGGTGGCATAATTTGAAACAGTATATATTTTTGCAAGCAGCATTATTTTCAGGCTAAAAATACCATGCTTTCAGGTGAGCAATGGCATACTTTTGGTTTTACCATACCTGGAATATAGGCATATTCCTTCTCCACCATTGCTTGGTAGGCTACCCAGTGTTTGGTTCTTTTACTGTAATGGCAGAAGAGCACAGGATTGCCAGTCTGGGTGTAGTTCTTATTTCTGTTGCGGTGGTGGTTGTGGTCCAAGATTGCTAGCATGTTGCGCACCGCATATCCATCATAGCCAAAGTTCAGTCTTTTGGGACAGTAGTGAAGTAGAGAGTGCGAGTAGAAGCACTCAATTTTGGAGGTGTGGCGGGCAAACGTATAGTGGGTGAAGGAGCCCAGCAGGTTGGGGTTCATGATTACGCCTCTGCAACACAAAATAATGACAGAAGGATAGATCATATACAAGTGTGCACATACAGAGTTTCATTTACTTATGTACAACCTACAAAATGGTACAGTCATGTCAGTTCATTTACAGTCTAACTCACCGTCCGTATAATACTAGTATGGTAAACAGCAGCTATTGCTGTCAGTCTATATTGGTGCCAGTTTGACCCACACTATGGAAGAATGTGCCCCTGCTTCTGATGTAAACACCCCCATGTGTAATACAGTAAAATCTGCATATAATGGCCACCTAATGGACAGGGACAGGTAGCCACTAATGACCACTATAGACAGGAAGACATTGTGTACATGGTCACTGTATAGTCAACATGAAGGCGTGGTGTACTTTTTATGCAGCTGCTAAAGACTTTATAATTGTGGCCGCTATAGCAGAATGAACTGTCACACATTTGCCAGAACACTTATGCTACAACTTATAATGGTGCCGACCTGTAATACCCCATCACCAACCTGAGAGTCTTGAAAGCCTTTGAGGTGGGGTCTAGGGGGGCAGGACTTGTTTCCTCATGCAGAGGGCCATGGTGGCATTTGCCCACAGTCCACCTGTGGATACCTGAAACCAAGGGGCAAATAGTGCAAAGCACACAAAAAAGGACAAGCAAACAGAAAAGTTGAAATATGTACACTGCAAATATGAAACATACACATATCCATGGTGATCAGAAATGGCAAAAACTGAAACTGCATTTTTGAAACATTATATTAACTATTTTCTTTTCCAATGAGACAAAATAATGGCTGCCTTCTCCTAAAACGTGCGTCCCTACATGATCAGTGCAATCAAATGAACAGCCTGAGCGTCCGGAAAATGTGCAGCCCCTGCAATTCATATGAGACTGGTAATTTGCAGTGTGGTACTTTCCATGTGCTAGCAGCCAACAATTTAGTTGAGTCGATAAATCTCCTCCAACAAAGTACGCCACACTCGATGATAAGACTGAAACATGTCTACCGTACTTTAAAATAATGGCATATATTTCAAACAATACCTTGAACATGCCAGAGTAGGGAAGCCCATCGCTCATGCATCACCTCGACATCTCCGGAGCAATGGGTGGCGATATACCAAAAATGGTTCACGACAGGCCTAACCCATGTTTTTAGGTGGCTGTTAGCACCTTTTGCAACAGCAAGGATACTGAAATAAAAATTGCTGATTGATAGACTTCAAATAAGCAACAAACTGAGCAGAATATTACGTTCTAGTAAATTATATATATGCTTAGAAATATTTCCTTATTTTACAAACAGCACGACATATCCTTCATGTAAGCACACTATTCAACTCACCTTTCAGCGATTCGCTTTCCCTTGTGCCAAATATCGAGGGAATGATGAAGATCCGGATGATCTGTGGCTGCAATTGAGTCAGTAATACAAGGCCATTAGTACTGAAACAAGATATGCATGAAAATAAGGTCAAAAATTGCACCTGTTTGAAGACTTTCTGGAAAACTCCAGTTGTACATGTACTTGCAATGTAAAAGAAATAGTTACACGCGATAGAAACAGTCACATGTAAAGCGGAATGTACATGCAGCCCTCCCCACCCCCACCCCCACCCGCACACACTGAGGTAACTGATCCACCACTGTTATGTGCTAGTATACAACTGATGTCACTGCAATGTGAACAGCAAACACACTGGTGTGCTAGGCTGCAGATGCACTCTACTGTCATGGTTCTATAGATTACCTAGCAAGGAGATCACAGCAGAACTGGCATCGCTCACAATTTCTCACACTGGTGTTGTTGCTCGCAGAAAGTTGAGGCCAGTCCCTGTATTTGCTGCTTCCATTGCTGCTGATCTTCTTGCTGTTGCTCGGCTGTCACCAAAGACCGCATGAACTATGACCCCTGAGTCATAGTCCATAAAAACAGTTGTGGATTTTGATGCACAGTAGCCTGTTAGAAAAATAAAATGTAAACTGAGAAATAGTTCTGACTGGGCATGTCTGCACATGTGGGTGTGTCTTCCCAAATATTGTTGGTTATAAAAATCCCAGTATGCCAGTGTCTCACATCATGCAATATACACAGTATGTGCATAACGTAATATAATACTCTGGTAAACACATGTGTACACAGCCATACACATGTACATGCAACCCAATAATTATTAGACGTGTACTGTCAATCTAATGTCAGTGTACTCAATTATGCACTTATGTAAGAGATCATGCTTGGTATCTTTCTCATGTTTATCCTGTTATCTTTCTCCTGTGCTATTATGCAGCACCCTCATAATCAGCTACTGCAAGTACAGATGCAGCTCTTTTCCAGACATTATACCACATTTGACATACTGATAAGACTATTCCTTACATGGAAACATAACAAACATGAAAGGTACATACCAGGGGAGTCATAGCGTGTGTCCACTGCAACAATGTGTCTATCATCTGACTGTCGCATTTGCTGCATGTGCCTCTGGTAAAAAGACTGGCCCACAAAAGAACAGATAAAAAGTGTCTGAAGAAATAACCAAGTATCAACCTTTACAGAAAATGAAAAAAAAAAACACTCACATGCATGCTTCGCCAAAAGCCATAAAAAAACATGAAAGACTTTAGGATGAAAGTATACATGTACATTGCGTACAATGGCTCCCCCTAACATATAACAATTACTTCACTGCCTAATGTATATTTGTATGTCAGGTTTATGTGCACATGCAATAAAGATATAACAGATGTGTATATATGCATTTGTCTAAATCTGTGTATACACACATTTTGGGTAAATTGGTGTGATTATATACTGATCTTGATGGGTTCAAACAGTAGGCGCTGCAGCCGGAAAAATGTTGACTTTGATGGTATTTGCAGTTTTACGAATCTTGCACCCTGTGCAAACTGACTATACGTCATTCCACTCAGCAATACCATCAAAGTCAACATTTGCCCGGCCATCCCCCACGCACCATAGTAGGCTGTTGTGCTGTACACTTGAGTGCACTTGTCCTAAAAGTATAAAGAAAAACAAGAAAGGAATTATTGGCATCCATGCCCAGTGAGCAGGAAATCAGCATGTACATGCAAACTGATTTATATGTAGATGCAGCATACAGTGTGATAGCTGCCTCCATAATTGCATCAGTTCTGTCTGTCTGCCTCTAAAACAAAGTTGCATAATGATCACCAGCAGCAACAACAGCAGCTGCAGCAAAATCCATCACACACACACACAAACACAAACACACACACATGTACGCACAAATGCATGCACACACAGTTTGATCACCTACCTCGCCACTGCATGTATATTTTACAGTCAGAGATGCCATGCGTGGTGTGTTCTGCACTGTTGCCAGATTTGGGGGGGGGGGGGGGGGGGGGGCTCCACATGTGCGGCACCTAGTCTGCTTGACCAGATCTACAAAGGTCTGTTCCGAAATCAAGTAGAGTGGTTGGCGCAAATGTTCACTAAGCATCTCTTGTGCCACCTCATTTGCTGTTGAGCTGAAAGTAGGAAACAATATTCCATTCTATGTGTAAGTTATACACATGTAACACACATGCAAGCTATTATATACACTGAGAGCACAGACACATACATGTATAATGGCAAAGTAAACATCAAAGGTCATAATTATTCAAGTGAGGAGGAGGAGAGATAATGGCAATGATTCTTTATTTTACAACAGTGAAAGTTTTTGCTGGCACAACTATTTTCGAACTTGCCGTTGCTAATATAATCGACACATAATGCACAAAGTAAGAGCATATTGTATTGCAAATAAAAATAATTAAATTTGCAAAAAAATTAAGAAAGAAACACATGCACACACACGCAAACGCAGAGAGAGAGAGAGAGAGAGATATTACCAGTCTATTTCTTCCTCCTGTCCCTCGTCATCTTCCTCATCCTCTTCGGTGTCGGTGACCATGATTTCTCGGAATTCTTCATCCTGTACACCCAAACACTGTTTTTTTTCAGCACGAAACTTATTTCCCTCATTCGATGGAACCGATCACTCTTGTCCACACACATACACACACGCACGCACACCACATCACAACACCACGGCAACACAAAATGACATAATTACGTTCCCCTAGTATTTGTTTACATTTCGTACTGTTTGTTGCTTAGCATGGGAGTGGCGTCCCCTGATAGCACATGTTCAAGTTACTTCCCTTCCTTTCGAAAGATGGCGGCTACCAGGACTGTTGCATGGCTTGTGTTTGGAACTAAGTGCTGTACAAAATGCTATTTTGCTAAATGCTCGGAGGAGAAAACTAAGAAGTGCAAACTATGTGGTGTTAGACTTACCGTCAGCATTTGCTGAGCCATGTTGGAGCCGGCGGTATTTGTAGATTTTTCGGCAACCCGTAGTTCTGTGCGACTTCCTGCAAGTTGGATAATACAATCCCGTGGTTGCACGTGAACTGTGGATATATTCCCGTGTGCAGACTGATGCTACTGGAAGTGACCTTTGTTAACTGGGTAGTGTATACCCGTTTGCGTGAACTGTGACAGCCGTCAAGGACGTCTGACACTCTACAGCAGCTATAGTAACGTGCGTGTTCGGGGATCCAATGTGACGGGGCCCTGTACGGGTTGTACTTTGTGTCAGGTAGGGACTTTAATTTTTTTTTTGGCTGTCCTCTTCTAACTAATTGCTGAACCAGGACCTTTAACATTGCTAAAACCCTGTCACAGACGAACACCAGTGAGCCAGGTGAATACGTATGTTCAGAACAATTAAAACAGCACAGTCAGATAAACGCTGGCAATACTTTCTCAGTTCCCCTAATGACCGTCCTTGATGTAGGAAAATCTATAATAACATGAAAAGTAAAACATTTTGTGGTGTTGACAGTATTAGCAGTAAAATCCTAAAAATTGCGCTCCCTTATATTGTTGAATCATTAACCTTTATATATAACCTTTTGATTCAAAAGAGCATGTTTCCCGATGAATTGAAAATAGCATTACTCCTCTACCAAAACGCAAAGATCTGAGCTACACGAGTACAGACCTATTTCAATCTTATCAGCAGTGTCCGAACCACTTGAAAACATATACATATTACTTCAATTCCTGGAGGACAACTGCCTTATTAGTACAGCACAATCAGCTTTTCGGCCTAAACATTCGTGTCAGACAGCCTTAACTCTCATAACCCACAAATGGCTTACTGCCATAAATGAGTCCAAGCTTTCAGGTGTAGTATTTCTAGATCTTAGAAAAGCCTTCGATCTCATTAACCACTCAATCTTAATAAAGAAGTTACATTTATATCACATTGATTCAAATGCAGTCGCTTTTCTCTCGTCCTATCTCTTAGACAGAACGCAGAAAGTGTTCTTTGTCACGACACGCCTGACGGAGTCAGGTCGCCGTGGACAATGTAAGTGCTAACACTCGAGAAACCCACCCACTCTAAATAAATCACACAACGCCAGTGATAAACAACAAACAAATCTTTTATTACCTCTCTCTCTCTTGGCTTGACTTCGCGAACGAAGATTCTATAGGGCTTGCCCACGTCGTCTGCAGGCATTTTCGTGGCTGCGGAGGCCAATCTGGGACAGGCAGGTTCGACCGCAGTGGCTGCAGGGGAAGGTCTGGTCAGGGTTCTGAGTTACGGCAACTCGGTTTTTTCTCCTGAGCCGTTTGTCCTTAAGGTTAGCTCTGCGAGAGTCCTCAAAGGAGACGGCTGCCTTGTAGATGGTGGAGCGCCAGGTGTCACGGTCCGCAGCAAGCGAAGACCACTGGCGGTGGTCGATTTGGCAAGCACTAAGTGACTTCTTGAGACCGTCTTTGTATCTCTTCTTTGGTGCCCCTCTGTCACGGTGTCCAGTAGCAAGCTCGCCGAACAGAGTGATCTTGGGTAGGCGATGATCCTCCATCCTGGAGACGTGCCCCGCCCAGCGAAGCTGTGTCCGCAGCAACAAAGCCTCGATGCTCATAGTTTCTGCCTGTTCAAGGACCTCGACGTTGGTGACATAGTCACTCCAGTGAATGCCCAGGATGGTACGCAGGCAGCGCTGGTGAAAGCGTTCGAGGAGTCGTAGTTGGTTGCGGTAGAGGGCCCAGGACTCGGAACTGTACAGCAGGGTGGTGAGGACGACAGCTCTGTACACACTGATCTTGGTGCCCGTTTTCAGCTGTTGATTGTGCCACACCCGCTTGAAAAGTCGCCCAAAAGCGCTGTTCGCTTTTGCCAGCCTGCTGTCAAGCTCCTTGTCCAGCTTGGCATCTGACGTGATGATGCAGCCAAGGTAGGTAAACTGGTGTACTGACTTCAGTTCAGACTCGCCGATGGTGATGTGGGGAGGGCGATGCTCTACCTTGGGTGCCGGCTGATGTAGTACCTCTGTCTTGTTCAGACTGACCTCGAGTCCAAAGAGCTGGGCAGCATCTGCAAAGCAGGATGTGATGCGCTGCAAGGCTCTCTCTGTGTGTGCAACAAGGGCAGCGTCATCAGCAAAGAGCAGCTCACGAATCAGTTGGTCTAGGGTTTTCGTGTGGGCCTGCAGTCGTCTGAGGTTGAACAGGCTGCCATCGAGACGATATCTGATGTACACTGCATCGTCATCGTCGAGGTCTACTGTGGCCTGCTTCAACATCATGCTAAAGAAGATGGTGAAGAGGGTTGGTGCCAGCACGCAGCCCTGTTTCACGCCGTTGATAATGGGGAATGGTTCTGAGAGGTTACTGTTGAGTCTAACCTGGCCTTGCTGGTCCTCGTGGAGCTGGACGATCATGCTTAGGAACTTTGGGGGACAGCCAAGTCGCTCCAGGATCTGCCACATGCCTTGCCTGCTCACAGTGTCGAATGCTTTTGTTAGGTCGACAAACGTTACGTACAGCCCTTTGTTCTGCTCGCGGCACTTCTCCTGAAGCTGTCTCAGCACAAAGACCATGTCGGTGGTACTCCTGTTGGCTCTGAAGCCACACTGGCCCTCTGGGAGGTGGTCTTCAGCGATGGCAGGTACCAGCCGATTCAGGAGCAGCCTTGCGAGAATTTTCCCGGCAATGGACAGCAGGGTAATTCCACGATAATTAGAGCATTCAGATTTCTCTCCTTTGTTCTTGTATAGGGTGATGATGACTGCATCACGGAGATCCTTTGGTAGTGTTCCTTTCTCCCAGCAGCAGAGAAAGAGGTCATGGAGCTTGTTGTGCAGTGCTGGGCCTCCATGTTTCCAGATCTCTGGCGGGATTCCGTCAATGCCTGCTGCTTTGCCACTCTTGAGCTGGTGGATGGCTGTGTGGGTCTCTTCGGCGGTGGGCGGTTCGTCCAATTCAACCTTTAGTGGGAGCTGTGGGATTTGGAGGATGACTGTTTCTTGAACAGTGCGCTCAGCGCCGAAGAGGTCCTGAAAGTATTCTGACCAGCGGTTCAAGATGGAGGTATTATCTGTGAGGAGTGCCTGTCCATCGGCGCTTCGCAGGGGACTTTGTACCAGGTGCCTAGGGCCATACACTGCTTTCAGTGCTTCATAGAAGCCCCTGTAGTCACCGTTGTCAGCGCAAAGCTGGGTCCTCTGTGCCAGTCTCAACCACCACTCGTTCTGGAGTTCTCTAAGCTTGAGCTGGAGACTGCTGCAGATGAGGCGAAAGGCAGATTTCTTCACAGGGCAGGAAGGCTGGGCTAGGTGGGCCTGGTGGGCGGCTCTTTTGTTTGCTAGAAGTTCCTGGATCTCCACGTCGTTTTCGTCAAACCAGTCTTTGTTCCTCTTTCTAACAAAGCCCAAGACTTCCACAGAAGATTTTACAATAGCAGTTTTCAGTTGCTCCCAGAGTGTTTCAGGGGAGGAGTCTGCTGGATCAACTGTGTCTTTGAGCATGCGCTGTAAATCTGTCTGAAGGGCAGCTTTCTTGTCATCACGCTGAAGGCTGGCGACATCAAGCTTTTTCTTGAGGGGGCCTCTTTTCTTGGGTTTCAACTTGAGGTGGAGCCTGAGTTTGCAGCGGACAAGGCGGTGGTCAGTGTGGCACTCTGCACTGGGCATCACTCTGGTGAGGAGGACGTCACTGCGGTCCCTCTGACGCACAAGGACATAGTCGATAAGGTGCCAGTGCTTGGAGCGAGGATGCATCCAGGTGGTCTTTCGACTGTCCTTTTGCTGGAAAGTAGTGTTGGTGATGACAAGTTGCTGTTCTGCACAGAACTCCAACAGCAGGCGGCCATTGTCATTGCAGTTCCCAACGCCATGCTTGCCGAGGACTCCTTTCCAGGCTTCAGAGTCTTGGCCCACTCTGGCGTTGAAGTCGCCAAGGATGATGACTTTGTCGTCTGCGGGGGTGCTCTGCAGGAGGCTGCGCAGGTCAGAGTAGAACTTGTCTTTTTCTGCAGGCTCTGCCAGGAGGGTTGGGGAGTACACACTGAGAAGGGTGACGTATTGCTGGTGTCTCAGTGGGAGGCGCATGGACATGATGCGGTCGGAGTGACCCGTTGGTAGGTTTTCCAACTTAGTCGCAATGGGGGTCTTGACCATGAAGCCCACGCCTGAGAGCCGTCTTTCTGATGCAGGCCTGCCTGACCAGTAGAGGGTGTAGCCAGCGCCAAGTTCTTGGAGGCTGCCTTCCTCCGGGAGGCGTACTTCGCTGAGCGCGGCGATGTCGATGTTTAACCTCCGCAATTCATGGGCAATAAGGGCGGAGCGACGTTCAGGGCGTCCGCTGTCTGCTGTGTCGAGCATGGTTCGGATGTTCCAGCATGCTACGTTGAGTCCGGTCGTGGTCGTCATGAAAGTGGATCCATTGTTTTTTCTTGTTTTCTGACCGCAGGAGAAGATGCCCGTTGACCGCGGCTAGCCAACTGGGGTTACGAGGGGATGAGCTTTGGTTAGGCCACCTTTTCTAGGCCCCTCTCCGTGTGGAGCAAGCAGTGCTGTCCCTAGAGAAGGCTGCTTGGTCGTTCAGGGTGTGCCGAGTGACGTTGTCATCCCCAGGTCAACATCAGGCGACCAATATCCTGAACCGCCTGCATGCAGGTTTGAGACTGCGGCTTCCAGTGACATCTTTCACCTGCCGTTTCGCCCCTTGCCCATCGCTACAGGACTTGGAAAGGTCGTTGTCATGGTCCGTGGGCGTTTCCTAAAGCCTGCGCGGTGGAGCTTTTTGGTGGAGTGCAGTGTGCGCAGTACTGGCCCCACCCTTTAAACCCTTGGTTCGTCTGCCATGGCCTAGCACGCTAGGACGGTGGCATCGAGGTCCTCGGGTCGTAGGTTTTATATCAGACTGTCCTTGTCCTAGTCTCTGGCTCAAAAACCTTCCCCGGAGACACGGGGGCTTTGATGTCAGGGTTTTCCTCCCTTAGCCTTTCCGCAGCCAAGCGGCCAGTCCTGCAAGGCAGCAGGGGACTCGTGGAGGGCGGGGTCGTCTATGTCCCGTGCAGATGTGAACATTTTTTTTGCCCCCTAATATTTTATTACCTACTCTTACTCTAACCCCCACCCCAACCCACTAACGCCCCACACCCTCACACATACACTCATATAACGTATTAACACATAAAAAAAGATTAACAGATAACAATGACTAACAGGTGAAAATGACTAACAGGTGAAAATGACTAACAGGTGAAAATGACTAACAGGTGAAAATGACTAACAGGCGAAAATGGCCAATGGCTATACAAGGCGGGTACTTTGTCTCTGTACAGTGTCCTCTGTCCCACACTAGACAGGGTGGCTCGTAACGTAAGAGTACTACCCCTACACCGCAGAGCACCGTAGACGCGCTTGCCCACGCACGCCTGTGACCGACGCGCAGAACGTAGAATCAGCCTGCTGTAGCCCAACGTCAAAGTACTTGTCCAACAGGACTGGCTAGCGAAGGCGTTCCGACTCCCGATGATGCGTCACCGTTGGTCATGGAAGATGAAGAGATTGAAGAACGAAATCTTCGAAGTGCACTGGAAAAGGGCGCATTGTCAGTCACAATGCCAACACAGTTAATTCTGGCCCAACACGCATCTACTCACAAACCACGTGAGTTGTGTCTCATCTCACCCTAATACCCGCCTTGGCCATATTAAATATACAATCGTGGATAAAAAAAGATTCCTATGTACATTCCACATTTACCAGGCCTGCACTATTCCATTACACTAACATTAAGCTAGCACAACCACTTTTGTATAATAACATTGCCACTGCTAAAACCAACATTATCAAAATATCCATATGTACATACAAAGATATCAAATAATCACCAGCAACCACCCCACGTGACAATCTTATTACATTACATCTAGGACTTAATACAAATATATTTGAAAGGATACCCACTTTAACTCATTTTGACAACATGGCCCTTTAAATATACTCACTCGGCGACAGCCGAACATAAACAACTAAATCCAACCCCCACCACATTACAACCCAACCTAAAAAACATGGTTAAAGACTCGATTAAAACATCACTAAAAAACTAGATGAACATACCCTTCCGAACCTATGTACACATTCACAAACCCGAGAGCACAGCAGCTAACTGAGTAAAATGGCATGAATAAATACCTGTCACTGGTGAGTCCTCCGGCAGGACGAGACAAACAAGACGAACACGAACCGGAGGAGTCTTCTGTTGAGTAGCAGCCGTGGTCACTAGTCTCTCGGACACCCACACCCAGGAACACTGGCCGTGGTCTTGCAGGGAGGGTAACACAACCCTCACACAGCTTGTCAAGGGCTCCAAACGAGGCCGCACCCTGACCCAGACTCTCACTGCGCTAGCTAACTCCGCTGACTGACTGTACTATCCTACTGCTACCTCGCAGGTTAACTTTACTTCTGAACACTGTTCGGTTAAAGCTACTTGGCGAAAGCGTGCAACCGCTGTAATCGCTCACCGTTAAGTTTGCTGCACGGGCTTTACGCTTACGCTCACACTACATTTATTAACTTCCCTAACCTAAGGCTATTTACAGAAGTCGGCGACCTACATTTATTAACAAAAAAAAACACGACTTGGCGAAAAAATAAAACAACATGTCACATCCGTTACGTGACATACCCCCCTCTCAGATCAAACACCCGGGTTTGATTCCTGTATGACTGTCCCAATACTGCTTCCACCTTTACTGTTTCTACCACCCTGTCCTACTCAAAAAGTCAGCAGGAACATTTACTTTACCGGCTGTGCTTTCCACTCTAATGGAAAATGGCTGCAACTGCAAAGCCCACCTCATCAGTCAACTGTTTGTGGATTTAGCTTGTTGCAAGTACTGCAATGGTCTATGGTCTGTCTGCACGACGAATGTCCTACCATACAGATACTGACGGAATTTTTGAATTCCCCACACGATTGCAAGACACTCCTTTTCGATGGTGGAGTAGTTACGTTCTGCTTTGGACAGTTTCTTGCTCGCGCATGCAACAGGCTGTAACCCGCTACCATGGTCCTGACATAATACGGCCCCTACCCCCTCTTCGGACGCATCTGTCTGCAACACGAAGAGACGATCGAAGTCTGGCAATGAGCACACGTGATCCGAACACAATCGCGCCTTCAGCGTCTCAAAGGCTGTCTCACATGCATCGTTCCAACCGATCTGTCCAGTCTTCCCTCCCTTGGTCAGGTCGGTTAGTGGGGCTGCTATGGCTGCAAAGTTAGGAACGAACCGGCGGTAATAATTTACCAACCCAAGAAACGATCTCACTTGTCTCTTTGTTTGTAGTCGCGGCACGTCTTTTATCCGCTGCATCTTGTCTCCCTCTGGTTTTATCTGACCGTTACCCACTGTATGCCCCAGATATTCCAATTGCTTGAACCCCAAGTAACACTTTGTAGGTCTGGCTGCCAACTGGACCTCTCTTAACCTACAAAAGAGCTGGGCAATACAGTGTAAATGACGTTCTTTAGTGGAGGAAGCAATCATGACATCGCCCATGAAATTGCTAACTTCTGTCAATCGCAAAGGTTCTAGTAACCTCCTCATCATTCGGGAAACGATTGCCCCTGCCGTTTTTAACCCGAAAGGCATCACCTTCCACTGAAATTGCCCTGCCGGTGTGGTGAAGTCAGTTTTCGGTTTGTCGCTCTCTAACATGGGTACCTGCCAGTAGCCTTTAGCTAGGTCTAACTTACTTAAGTACTTAGCCTTGGACAGTAAGGAAAATAGGTACTCTACGTCAGGCATTGGCTCCGCATCGAATACGACCTTTTGATTCAGTTTTCTAAAATCCACACAAAACCTAACAGTGCCATCTTTCTTCTTCACCAATACGATCGGTGAGCTGTATGGGGAATTGGCTCTCTCGATTACTCCCATTTCTAGCATAGCATCTACTTCGGCTTTGATTACCTCTAGTTGAGAATGAGGTAGAGGGTATTGCTTCGTTCTCACCGGCACTTCATCAGTCAAACGAATTTCACATGAGTCTAGTGTCGTCCTCAACGGATAATCTGTCAAAATATCCTTAAACTGGACAGTCAGAGCTTCTATACTAGAATGGATCTCTGGACAGTTAGGATCAAGGTGGACGTCAGAGGGTCCTTCAGACGCTACTAAAGGAATGGTAGGTACTTCCTTTACCACTATGCATACCTCTCCCTCCTCGTCTTCGTCCTCCTCATCTATCACTACTGTAGCTACTGACACTCGTTCTTGGAACTTTTTCAACAGATTTGCATGGTACAGTTTATTTTTACTGCCCACCCGTACCCTGTAGTCACACTCTCCGACTCTCTCTAGAACTTTGAATGGTCCCTGCCAAGCCATCTCCAGCTTGTTGTGTTTAACTGGAAGTAACAACAAAACCTTGTCTCCTGCACTAAAACAGCGTGGTTTGGCTCTGCGGTCAAAGTGCTGTTTCTGCTTTTTCGAAGCCAGCTTCAAATTCTGTTGCGCTAACCTGCACGTCTCTTCAATGCGATTCCGTAAATCTACCACGTACTGGCTTGCATCTCTCACCTCTTCTCCCATCTGCTCTTTCGTCCACAGATCCCGTAGAACTGACATGGGCCCCCTTACAGTCTTGCCGTACAATAACTCGAACGGCGCGAACCCCGTCGATTCCTGAGGAACCTCCCTGTACGCAAACAGCAATGAGGGAATGTATCTGTCCCAACATCGAGGTTGCTCGCTAGCTAACTTCTTCAACATGGACACCAAGGTACCGTTGAAACGTTCTACTAGGCCATTTGCCTGCGGATGGTAAGGAGTAGTACACTTGCCTTGTATGCACAGCAAACGGTTGACTTCAGACATCACTTGTGAGGTGAACTGGGACCCTTGGTCGGTGAGCACCTCCCTCGGAATTCCCACCCTAGACCAGATTTCTAACAATGCCTCAGCGACCCTTTCTGCTTCGATCCCCTTTAAAGGTACTGCCTCGGGGTATCGAGTGGCGTAAACGACGGTCACAAGAATGAACCGGTTTCCTCTGTCGGAAGCTGGAGCAATAGGCCTCACAATGTCTACCGCTACTCTCTGAAATGGTTCTTCTACTAGCGGAAGCTGTTGCATAGGAACCCGCGGTATTCTCCCTCTTGGTACTATTTTCTGACATTGTTCGCATGACTCACAGTACCTGCGAACTTGAGCACACAGTCCCGGCCAATAGAAAGTACCCCAAATGCGTTCCCGGGTTCTCTTGCCTCCCAAATGCCCCCCCCCCCCCCCCCCCCATCGATGGGTCATGCGCTAAACGCAATACAGTCTCCCTCAAAGGCTTCGGGACGACTAACTGGGACGTTTGGCTGCCTCCTTTGCTATAGACCCGATACAGAATTCCCTTCCTCCTGCAAAATTCTATCAGACTTTTCCCTGACGGAATTGCTCGGCCCTCTTCGGCCAACTTCCTAGCGCGAGCTAGAGTTTCGTCCTGGTTTTGCCACTCTATCAGTTGGGCAGGAGTCACATTGAGATCGGCCTGCTTAACGACTTTAAGCGCGCTCTCTTCCTCCTTTTCCCTCTGAATCTGAGCTCGAGTTTGGACCGCTGCTGCCATAGCACACTCACTGGCATCGATGGATACGGGACTACGTTTCCCATCTGAAAAAGTCACCCAGTTCCCTAGGATTACGTCCGGTCCGATGCGCTCCATTACGATAAGTTCGATCGTCCCTCGCACGAATGGGGAATCGATTTCAACCCATGCAGTCGGATACTTATCGGACTTAGTATGGTCGACGGGATTGACGTCGATGAACCGACCTGTAAGATCCCTGGGTTCTATCCACTTGGCGGCGATCGCACTCATATCCGCGCCGGTATCACGCATGATACGAACTTCCTTTCCCTCGGCTAATCCCCTACTCCACGGGTCGTAGGGCCGGATCGTCCGCATCCCTACGGTCACGGGCTCTGTCATTACGGCTACTGTCTCAGGGGCAATGGTGACTTGGTTAACTGACGCCTTACTCTGACAGTTCCTTGCTAAGTGCCCTGGTTTGTTACACTTAAAACACAGCCGTTCACCAGTCCCCCTGCCTGAACTAGCTGGTTCTGCCCTATGTTCTGCTTTGGTCTCGGGGGGTTTATTCGACCCTTTGTCCTTGAACGGCGGACGAATCGGTCCCCCACCCAATGGACGCGAGACTGCCCGTTTGGTGTCGATATGGAGCTGCGCTAGGTCCGCGGCCTCTTCACCATTCCTAGGACGTTTTTCCCTAACAAACATTTCAAGATCTGCGTTCATAATAGCATAAAGTTGCTCAGACAGAAACATGTCTAGCACTTGTTCTACGTCCTCTATGCTTTTATGGGCTAAAGTGAACCAACGCTTGACCGAGGTCTTTAACCTAACGAACAACTGGGGAAACGTTTCGGGACTCTCCTTTTTGACTTCGCGAAACTGGCGTCTGTAATATTCAGCGTCACGCCTGAATCTTCTCAGTAAGGTCTCCCTCACCACCTCAAAATCTTTCCCTTGCTCTACGGTCAGCCTAAGGTATGCATCACGGGCCTCCCCCTGCAATAGAGGTGCTAACCTGATCCCCCATACCTCTTTCGGCCACCCCTGGGTTTCGGCTACTCTCTCAAAGAGCTGAAGATAAGATTCCACATCTTCCTTATCCTCTAACGGACGCATCTTGAGCGAGTAGTGCTGACTAGCCTCCGTAACTGACTTCTTTTTCGATGCTGCTAACTGTAATTTAAGCCGCGTTTCGGCCGCGACGAGCTCTTCTTTCCGTGCTTGTTCCGCGGCAGCTAGCTTACGTTCGGTCAATGCTAAGTCATCCCGCCTAGCCCGCTCAGCCGCCTCACGGTCCATCTGGAGCCGTCTCTCTACCGCCTCACGGTCCATCTGGAGCTGCCTCTCTAACGCCCTACGCTCCAGGTCACGTTCCCGTTTTTCCTCCTCTCTCCTAACTTCGGACAGGATGAACTGGGTTAGGGCTCCCCCACTAAGTCCTAGGCCCTCTCCTATCACCTTATACTGCTCATATGGGTTTACCATCACCCCCAACCCCTCTTTACTTTCCTGATCCCTACTGGGTGTCAGTCCTGCTGCAGTGAGAGTACGGGTAAGGGTACTCACCACCGTTTCCTTCCGAGAGGGAGTGGCCAAAGTGGCTCCTCTCTCTCCTGGACCCTCATCCCCTGCACCACCACCCTCGGACTCAGGGTCGTGCCCCGACGTGGCACGGGTGGCCCTGGTCTCCCGTTTAGGGGGCATCCTGATGTGGGTGTCACGGAGGCAGCGACGACAACTGCTCCCCAGCAGGACCCCTGCCAAAGAAAAAAGAAAACAAAAAAGTACACAGAATACAAACAACGAATAAGGACTAGACAGTGACAAGAGCCGAAGGGTCCTCACCACTCGATACCTGAGTAATGAGAGGCAACCACTCATGCCACCCCCTGTTTATGCGCACTGCACTCTCTGGCCGTGGCCCCTGGCGCAATACGCCCCCACTCCCGCCAACACCCCGCTAAATCTTACTCGTACCACAACACACGAACAAACGATCACTGGCGCACAAAAATACCCTAATCTACCTAATCTGTTACCTCCCCCTAATCCATATCCCACCGCTGCCACCAAATATGTCACGACACGCCTGACGGAGTCAGGTCGCCGTGGACAATGTAAGTGCTAACACTCGAGAAACCCACCCACTCTAAATAAATCACACAAGGCCAGTGATAAACAACAAACAAATCTTTTATTACCTACTCTTACTCTAACCCCCACCCCAACCCACTAACGCCCCACACCCTCACACATACCCACACATGCACTCATAACGTATTAACACATAAAAAAGATTAACAGATAACAATGACTAACAGGTGAAAATGACTAACAGGTGAAAATGACTAACAGGCGAAAATGGCCAATGGCTATACAAGGCGGGTACTTTGTCTCTGTACAGTGTCCTCTGTCCCACACTAGACAGGGTGGCTCGTAACATAAGAGTACTACCCCTACACCGCAGAGCACCGTAGCCGCGCTT
Organism: Semisulcospira habei; assembly: GCA_036245525.1. Lineage (NCBI taxonomy): Eukaryota > Metazoa > Mollusca > Gastropoda > Semisulcospiridae > Semisulcospira > Semisulcospira habei. The sequence continues at coordinate 25,982,984 of BTPG01000003.1, read as the reverse complement.
GCCCACGCACGCCTGTGACCGACGCGCAGAACGTAGAATCAGCCTGCTGTAGCCCAACGTCAAAGTACTTGTCCAACAGGACTGGCTAGCTAAGGCGTTCCGACTCCCGATGATGCGTCACCGTTGGTCATGGAAGATGAAGAGATCGAAGAACGACGAAATCTTCGAAGTGCACTGGAAAAGGGCGCATTGTCAGTCACAGTGCCAACACAGTTACTTCTGGCCCAACACGCATCTACTCACAAACCACGTGAGTTGTGTCTCATCTCACCCTAATACCCGCCTTGGCCATATTACGTGGATAAAAAAGATTCCTATGTACATTCCACATTTACCAGGCCTGCACTATTCCATTACACTAATATTAAGCTAGCACAACCACTTTTGTATAATAACATTGCCACTGCTAAAACCAACATTATCAAAATATCCACATGTACATATACAAAGATATCAAATAATCACCAGCAACCACCCCACGTGACAATCTTATTACATTACATCTAGGACTTAATACAAATATATTTGAAAGGATACCCACTTTAACTAATTTTGACAACATGGCCCTTTAAATATACTCACTCGGCGACAGCCGAACATAAACAACTAAATCCGACCCCCACCACATTACAACCCAACCTAAAAAACATGGTTAAAGACTCGATTAAAACATCACTAAAAAACTAGACGAACATACCCTTCCGAACCTATGTACACATTCACACACCCGAGAGCACAGCAGCTAACTGAGAAAAATGGCATGAATAAATACCTGTCACTGGTGAGTCCTCCGGCAGGACGAGACAAACAAGACGAACACGAACCGGAGGAGTCTTCTGTTGAGTAGCAGCCGTGGTCACTAGTCTCTCGGACACCCACACCCAGGAACACTGGCCGTGGTCTTGCAGGGAGGGTAACACAACCCTCACACAGCTTGTCAAGGGCTCCAAACGAGGCCGCACCCTGACCCAGACTCTCACTGCGCTAGCTAACTCCGCTGACTGACTGTACTCTCCTACTGCTACATCGCAGGTTAACTTTACTTCTGAACACTGTTCGGTTAAAGCTACTTGGCGAAAGCGTGCAACCGCTGTAATCGCTCACCGTTAAGCTTGCTGCACGGGCTTTACGCTTACGCTCACACTACATTTATTAACTTCCCTAACCTAAGGCTATTTACAGAAGTCGGCGACCTACATTTATTAACAACAACAAAAAAAACCCGACTTGGCTAAAAAATAAAACAACATGTCACATCCGTTACGTGACATTCTTGAATGGTAAATATTCAGCGGAAGGGCTGGTAACCCACGGTGGTCCTCAGGGATCCACCCCAGGACCGTTATTATTCAACATCTTTATAAATGACCTCCCACTGTCAATATCACACCCCGACACAAACTGTGAACTATTTGCTGATGATACATCATTACATGTATCTGATAAAAAAAATTTCAACCATGAGCGCTGTCCTCCAACATAGTTTAGATAAAGTGTCAATTTAGTGTAAAGAAAATCATATGATTATTAGTATTCCTAAAACGAAAAGTATGTTGGTGATGACACGCCAAAAGCATCAACGTGGTTTGCAACCCCTTGAGCTGTCCCTTCACTCTCAGCCCATAGAGCAAGTGTCAAAACATCGTTTGTTAGGAGTGACAGTCGACAAACAGCTCAGCTGGGAGGCTCACATAGAAACTGCCTGTAAAACTATTTCGAAGAATCTCTTTTTATTATCCAAATTAAGTCGTATAGTTGACATTGATGCTCGAAAACTATTCTTTAACGCACACACCCCACCCGGGTCTGCCCTGGGGGACTTGGGTGGGGTTAGGTATTTTTTAGTTCCCAGGGTCACCTTGGTCAGCCCCACAGGGTGGGTTTTTCTCTCTATTCTGGGGCATGTGTTTCTGTCTACCCTTTGTCCATTCACCTGTATTTGCCTTTTTAAAACTCTCCCTACTGTCTGCACTGCCTGTAGCTCTTGATATTGGATGTGTGTTGCTAAATGGTCTTAGCTTTATTTAGGCCCCATGTGTTAGGTTTATTTAATGTATCTGACCGGCTGGCGACATACATTCAATGTTCTGTTTTTTTTTTTTTTTTCACATGCAGTGCAGGCACGTCCTGAGAAAGCCTTGTTGCTGTCGGGACGTTAAGCAATGTACAATCAATCAATCAATTTAACGCACACATCAAGACACAGTGTAATTATGCTTTCAATATCTGGGACGGCTGTGGAGACATTCATTTGGGAAAAAAAAAGTCCCTTTACCGGCGAGGTATTAAGCTTATTTTTCCTGGTTCGTCCCCTACTGATGAAAGACTGAAGGCCCTTAATATCCTACCACATAGTAAACAATTGGAACTTAATAGATGCTTACTCGTGCAAAAAATTCTAAACGATGCAAGAGAGAACACGAGGAACAGCTTACGCCATCTCCCAAAACCGAGAATCGACATCTTCAAATCTAGCATATCATTTTCCGGTGCTAAGTCATGGAATAATTTGCCCTCTCATTTAAAGTCTTTTTCAAATTTATCTTCAGAGATCGCGTCCATAAATATCTGCTGTCGTTGTGAATGTTCTAACTTCTGCTTAGTATGTTGCTCCAGCACAGCAGATTGCTGCAGGTTATGTAATAGTTCGACTGTCTGCATTAACGTGTCAGGTTCATACCAGTAATAGTATATATATATTAATTTTGTTTTTGTATTTTTCTTTTCCTGAGGGTGGTGGTGGGGTGGGGGATGGGTCTCTTTACTTATATATGTTTTATCTTTTGCTGTATCATCTGATGTATTTTACATGTGTAGAGTAGCAGGACAGTTTGGAAGATAGGCATTGCTATGCCTAAAACTTTTTATCCTGAATAAAAAAACTTTCATCATCATCTCTCTCTCTCTCTCTCTCGCTCTCTCTCTCTCTCTCTCTCTCTCTCTCTCAGAAAGCACTGGTTGAGAAAACTGTAACCGAGAGCAATCCATCTTCTGTTTGGAGAGCTCTGAATTCACTAACCAATAACTGTGGCAAAAATTCAACACATACGCCAAGCAGTCTCAAAGCAAACGATTTTAACAACCACTTTATTTCAGCCCCAGAGATCCTTTTGCACTCTGCAGGATTGAGTCAATCATCATATGTCCCGTCAGATAAACTTATTGACTTATGTAAGAAAAGGTTGTCCCCGGGCGATGCTTTTGACATTCCCTACTTAGCTGTACATAAAGTCGGCAGATTTATTTCTAGGCTTAAGAACAAAAGGTCAAGTGGTGTCGATGGAATTAATGGGTACATACTCGATCTTTTGCTTCTTTATAATGTGGAAAGTCTAACGTATATTTATAACCTTTGTAACCACAATAGCACTTTTTCCCCAGCTTTCAAAAAGTCAAATGTTGTACTCATTCCTAAACCAAAAAAAACGCGTCTGATCTCGACAATGTCCGATCAATTTTCTTACTTTCCGTCCTTTCAAAGCCCATTGAAAAGCATGTCCACAATCATCTGTTGAAATTTCTCGAAGAAAAGTCTCTACTAAATCAGTATCAGTCAGGTGTTCGACCTAAACATTCTTATCATACCGCTTTAGTCCGTATGATCGACACATGGCACTGCAATAATAAACAGGAGCAAGATGGCTGGAGCTGTTTTCCTATGTATCTCAAAAAAGCTTTTGACCTTAATAACCATGCGATTTTACTAAAGAAACTAGACTGCTATCTCAACTATAACAACCCAAGGGCACTCCATTTTTTCGTTCATATCTTCTAGGGAGACTTCAAACTGTATACGTCAATGGTAGTTAATCTTCTGAAATGTAGGTTGAGATCGGAGTGCCACAGGGATCCATCCTAGGACCTCTACTATTGTGCTTGCTTATAAATGATTTAACATTACATATATCCAGTCCAAATACCGAGTGTGACATGTTCGCTGATGACTCAACTCTTCATGCGAGCGTCGAAAACTGTATCTGAAATATCAAACACAGTTCAAAATAATATTCAAGAGATCTCCCAGTGGTGTAGAAACAATGAAATGCTTGTTAATCCATCCAAAACAAAAAGCATGCTTCTCACAACGAGACAAAAACATCAACTGCGCTCTCTCTCCTTAATCTATCATTTACTTACTTACTTACAAATGTCACCCCTACCCGGGTATAGGCCGTCGACGAGAGACCTCCAGCAACTCCTGTCCTGTGCTTCTCCTTCGATTCTACTCCAGGTGGTTCACAGTCTCTTGATGTCTGCTTGGAGGTCTCGACGCCAGGAGTTTCTCGGCCTACCTCTTTTCCTCTTTCCCTGGGGGTTCCATGACAATGCCTGCCTAGTGATACTGGAAGCTGGCTTTCTCATACTGTGACCGATCCATCCCCATCTTCTTCGCCCAATTTCATTCTCTGCTGTTATCTGCTCTGTTCTCTCCCAGAGTCTGACGTTGCTGATCTTCTCTGGCCAGTGGATTTTCAAAATTCTTCTAAGGCAACTGTTCATGAAGGTCTGTACTCTGTTGACTGTGGTTTTTGTCAATTTCCAAGTCTCTGCTCCATATAGGAGAACTGCTTTTACATTGGAATTGAAAATCCGGACTTTGGTGTGTTGTGACAGCTCTCTGGAACTCCACACTTTTTTCAACTGGAGAAAGGCTGCTCTGGCTTTACCGATTCGTGCTCTGACATCTGCATCAGTGTCGCCTTTTTTGTCTATGATGCTCCCGAGATAGGTGAAGGACTCCACCTCCTCCAACGGGGTGCCAGCAAGCAAGACTGGTTCTTCCCTGGTTGCGTTCAGCCTCATTGTCTTTGTTTTCTGTTTGTGAATGGTGAGGCCCACTTGTGACGAGATGTCAGCAAGCCTCGTGGTCTTGTCCTGCATTTGTTGATGAGTGTGGGACAGTAATGCCAAGTCTTCTGCAAAATCGAGGTCGTCAAGCTGTGTCCACAGTATCCACTGTATTCCACTTCGTCTGTGCTCTGTGGTCATCTTCATGACCCAGTCTATGGCCAGTAGGAAGAGGAACGGAGACAGCAGACACCCCTGCCTGACACCAGTTCTGACCTGGAGCTCCCTGGTGAACTGCCCTTCGTGGATCACGCGACATGTCATGCCATCGTAGCTGCTCTTGATCAGGCGGACGAGCTTTGTGGGTACACCGTAGTGTCGTAGGAGTTTACACAGTGTCTCTCGGTCCACACTGTCAAATGTTTTCTCATAATCCACAAAGTTGACGTACAGCGGGGAGCTCCACTCCAGAGACTGTTCCACGATGATGCGGAGAGTGGCGATCTGGTCTGTACATGATCGGTTCTTCCTGAATCCTGCTTGCTGGTCTTTCAGCTGGGGGTCAACGGAGCTCTTCATTCTCTCCAGGATGATCCTGTTGAATACCTTTCCTGGTACTGACAGCAAGGTGATTCCTCTGTAGTTGGAACACTTGCTGAGGTCGCCTTTCTTGGGAAGCTTGATTAGGTACCCCTCCTTCCAGTCAGTCGGCATCACCTCCTCTTCCCAGATCTTTCCAAACAGTGGGTACAGCATCTCCACTGTTGTCTCTAGGTCTGCTTTCAGAGACTCCGCTGGGATGACATCTGGGCCTGCTGCTTTGCCGTTCTTCAAAAAGGCCACTGCTCTTCTGATCTCTTCCCGGCTGGGTCTGTCACAGCTGATGGGTAGGTCGGTCTCTGCCGGCTGGATGTCTGGGGGTTCGGGTGGGCTATGTCTGTTCAGTAACTCTTCAAAATACTCGGCCCATCTGTCAAGTTGGTCTGCTCTGTCTGCAATAGGTTTGCCTTCTTTGTCTTTTACTGGTCTTTCTGTATGGCCATACTTGCCCGACAATCTTCTGGTAATGTCGTAAAGCTGTTTCATGTTGCCGCTGCCTGCTGCCTTTTCTGCCTCTGCTGCCAGGCTGTCTGTGTAGGCCCTCTTGTCTGCCCTGATACTCTTCTTCATCTCGCGGTTGGCTTCCGAGTGTTCCCCCTGTGCCCTTACTTTGGCTGCTCTCATGCGACTGTTGTTGACAACTGCTTTCTTCTGCTTCCTCACTTCTATCTTCTTCAAGGTCTGTGCCGACAGCCAGTCCTTGTGATGGTGTTTCCTGAACCCTACAGTGTCTTTGCAGGTTGAGTTCAGCGCCTCTCTAACTGCTTTCCACTGCTGCTCTGTGGTGACCGCCTCCTCTTCATTTACTAGCTCCTGTAGCGCTTGAAACCGGTTGGACAGCAAAAGTTTGAACTCTTCTCTAACTCCAGTTTCTCTCAGGAGGCCTACATTATAGTGCTGTCTTCTTGTTGTCTCTGTGCGGCTTTTCTTTAGCTTGAGCTTTATTCTTAAGGGAAGCAGATGGTGGTCGGAGGCGACATCTGCTCCCCTTCTCACTCGGACATCTTGAAGGGATCTTCTAAATTTCTTGCTAATGCAGATATGGTCTATTTGGTTCTCTGTTGTATGGTCAGGTGAGACCCAAGTTGCTTTGTGTATTCTTCTGTGTGGGAAGATGCTGCCTCCAATGACAAGTCGGTTTACAGCACAAAAGTCTACAAACTTCTCCCCGTTCTCACTCATCTCCGAGCCTAGTCCCTGTCTCCCCATCACCTCTTCGTATCCGGTGTTGTCCTCCCCTATTTTGGCATTAAAATCGCCCATGACGATGGTGATGTCTCGCTCCGCACATTTGTCCAAGGCACTCTGGAGTCGGTCGTAGAACTCTTGTTTCTCTTCCTCGTCACTGTCATTAGTGGGCGCATAACACTGGATGACGTTCAGCTTGAGCTTTTTCTTGGTTCTAAAGGCTGCTGTGATAATTCTTGGCCCAAGAGGTTCCCAGCCCATCAGCGCTCTCTGTGCCACTGGTGACAGCATGAATGCTACACCTTCTGTATGGGGGGGTGGGGGGGTTCTCCTCTTCATGACCTGAATACAGAATCATCTCCCCACTTAACAGCCTTTTCTGGCCAGACTGCGTCCATCTGGCTTCACTGATACCTAGCAGGGAAAGGTTGTACTTTTGCATTTCCGCTGCTATCTGGGCGGCCTTGCCGCTCTGGTACATGGTCTTGACGTTCCATGTGCCCATGGTTGTATCCCTGGATAGAAAGAGGCGGCTCGGTCCTGTGGCTTCCGAAGACTTCCGGCTTTCACCACAGGATGTCATAAGTCTTTTGGTAGAAGAACCTTCCTCCTCCAGGAAAGGAATTACTGTTAGTCTTTTCGTCGGCGTTTTTGTAGCTATTTCCGTTTTTGCAGGGTGGGGAAGCTACCCCCACGCCCAACCCCTTTACTAGGAGGACCAGGGGTTTTCTGTCGGGGTCACCTTCCCTTAGACCATGTTGGTTCACGGCACCTTATTTCATTCGGTGCACCCCTCTCACGAGGGACCCCCTATCCACCACCCAGGGGACGTGCTTCAACGCCATATGGTCCCAGCGCGAGGAATCTATCATTTGATTTTGTCCTAATAGAGCAAGTCACTGCTCCGGTTGGCTGTTGATGAACAGCTATGTTGGCAACCCCACTTAATACAGCTGGGGAAAACTCTAGCAATATATATATATATATATATATATATATATATATATATATATATATATATATATATATATATATATATATATATATATATATAATATATATATATATATATATATTGTCAAAACTTAAGTCTATTATTAACATCAAAACATGCTAATTGATTTTAATTCTTATATATAGCCACACATTGACTACGCCTCGACTGATGGGGGATAGCTGCAGCGAGGCTACCTCGCTGTACAAACGCGCAGTTACACTGATTAATCCTATCCCCTGTTTAACCTCTGTTGAGAGGCTTAAGGCAACCGGGCTCCTCTCGCTAAAGAAACACATATTGACCAACAAGTGCATGCTGATGCACAAGACCCTGAACGCGAAAACCCCCTTCTACTTGTCTAAGCTATTTAGTCAAGGCACAAAGATTTAGAGTACCTCCAGGAACAGTCTCGCCATTGAGAGACCCCGTATTGATCTATTTAAATCTAGCCTTTTGTACTCGTGTGCATAGCTGTGGAACGCACTTCCTTTACATTTGCAGCTAACTAAAAGCTTCCCTTTGTTTAGGAAGAGAGTTTTCGAGTACATGTCAAAGGCCAAAAATTTATGATACATAGTCTTTTTTTATAGTTTTTTTAACTTAGTTTGTCTATTTGACTCTTCGCACATCTAACTGCACTGTGACCCCCTCGGCAATATCAGCATTGTGTGTGTGTGTGTGTGTGTGTGTGTGTGTGTGTGTGTGTGCTCGTGAGTGCGTACGTGCTAGCGTGTGTGTGGGTGGGCGTGCGTGCATGTATGTGTATGTGTATGACGTTAAACTGATTTTACTTTGTTTACAAACAAAGCTTATTTTATCAATGTATGAATATGTCATTTGCCTATATTAAATTGTTGTTTTGTGTTTAATCTGTAGTGAAGGACAGATCTTAAAAGAGGCCTGTGCACCCATTGTCTCCATCCTTGAAAAATAAAGTTTCATTTATTGATTCATTAATTCATTCATCCATTCTCTCTCTCTCTCTCTCTCTCTCTCTCTCTGTCTCTCTCTCTCTCTCTCTCTCTGTGCTGTTGCTGGGCATTGAAAGCGGATAATTCATTCCAAAAACATCAGCACAAGACTATTAGATACAGATCAGTTAAACACTTCAACAAGGAAACACTTGTTTGTGATTTAAGTAGCGCGCCCTTCGATACAGTGTACTACCACAATGACCCCAACGATGCTTTCTTTGAGTGGTACGGACTGTTCCTTGGTGTTCTCGATAAACACGCTCCATTAAGAGAAAAACGGGTGAAAAACCCCCAGCTTCCCGCCTGGTTAAGTAAGGAAATCAAGGATGCCATGCAGCTCCGAGATGACTTTAAAAGAAATAAGAATTTTGTAGCTTATCGAAAGCAAAGAAACCATGTTATATATTTAGTGAGGAAAGCTAAAAAAAAAAAACCACTCGGAAGGAGAGTATGTATCGGCAATTTTTGTACGCCCAAAGAAAAACAGCAAGCTGAGAATGATTCTCAACCTCCAAAAGCTAAATCAGGATGTTGAATATCATCATTTCAAAATGGAGACATTTCAAAAAGCCATTACTCTGGTCAGAAAAAAAAATTGCTGGTTTGCTTCTCTTGATTTAAAAGACACTTACTATTCTGTAAATGTTGATGAGAAATCTCAAAATTTCTTAAAGTTCATGTGGAAAGGCCAGCTGTATAGATTTACAGCTTTCCCCAATGGCTGGGCTTGTTGTCCAAGACTGTTCACAAAACTGTTAAAGCCTGTGTTTGCACATCTGCATAGACTTGGGTTTTTATCAACAGGTTTCATTGCTGACTCACTTTTGTTGGGAGATTCTCTAGAAGAGTGTGCGCATAATGTTGAACAAACCATGACTTGACCATGGGGTTTGTTATACATCCTGCCATATCAGTCTTTTTGCTAACACAGTCTATTACGTATCTGGGAGTTGAGATAAACTAAAAAAAAACATGACTGTGTCTTTGACTCAAGAAAGGTAATAAAAAATCTCAGATATGGCATCAAAAATTCTTGGCCAGAACAAAACAACTAATAGAGTTAGCTAGGCTCATAGGTTTGGCAGTGGCTAGTTTTCTAGGGGTTAAATATGGACCTTTGTACTACAGGAATATGGAGGATGATAAAATTAAAGGGTCGAAGGCCAATGCTGATAACTTTGATGCTTTGGTTGTTACTTCAGATGATGCCCGGAAGGAAATACTCTGGTGGGAAACTAATATCAGCAGTGCTTATAATAACATAGAGGTAAAGGAACCGGATTTCATTATTAACTCAGATGCCTCATTGACTGGTTGGGGATGTTTCTGTCAAAACGGGAAAAAACCAGGGGGACATTGGACCTCAGAAGAATCAAGTCAGAGCATCAAAGTGCTAGAACTGAAGGCTGCAATGTTTGCTTTACAGATATAAGCAGCTGAGATGCATGATGCTAGACAGTACAACAGCAGTTGCGTGCTTAACTAAAATGGGCAAAAACCATTCACAAGCCTGTAATTCAGTAACTAAGCAGCTTTGGTTGTTTTGCAATGAAAGAAATATTTGGGTTAGTGCATCTTACACTCCTGGTAAGGCTAATATTGAAGCAGATGAGCAATCAAGACAGTTAAACTTATATACAGAATGGCAGTTAAACCCTGACTTGTTAAAGGAGGCTCTGAGAGAGTTGAGGTTTGAGCCTGAAACTGATCTCTTTGCTTCACGGTTCAACAAACAGTTTAAGGATTATGTGTCTTACAGACCAGACCCAGAGGCGGTTGCTGTTAATGCGTTTGACATTACATGGGCTGATAAAGCCTTTTATGCTTTTTCCCCTTTTAGCCTAATTCCACTTGTTCTGAGGAAAGTTGTGAAAGACGAAGCGCGGGGAGTGATAGTAGTTCCAGAATGGCCAAGCAAACCTGGTATCCGCAACTGGCACGTCTACTCACGGAACAGCCTGCACTGCTCTAGGCAAGGCGAAACCTGCTGAAAATGCCTCAAAACCAAACGCAACTTCATCGCCTGCAAAAAAACTCTTAAATTCCTCATTAATTGCAAGGTTTCTGGCGTAGACTCAGAAAACAGGGCTTTTCGTGCCAAAGTGCAAACATCATGTAATCTTCTTGGCGAAGTAATACCTCAATGGCGTATGCAACCTACATTCGCAAATGAAAAAGGTATGCGAGTAGGCACAGTGTTGATCCGCTTTCGCCATCTTTAAAGGATGGAATACATTTTCTGGCATTCCTCTACAAGACTGGTGCAGGGTACAGTGTAATTTGCATTGCCAGATCAGCTCTTTCAGGATTAATTGAGTTTAGTGACTGTGAGTCCTTTGGAGAAAACAAAATGGTAAAAAAGTTCATCAAGGGTGTTTATGAACTTAGACCCACATTTCCAAAATATGCAACTACATGGAATGTTGATGTTGTCTTTGACTACATCAGATTACTAATGCCACATGACAAACTGTCACTCAAAGAGTTGACACATAAACTGGTCATATTAATTGCGTTGCTGTCAGGACAACGTTGCCAGACTATTGCTAATCTAGCTATAGAATCTATGAAACTCTCAGAGAAGCGGGTGGTCTTCCACATTGACTTTTGTGCGAAACAGACTCGTAAGGGCAGACATTTAGCTCCTATTGAGCTGCTGGCGTATCCAAGTGACAAAAGTGTGTGTGTGTTGTCGCAGTGTTACATCACTATTTACATAGGACAGAGACCAAAATGCCCGTCAACTTTTCTTAGTCGTGCAAAAACCTCATAGACCAGTGGGTCCAGAAACTGTAGGCCGATGGATACGGGATGTTCTCACACGAGCTGGCATAGACACGCATCAATTTGGGGTACATTCAACTCGCGCTGCAAGCACATCAGCAGCAGTCAGCCCTGTCACTCCTGTTAATGTAGTAATGAAAGCGGCCGGTTGGGCCAGTAAGTCGACTTTCACCAAATTCTACAAGAAGTCTCCTGTCACTAACATGGGACAAGCTCTGCTTGATGTTTGTTTCTTCTCAAAGACTGGGGGTGTTTAAGGTGCGTGTTATATACTTATTTGCGAGTCAGTTAGTTTGCACACTAATGTTTCTCTAAAAGCTGCATTTGACCAGCTGTTGCGCCAGTTTGTGGTTATATTATGGGAACATGCGAGTATGAAGAACTGTTCTCGATTTGACCGAGAAATGAAGCAGGAACAGTTGTGTCAAATCCTACCCTTTGCAGCCAGTGCCCTCCCATGGAGTTTTAAATAATATAATTGGTTATTATAAAATTAGTTGATTGATTGTACATTGCTTAACGTCCCGACAGCAACAAGGCTTTCTCAGGACGTGCCTGCACTGCTTGTGAAAAAAAAAACTAAACAGAACATTGAATGTATGTCACCAGCCGGTCAAATACATTAAATAAACCTAAGACATGAGGCCTAAATAAAGCTAAGACCATTTAGCAACACACATCCAATATCAAGAGCTACAGGCAGTGCAGACAGTAGGGAGAGTTTTAAAAAGGCAAATACAGGTGAATGGACCAAGGGTAGACAGAAACACATGCCCCAGAATAGAGAGAAAAACTCACCCTGTGGGGCTGACCAGGGTGACCCTGAGAACTAAAAAGTACCTAACCCCACCCAAGTCCCCCAGGGCAGACCCGGGTGGGGGTATAAAATTAGTGTGGCAGACTCTCTCAAGTGTAAACTAGTGCGCATGCGTGACCTCTTCTTCATTTGACACAACTGTTCCTGCTTCAGTTCTCGATCAAATCGAGGACAGTGCTTCATACTTTCATGGTAAGTACTCGCATGTTGCCATAATTATGCCTCATCTATTTGAGATGGTAGTAGCGATGCTATTTTAAAATGTCTGAACTCGCTCCACAGAAGAGCCATAAACTAATTGTAGACAGACCCTCGGAAGTCATTAGTATCGACAACAAGTTCAAGCTGTTAGACATTTTGCCACGTAAAAAACAGTTTATGTATAATAAATTGGTGCTCATGCGCAAAATCACCCTCTCAAAAATACCAGCCTATTTCAATAGTTTGTTCCACTTTGCTCATACGAGGTCCAGTCGAACACCAGGGAACAATCTTCTGGTACCGATGTCACGGCTGGACATGTATAGGTCGTCATTGTCCTATTCTGGTGCAAAGTTATGGAACTCTATTCCTGCGGATGTTAGAGCCGCGCCATCGCTTAAAACTTGCAAGACCAAGCTGCTGAAACATCTAGGCAAATATTTTTTAAAAATTCTTACATGTAGCATTCCATGCCTTGTGCGGCATTTCAATGATAGTCTGCCGTGAATTCTCTTGTAATATTTATGAGCGCGTGTAATATACCAGCAAGCCGCATTATGTAATATCTATCACCATATGGTTGATTGTACATTGCTTAACGTCCCGACAGCAACAAGGCTTTCTCAGGACGTGCCTGCACTGCTTGTGAAAAAAAAAAACAACTAAACAGAACATTGAATGTATGTCGCCAGCCGGTCAAATACATTAAATAAACCTAACACATGTGCCTAAATAAAGCTAAGACCATTTAGCAACACACATCCAATATCAAGAGCTACAGGCAGTGCAGACAGTAGGGAGAGTTTTAAAAAGGCAAATACAGGTGAAGGGACAAAGGGTAGACAGAAACACATGCCCCAGAATAGAGAGATAAACCCACCCTGTGGGGCTGACCAGGGTGACCCTGGGAACTAAAAAATACCTAACCCCACCCAAGTCCCCCAGGGCAGACCCGGGTGGGGCTATCACCATATGGACTTGGCTGGCCAGACGGGATGCCGTGGATAGACACAGTTGAGACATAAACGCTCGTACCGCGTGGCAGTATTATAGTTTTCTTCGCGTCAACCCACGCGGGCGATGGTTGCGGGGTCATCGACCGTAAGATTACTATTACTGCAGACTATAGCAGCTAACTGTGCGCGGTTTTGGCGCGGAGGCTGTCGCATATGTGTGTGTTTGTCTGTGTGTGTGTGTGTGTGTGTGTGTGTGTGTGTGTGTGTGTGTGTGTGTGTGTGCACGCGCGCATCCGTACGTGCTTGCGCATGTACGCGCGTGTGTGTATGTGTTGTATGTATGTTTGTTGGTGCGAGCCGTGCTGATTTTCATGATGACTGAGAACAATAGCGGGTTCGTGTACAAAATCCGTTATGCTATTTACATTTGCTGTAGTATAGTTTTTTAGTGATAGGCAATGTATGTGTACGTGATATATGTGTGTGTTTGTGTGTGTGTGCGTGGCGGTGTGTGTGTGTGTGTGTGTGTGTGTGTGTGTGTGTGTGTGTGTGTGTGTGTGTGTGTGCGGTGTGTGTGTGTGTGTGTGTATGTGTGTGCGTGTGTAAAGGGTTGTGCAGGGTTGTGCTTGGCACCTGTAGGCTACAAGCTAATATGGCACAAACCTGTGCACACGGCAATTGCACACGGGCGCGCGTGTGTGTGTGTGTGTGGGGGTAAGAGCCGAGTGATTTTATGTACGTTATTTTGTTTTGTAGTGTGTAGCAAGGACAAGAATGAAAACAGGTCTGCGCACCTATTCTTTTATCCTTGGAAAATAAAGTTTCATTCATTCTCTCTCTCTCTCTCTCTCTCACACACACACACACACACACACACACACAGTCTCCGTGTGTGTGTGTCCGCGCGTACTTGTATACGTGTTGTTGTGTGAGTGTGTGTTTGTGTGTGCATTTGCATGCGCGTTTGTGTGTGAGCGTGTTGTGTGTGCGTGCGTGCATGCGTGTGTGTGTGTGTGTGTGTTTGATCACGTGCTAAACAAAAAAATATGCTGTAAGGTCTTCAAATAAACCAGCCTTTCTACTTGTTGCCAAATTAAGCAAACATCAAGAGCAGGACAAATCAATGTTGAACTTTTTTTTGATTTCAGTCAGCATAGAGATCTGAATAAATTTACCTTTAAAAAAAATCGATTAATTTATGAGACACTCAGTTCAACTTATTTGAAGATGAAAATCGAAATTTGGATAATATATGTCTGGACATTCGATTTCGGCGTATTCAACTGTTAAACTTCAATTACTGTTATATTGCCCTGCTCACTCGCTTACAAAAACTCGCACAACTCAAGTCTTACACAAACGTACATTTAAATACGATATAAATCCTTTTTAAATGGTATGATAAGCCGTGGCAAAAAAATAAATAAATAAATAAATAAATAAAATAAAATAGAAATTTGAATTCCCCAGTGTTTTTAAATGTCGAGGGACTCGAGCGATAGTCGCGGACTGACACATCACCCCTTGATCCAAAGGATTTGCATACGACATCTGCGGCGCATAGGTATCGGCGTGCGCTTGGCAGACTACCAGACCGCTCACTCGACATTCAGATCAACAGAATACTGTATTCAGCGGGTCGTTATGAGATTGCAGATTAAAAAGACAACTGTAGAACACAGCTACTCAGTGAAAGCATGACACTAAGTCGCGTGAACTTAAGTCCGTCATACTGTACAACAAGAAAATCATACCTTGTATTACATGTGGCGGTCACTGACTAATTCAGTTATCTGACAGAAGCGGTGCCGTTGCCTCTGACTGTTCGCCGACATTACTCATGACAGTCTGAGCTCTTCCGGTTCAGCAGCCGATAAACTGAATTGCGCATGACTAGAACGGCCTACGTTGAAATCCTGCTGAAGATCAGCTGTTAGTTTTTGTTTTCATCACCATTACAAGGCGACTCTTTATGATGTTTGCCTCAAAACTGAAGCAGTGGAACTAAGGACACAGCGGTAAACGCAGCCGCAGTCTACACTGAAAGGTTGCTAAGGGCCTTTAGTGCTTGCCGCGGAGAAAAAGTGATCAACTGAAGTTCTCCATTTCTCCACACTACGTAGCCTGACATGTATACAATGCATAAAGAACAAGATACCCCTACCTCCTACGGAGAGAGAGAGAGAGAGAGAGAGAGAGAGAGAGAGAGCTAGCTTTCGCGAACTATATACCAGGCCGCCTCGCATTCCATTCTGCCACTCCCCCTTTGCCCGACTGGTAGGCTGCTGCTGCAAAATGGCGAACCGTCAGTAGAGCCAGAGCGGCCTAGTCGGGTAACGGCAACAGGTGTGCGGCGCCTAACTAGATTGTCAAAATTCGCGCAAAAAAAAAAAAAAAAAAAAAAAAAAGAAAAAAGGATGAACATATATCTGAACATTTATCTGAACATACGACTATACTTCACTTTGAGAAACAACGTGCAACAGGCATTTTGCTGCTGCGTCTGGGAGGCAGAATGGAAAGATGCTGAAGCTACAGCATCAATGAAGCATGTTTCACATCTTTGTAGAAACTGTATGCGTCTAGTTCAGTTTACACTAAAACGACTCGGTTATACGTACGAAAGTTCAAAGAAGAAATGGAGAAAGAAACACGCTTAGAAACGTCAGTTACAACACAAAATATTAAAATTTCGGGTAAAAATGCTCTTTTTCAAATTAGACAAACAAACAAGTAGAGAGATCAGTCGCACTTATCTTCATATATCGCAGAAGTAATTTGGCGACACGTGTCAGTTTTGCCTGTTGAGTTGCCACATTCCTGCTGCGATATATGAAGATAAGTAGCGACGGATTTATCTTTTTGTTAGTGTTTGTCTATTTTGCAAAAGGGTATTTACCCGAAATATTAATATTTTGTGTTGTAATTGATTTTTCTAAGCCTGTTTCTTTCTTCGTTGTGTGCTTCTTTGCAGTTTTACATGCTTGGCAGTCACCTTTTTGGTCTGCCTTTGTGCAAGACAGCTCAGTATATATCAGACTTACTAACGTTCATTTCAGTGTTTGCTCTTTCTCGGTCTCTCTGTCATTTTATATGCGTTTAAATACACAATGCCTTTACGTCACTTTTATCTTGCATGCGCTCAAGTGACCTGCCATGTCAGTCACTGACCGCTATGTGTTCTTGTTTAGGATAGTATATTGCGTCGAGTAGTCTTAAAAAGAAACTCGGTCGTTTCTTCTTTTTTTTTTCGAGGAAGGGGGAATTGGGATGAAACTCTATGCTCATGCATAGTGTTCACACAGTAGGTTAAATACGGTACAGTAGTTGTCAACGGTTTGTTTGTGCCGATAGTCCGTGTGACACGAGATCCACGTGGAATCTTTAAGACATGGTTAATACGGGGAGTTTAGTGAGTTGTAGGCAAAAGTTTAGTCTGGCAGAGCGGTAGAAACATTAGTACGGGGCTTTATCGTCAGCTTGGACAGATGTATGTGAGACACCTAACCCGTATTCCAAGACTCTGAAACCTAGAATTCAGAGTGCTTGTCGAGAGTGGAGCGACGGACGCCGAGACGTCAGTCACCAGGGACCTAATGCGAGGTCATCTCTCCAGCTCTTCACTCAGGGAGTGAGCGATCGGGACCGAGACACCCGAGTCACAGCGAGAACTGCGCTACGCTACGGGTAACGAGGACGTCAGCGATACGATAGACAGGACGACTCGAGGAGCGTACAACGAAGGACTTACACGACTAGACGTGAGAAGGACTAACGTAACCAGGCGAAAACATCAAACAGGTTGGATAGTGAGAAGCTAATACCTAACCTGGCCGTGATATTGTGTGTATGTGGTAGTGGTGTATATTGGTGTGATAGTTGTGAACGTTCTTCTTATATTGTTTATCTTGTATAAAAGTTACTTTAGAAAGGGAGCCCGTGTGTTGAGTTTTACCGCATGAATGCGCCCGTCTGAGTCAGTGGCGGTGTCTGTTGTGCGAGAGTATGTGCGTACGACTGGGGCAAGTCTGCGTGCGTTACATGTGTGCGTGTGTGTGTGTGTGTGTGTGTGTGTGTGTGTGTGTGTGTGTGTGTGTGTGTGTGTGAGTGTGTATGTGTCAGTGTGAGTGTGTGTATGTGTGTGAGTGTGTGTCTCAGTGTGTGTGTGTGCCAGTGTGTGTGTGTGTGCCGGTGTCCGGTGTTTGTGATCTCAAAGAAAACTTGCAACCTCTTTAATATCATAAACATCGGCAAGTGTTTAATTGACACTCGGCCGGCGACCAACAAACTAATGCTGAAAACTGACCCAACTGGACACGGGTAATGCCGCCTCGTCAGATCATAGTTTTACGCTCAGGCTCTTTCCCCTATTCAACTCGAGTCAAACGGAACAATCTGTTTATCATAAATTAAAATAATAATTGAAATCAAAGGAAAGGTGTAAATAGCATGCAAAAACTTGTTTCACAGTGAAGGAAGAGAAATCGCAGTGATTGTACACAACAACTGACGGTACACGCCTTCGTCTGCTTTTCGTGCTGTAGTAAACACCGCCGCTCAGTTTGTGGCGTGTCGATAGGCTCGCTGCCTTTTGCTAGCACATTCGGGAGGGCAGGGGGTGGCTCTCCCCCTCCCACAGCAGCGTTGGCCAGCTGGCTTCACTTTTGCAAGTAAGGCCAGATAAGAAGTGCTCTCTCTCTCTCTCTCTCTCTCTCTCTCTCTCTCTCTCTCTCTCTCTCTCTCTCTCTCTCTCTCTCTCTCTCTCTCTCTCTCTTTCCGTAGGGGTATACTATTTGGTCGCACACACCGTGACTACCGGCCAAATCAGTATTATGCGCTCAGTTCAAAGCACAGACTCGGGTAAAGAAAAAGAAATCTCATTCAGTTCCAATATTGATTAAAGTGATGACAAAATATCATCCGAGTGTCAGTATGACAAGCAACTTTATTCTGAATTAGATTCATAAGGTACCTTACTGCACTGGAAATGTTCTGTGTACACGGCGTTTTGTGTATTATTGTACATGCGTTTGGGATAGTCTGTGAATGGGAGTATGTCTTCGGAATGGCGACATTTTTCAAGATTCGCAAGAAATATACATGCAACGATTTACGTAGAGAGTCCCCCGCAATTTCTGTAAGTTTCACCCTTCTTTCGCATCACCTTCAATATTTCAATACAACGTCAAGGGCGGCGGCAGTGCATCAGATCTATCAGTGAAGCAACACACGTCGAACAGAAAACAGAGTCTGGCCGAAAGGTTCATTCACTGTTCAGTGATGATGTTCATTTTGCATGATGATGAAGATGAGGGTGATTATATGATGATGCCATGGTGGTCCATGTGGTTGGGGACTGCGTGACAGGGCCGCATTCCACGCTTCCTGTCATAAATATCCTGGTGTTAACCAGGCCCGGGAACTGCGGACAGTAAGACTGTTTGCTAATAGGACCTGTCTTCTTTCAGTCTCTTTACACTTTTTTTTTTCTCATTGGCCTGACACTATTCCATTTTTCCCCTTGGTCGTTCGTTCTCAAAGAAACGGGAATCCCCTTGTCACATGTTACCAACGTAACATGTGATCAGTAGACTCCCTTATAACACTGTCCGACTGATGTCTGCATTACTCGCTGTGCAAAGCGTTTTCCCCAAATTTATCTTTGGCCAATTACATTTCTCGTTACAAACATACCTAAATCTCCATTCAGTCAAAACTCGAAACAAAAATATGCCAATAAATAAATAATTTACGGAGCTACACAACAAAAAAGTACTATACGTAGGTGTTCTGTGATACCACTGGTACTAGTTTCATACAAAACACAACTGAATATTGGATACGTTAGATAATATCAGCGACAGTAAAATTCAACTGAAGTGAAGGCCCTAACACGTACTGGCCACGGTATTTGAAACAGCGATGAAACGAAAAGCTGGACAATAAAAATCGAGGGGGTTACGCGCGAGTTTGTTGACCGATAGTCGGAAGTATGGAGATTTACGTCCCCTGAATCTCTAGGTCACACGCAAAGTTTGAGGTCCTTTCAAGGGTACACTTCACGCTTATACTTTTTTTACAGTTGAAGACAAAATCGTTGTATTACCAGCTAGGCTTTGTCAGTGGTTCTTTTCGCCTCTCGGGTCCGGTCAGGGGGGTCAATGTCGAACAATGTAAGATCTCGGGCTCCTAGACTGTTGCGTCCGACACGGCTGACCCCCCCCCCCCCACCCACCCCCTCCCCGCCCCCCCCCCCCCCCTGACCGGACCCTCGAGGCGACAAGAAACACTGGCAACATCTAACTCGTAATGCAACTAATAATATGACTGAGATCCACGAAGACCAATGAAGGCTCATTTAATTTCTAAGATTTATCACTTAATATCAACTGAGATGTTTTATATGAAGTGAAAGTAAATTTGTCCAACAATGATTTTGTGGTGAAAGGTTTACTGTCACCATGTCCAATTGGAGCTCAATTGGGTCAACATTTGTATAGATCCTTTTCATTGCCCCGTCTTTGCAATCACCTCTATGGTGGACAATGGACGTTGAGCCCTGAACGTTTAACGTTTATGAAAGGTCACTGACTGACGGTTTCATGATGTATAATCGGTAAGGATACAGGTGTAGGGCGTGTGAGGCTGAACATGCACAAAACAAATTATTATATCAAATCAGAAAAGAAGGGCGCCTTTGCCGCTATGAAAAAGATGGAACTTTATTCAAACAGGCACATTTCATTGTATAATATTAGTCATCTTAAAAAAAAACTCTAACTCTAGGCCATCACTTTATCTAGCAACGGGATTCGGAATTTATACGGAAGGAATGAGGCATCGCTGAAGTAAAATAGTCTGGTAATCCAATTGTGCGCGCAAACTGACAAGTTAAATAATTGGAAGAAATTGTTTGTCCAGCATGTGAGCCTGCGAGTGAGAACTGACGATGTTCGCAATGTGGCATAGAGAAACAGATAGCGTCCCGCCTCTAAATTTAATCTTTTCCTTTACTAACCCCCGCCCCCCCCCCCCCCTCCCCCTTTTACGATATGAGAGTGCTCGTGCAAATCTTAATAATCCGGTTGCAAGATGGGGCACCGTCATCATGTCAATTACTGAATAGAAGCAGCGAGAATGGAACATTTCAGCCGTCAGTAAGACGACCCCCACCCCCCTCTTCCCCTCCCCCCACACACACTATTTCCATTTACTATAACTTTAAAACTCTTACTACAGCAACCTCCCCCCCCCCCCCCCGCACCATCCCCCCTTCCACCCCCCTCCCCCCAAGCACACACACACACACACACACACACACACACACACACACACACACACACACACACACACACACACACACACACACACACACACACACACACACAATGCAAGGGTGAGCCGTGAGCCCATTCCCGCTGCAAAGGCCACTGATCAGCATCCGTATAAGCACACGTATAAGCGGCAGTCTGTGAATCATTGAATATTAACAAAGTAGGTATAGACAAACAACCAGCAGATGAGTTGTCCCCAAGCCCCCAACCCCCACCCCCACACTCCACCCGCTATCCCCACCTCTCGCCTCTGTTTCGGTAATTAAAACACAAGAATTGAATTGAATATGGCAGGAAAAATACTCGTTAATTTTATTTAAAACGCTGCGCCCCCCCCCCCCCCCTCCCTCCAATCCCCCTGATCGCGGGTCTGAAAAAACGTACAAACAAGATCTTTTTGGGTGTCAATATTTTTTGGGAATATGAGCGCTCGTCTTTTTATTTTAGAAGCAAAACACCCCTGTATCTCCCTTAAATATAACGAACATATCAAACGAATGCGGAAGAAATTCAATTGTTATAAGGTTCAGGTTTCATGTTTCTGCCAGTTCATGAAATTTATCAGTCAAACATTAGCAGTTAATGAGGACTGTAAATATGTTGTCCGACATTGTTTGCATCTTGTGGTTTCTAACGTTCAGAAATTCAGTCTGCAGAGGACAAAGTTCATGTACGTAAGCTGTAAGGCATTTTACAACACTCCTCTAGTAATGTTTAAATTGTATCGAAATGCAAATTTTCTATTGTTAAACATGCATTTCACTTATTGATATGACCGGGTGTCTTAAGATGCCGTGTGTGATTTTGTAATGTCAGGTTGTACACACAGTTTACCTACCTGTTGTCTCTCGACTGACTTTCAGTCGAATGTACTCTCTCTCTCACGCAGGCCTAGCAAAGCCCATGCCGGGATTATAGGTGTTTACAAGCGGAAGGTTCACCATTACTTTCTCCGAGCTGGTAATTGTACAAAGTGCATAGTACATATATTTTTTTCACACTATCCATTCAGTCAAGCCTACGTGCAAAATAAAACGCGTAGAAATGTACACAAGATTACGATCTCAGGAAAACCGTCGCCTAAGTTCTGTTGTGACACACAAAGCCGAAATACACCCAGCATAGGGCAAGGTATACCAGCTCAGCATTACTGTCAGTCTCCTACTTCCATCAAGCGGTTTCCTTGCGAGGTCACATTCTTGTAGGTCTCGTTCAAGCGCCCAGTCAGTGACGCCATGTCTCTGGTGACCTCTATTGTAGCGTCAAGTGAAGTGCTCCTACTGTTCAAACTTACCGGTACAAAACGGAGTTATTTCATAGACACCTTGCCTCACATTCATAACTTTCTGTTTCAGGTGAATTTCTCTTCCCCACGCTCAACACTAGGTCTACTCTCACCGTCACAGAAAATGATACAATTAAACTACAGTTCAAACTGTCAAATGTCGACTGTATTAAGTTTGGTCAGCAAATGATCGTTATAAGGACAAGTGATGGCAATAATCGGCCTTGCGAAATTGACATCCTAAATGGAATATGCTATGAATCAGGTTTTTGTGACTGTTATGAAACTGGACAGTACACGTTGACCATGAACGTCACAAGAGATGACCGCCGTGTGTGGCTATGGCAGCTGTTCACCAGGGATCCTTTACATGGTCAGGACCAGAAGACAACTGAACGGAGACTCACTTTCGACGTTAAATGTAAGTAGAAATCTATGAATTATCATAATAACATTAAGCGTTGTGGGAGTTGTTATCGCTGACTTTTGTTATTACCGACATTGTAATGAACGAAGTATGTTACTGCATCAGTATCAGGTTACTGAGCTGCTTGCAGGTATCGG
>BTPG01000003.1:25912996-25955496 GCA_036245525.1 Semisulcospira habei | reverse complement strand
GACGAACCAAGCGTTTAAAGGGTGGGGCCAGTACTGCGCACACTGCACTCCACCAAAAAGCTACACCGCGCAGGCTTCAGGAAACGCCCACGGACCATGACACTGACCATTCCAAGTCCTGTAGCGACGGGCGAGGGGCGAAACGGCAGGTGAAAGATGTCACTGGAAGCCGCAGTCTCAAACCTGCATTTAGGCGGTTCAGGATATTGGTCGCCTGATGTTGACCTGGGGATGACAACGTCACTCGGCACACCCTGAACGACCAAGCAGCCTTCTCCAGGGACAGCACTGCTTGCTCCACACGGAGAGGGGCCTAGAAAACGTGGCATATCCAAAGCTCGTCCCCTCGCAACCCCAGTTGGCTATCCGCGGTCAACGGGCATCTTCTCCTGCGGTCAGAAAACAAGAAAGAATAACGGATCCACTCCCATGACGACCACGACCGGACTCAACGTAGCATGCTGGAACATCCGAACCATGCTCGACAAAGCAGACAGCGGACGCCCCGAACGTCGCTCCGCCCTCATTGCCCATGAATTGCGGAGGTTAAACATCGACATCGCCGCGCTCAGCAAAGTACGCCTTCCGGACGAAGGCAGCCTCCAAGAACTTGGCGCTGGCTACACCCTCTACTGGTCAGGCAGGCCTGCATCAGAAAGACGGCTCTCAGGCGTGGGCGTCATCAAGACCTCCATTGCGACTAAGTTGGAAAATCTACCAACGGGTCACTCAGACCGCATCATGTCCATGCGCCTCCCACTGAGACACCAGCAACACGTCACCCTTCTCAGCGTGTACTCCCCACCCCTCCTGGCAGAGCATGCAGAAAAGGACAAGTTTTACACTGACCTGCACAGCCTCCTACAGAGCACCCGTGCAGACGACAAAGTCATCATCCTTGGCGACTTCAACGCCTTAGTGGGCCAAGACTCTGAAGCCTGGAAAGGAGTCCTCGGCAAGCATGGTCGGGAACTGCAATGACAATGGCCGCTTACTGTTGGAGTTCTGTGCAGAGCAGCAACTGGTCATCACCAGCACTACTTTTCAGCAAAATGACAGTCGAAAGACCACCTGGATGCATCCTCGCTCCAAACACTGGCAACTTATCGACAATGTTCTAGTGCGTCAGAGGGACCGCAGTGACGTCCTCCTCACCAGAGTGATGCCCAGCGGAGAGTGCCACACTGACCATCGCCTTGTCCGCTGCAAACTCAAGCTCCACTTCAAGCCAAAACCCAAGAAATGGAGACCCCCAAGAAAAAGCTTGATGTTGCCAGCCTTCACCGTGATGACGTGAAAGCTGCCTTTCAGACAGATTTACAGCGCAGGTTCAAAGACACAGCGGGCCCAGCAGACTCCTCCCCTGAAACACTCTGGGGACAACTGAAAATTGCTATTGCAAAATCATATGCAGAAGTCTTCGGTTTCGCTAGAAAGAGGAACAAAGACTGGTTTGACGAAAACGATGTAGAGACCCAAGAACATCTAACAAAAAAAAAAAAAAAAAAAAAAAAGAGCCGCCCATCAGGCCCACCTAGACCAGCCTTCCTGCCCAGTGAAGAAGTCTGCCTTCCGCCTCGTCTGCAGCAGTCTCCAGCGCAAGCTCAGAGATCTCCAGAACGAGTGGTGGACCAAACTTACAACGGTGACTACAGGGGCTTCTACGAAGCACTGAAAGCAGTGTATGGCCCCAGGCACCTGATACAACGTCCCCTGCGAAGCGCTTATGGCCAGACACTCTTCACAGATAATACCTCAAACTTGAACCGCTGGTCGGAATACTTTCAGATCCTTTTCAGCGCTGAGCGCACTGTCCAATAAGCAGTCATCCTCCAAATCCCACACCTCCCAGTAAAGGTTGAATTAGACGAACCGCCCACCGCTGAAGAGACCCTCACAGCCATCCACCAGCTCAAGAGTGGCAAAGCAGCAGGCATTGATGGAATACCACCAGAGATCTGGAAACATGGAGGCACAGCACTGCACAACAAGATCCACGACCTCTTTCTCTGCTGCTGGGAGGAAGGAACACTACCGTGATGCAGTCATTATCACCCTGTACAAGAACAAAGGCGAGAAGTCTGACTGCTCCAACTATCTTGGAATTACCCTGCTGTCCATTGCCGCTCCTGAATCGGCTGGTACCAGCCATCGCTGAAGACCACCTCCCAGAGGGCCAGTGTGGCTTCAGAGCAAACAGGAGCACCACCGATATGGTCTTTGTGCTGAGACAGCTTCAGGAGAAGTGCCGCGAGCAGAACAAAGTGCTGTACGTAACGTTTGTCGACCTGACAAAAGCATTCGACACTGTGACCTGGCACGACATGTGGCAGATCCTGGAGCAACTTGGCTGTCTCCCAAAATTCCTCAGCATGATCGAGGACCAGCAAGGCCAGGTCAGACACAACAATGACCTCTCAGAACCATACCCCATTCTCAACGGTGTAAAGCAGGGCTGTGTGGTGACACCGACCCTCTTCACCATCTTTTTTATCATGAAGTTGAAGCAGGCCACAGTGGACCTCCATGATGACGACGCAGTGTGCATCAGGTATCGTATCGATGGCAGTCTGTTCAACCTCAGACGACTGCAGGCCCACACCAAAACCCTAGACCAACTGATTCGTGAGCTGCTTGTTGCTGATGCTGCTGCACTCGTTGCACATACAGAGAGAGCCTTGCAGCGCATCACATCATGCTTCGCAGACGCTGCCCAGCTCTTTGGACTAGAGGTCAGTATGAAAAAGACAGAGGTCCTCCATCAGCCGGCACCCAAGGAAATGCATCGCCCTCCTCACATCACCATCGGCGAGACTGAACTAAAGTCAGTGCACCAGTTTACTTACATTGGCTGCATTATCACGTCGGACGCCAAGCTGGACAAGGAGCTTGACAGCAGGCTGGCAAAAGCGAACAGCGCTTTCGGGCGACTATTCAAGCGGGTGTAGCACAATCAACAGCTCAAAAACGGGCACCAAGATCAGCGTGCACAGAGCTGTCGTCCTCACCACCCTGCTGTATGGTTCCAAGTCCTGGGCCCTCTACCGCAGCCAACAACGACTCTTCGAACGCTTCCACCGATGCTGCCTGCGTACCATCCTGGGCATTCACTGGAGTGACTATGTCACCAACGTCGAGGTCCTTGAACAGGCTGAAACTGTGAGGATCCTGGGCATTCACTGGAGTGACTATGTCATCAACGTCGAGGTCCTTGAACAGGCTGGAACTGTGAGCATCGAGGCTCTGCTGCTGCGGACACAGCTTCGCTGGGCGAGGCATGTCTCCAGGATGGAAGATCATCGCCTAACAAAGATCATCTCGTTCGGCGAGCTTGCCACTGGACTCCGAGACAGAGAGGCACCAAAAAAGAGATACAAAGACTGTCTCAAGAAGTCACTTAGTGCCTGCCAAATCGACCACCGCCAGTGGTCTTCGCTTGCTGCGGACCGTGACACCTGGCGCCATATGGGCCCCAGTGTTTCCCCGGCCGATGGCGTAAGTGCTCGCACTTGAGACCGTAATGCCAGCTGCTCCGCGGGCAGTCGAAAACCACGCTTTCTCTATTTATCTGTTGTAGATGGATAGTAAGTCAGTGCGGGCATTCAGAGCATGGACCGGATCTGGTTACTGGTTACTCAACATAGCAGATCTGGAGCTGATACCCCCACGAAAACGCTTAAGAAGAAACCGGGCCCATATGCTCCACCATTCACAAAGCAGCCGTCTCCTTTGAGGACTCTCGCTGAGCTAACTTTAAGGACAAGCGGCTCAGGAGAAAAACAGAGATTCCGCAACTCAGAACCCTGGCCAGACCTCCCCCTGCAGACACTGCGGTCGAACCTGCCTGTCCCCGTTTGGCCTCCGCAGCCACGAACAGGCCTGCAGACGTCGTGGGCAACCCCTATAAAATCTTCGTTCGCGAAGTCAAGCCAAGAGAAATCAACAAGATGATAATATTGAGTATGTTGTTTTTTTTATTGAGAACTGCTGGGTGTGAGCGGGTGGAAGCGGGGGGTGGGGCGGGGGTGGGGGGGGGGGGATGGGTGGGTGGGGGGAGGGAAGGGATCCATTGAAACTGGATAAAAGGCGTCCAGGTAATGATGTCTCAGCATATTCATCCTACACTAACGTGTTTCTTTTTTTACATGATAATGACAGTGTATAATTTATATTCATGCATTCTTGGTGCGGGAGTAGAGGTAGTAATGGAGAAGGAAGATATACTTTAAAATTAACGCCATGCGAATAAGTTATATGTACAATGAAATCGTATTAGATATGGGAGAGAGGACGCATGCTGGAAAAGTGAACATCGAAAGTTGTGCGAGTTCTTTGAGTAGATTCCCGGCATTCAACCCAAACATTCAGCAATGTGTCAGTGTACACACTCAGCCTCCAACTTTCAGTGTTCAAATTGATGTACATACTTTGACGAGTGTCACACTCCTAAATTGACTTCAGCGTAGAAATGCATCCAGCATGAAAGTGGGGTAAGTGGTGGCAGGTAATTTCTTTTCGCCTGTGTGTTGCAGCCACAACATGGGGCTAAAAACACCACCATTACATCTATGTTATTCGGTGGTTCCAGCCGTCTGTCAGCCAGCTAATGCAACCGTCCCCGTATTAATTTAAATACAAGAACAATAAAAAATGTTGTTGAAAATGGTAAATTTACATAGCCTGTGAATGAATTTCAGTCTATATAAGGCAGCAATTAATCCTAATCAGTCAGTTTCTATTATCATGGCTATAAATCATAAAAATCATTATAGGTCAGTTTCTATGCATAAAAATATGGGCGTTAAACTGAAATAATCATAATTAATCGATGTATGTTTAATTTATCTGTGTCGGATTAGGAGTGGAAAAGTTGTAGTCCTGTCTTTGGATTGCCAGTAATACAACATCCAGGCAGTTTTCATCCGTTAACCCAGCCAATGGAGTAATAGAACTATATGTATACTTTACTTTTAAACAAAGGCTACGCCCAAAACCAAAAATGCACTCAATCAGATTAGCTCCAGGGGACGTAATTTTTCATTCGATTCTGAGGATGCTCTTGCTGTGCTAATGCCATGGAATTCCAGGCTGGTAAGCTTGCATTGCGTTACCAGGACATCAGCTGCCCTTTTTGTGACTGCATCGCTCACTAGATCTAGAAAGAGAGGGTTAGTGGGAGAGAAAGAATGACAGGCCTATCATTTTAAGCGGTCACAAAAAGGGCAGATGATGTCCTGATGACACAATGCAAGCTTACCAACCTAACTGCGGTGTTCAGACAAAACACGTGAATGGCAGACGACTGCGGCATATCGCTGTCGACTCAGCGCGTGGATTTCGTCTGACTACGGAGACATCGGTGCTTTGTATAACCATGCGAGTAAATCTACGTATAAACAGAGCGCGCATAATTGCGGAACATGCCAGCTAGTTTGTTTAGTTAGTTCTTTTCTCAGGTTGTCGATATCACCAGATGACGTCTCGTCAACTTCACTAGTCAGTGCAGCGACTGGCGTCTGTTATCCGTTCGTGTGTGCATAAGTAAAGGATATAGATTTCGAGCCTCCGTACACACTAAGAAGTATATCATTACTGCTACACAGAAGGAGCTTGTTAATGTTGCAGTATGAAAATATTTCCCGTTTTGAAACTTGACATGCAAGTATTATCAAGATCGAGTTTTCTTGGCGCGCAAGGGACTTTGGGAAGGAAAGTATATCAAGAAAATTCATGAATTTTGTTTTCTTCTTTGCGTGGTGCTTTTCTTTGTGTATTTTTTTTCTTCATCTTGATGGCAGACAGTTGATGCATACTGTGTGTGACTAGCTTTGTTTATATATATATATATATATATATATATATATATATATATATATATATATATATATATATATATATATATATATATATATATATATATATATATATATATATATATATATAATAATAATAATTACGGTATTTATAATGCACTTATCTTATAATAATTATAACTCTAAGCGCGCACTCACAACTCGCGCACGCATGCGCACGCTTTAGACAATGACTCACGTACCACAAACAGTGAAATACATTACGACGGTCGGCTCGGGGTGGGGAGTGTGGTGATATAGTGCTAGAACTGTTGAAAGAGGTGAGTTTTGAGGGTGGACTGGAAGGAGGAGAGAGAGTGTTTCTGACGGAGAGAGAGTGGGGGAGTGTTCCAGGTGGATGGACCGTAGACGGAGAAGGAGCGGGTGCCGAAAGTGTTGAGTTTGGTGCGGGGGATGTGGAGGCGGAGAGGGTCGGAGGGAGAGCGGAGGGAGCGGGAAGGTGTGTAGGGGTGGAGTAAGTTGGAGCGTAGTTGTTCGGGGATTGGTAGCAGAGAGACAGAATTTTGTATTGGATGCGTTGGGGGATGGGGAGCCAGTGAAGGAGTTTGAGCAGGGGAGTGATGTGGTCGGATTTTTTCTTTCTGATGACGAGGCGGGCAGCGTTGTTCTGGATGCGTTGGAGAGTGAAAGTGGTGGAGTGAGGGAGCCCGGGAAAGGAGAAAGTTGCAGTAGTCGATGCGAGATAAGATGAGAGAGACAGCAAGTTTGGTGGCAGCTTCGGTGGTGAGGTATTTTCTGATCTGACTGATGCGGCGGAGGTGGAAATAGCATGCCTGGGCCGTGGCGGAGACGAAGCTGGTCATGGACAGAGAGGAATCGAGGATAACGCCGAGGTTCTTGGCCGAGTCAGAGAGGGAGATGGGAGTGCTATCGAGTTGAAGATGGAGAGAGGGAGGGAGCTGGGAGAGTTTCTGGCGAGTGCCTACCAGCATGGCTTCCGTTTTTTCGTCGTTCAGTTTAAGTTTGTTTGCTGTCATCCAGTTTTTCACGTCTTCGTAGCAGTCAGCCGTGTGAGTCAGAAGTGACTGAGTGTTGTCGAGTTTGTCTTTGTCTAGCAGTTGTGAGTCGTCAGCGTAGAGGTGGTGGTGTATGCGGTGAGACTGGATGATGTTGCACAGAGGAGAGGTGTAGAGTGTGAAAAGGACCGGGCCCAGGACGGACCCCTGTGGAACTCCGCAGGAGAGCGTGACTGGGTTGGAAGAGACGCCGTTGATGGTGACGGACTGCTGTCTGTCGGAGAGGTAGGAGAGAAACCAGGAGTGAGCAGAGTCAGTGATGCCGAAGGAGTGGTGGAGTCGGTGGCGGTGGATAGAGTGGTCTATAGTGTCAAAGGCGGCAGAGAGATCGAGTAGTGTAAGAAGGGAGATGTTGCCCGAGTCGGTGGAGAGAAGCAGATCGTTTAAGATATGTAGAAGGGCTGTTTCAGTGCTGTGATGTTTGCGATAGGCAGACTGGAATGGACTGAGGAGGTTGTTGTCTGTGAGGTGGAGGTTGAGCTGGTTGAGAACAACCTTCTCAAGAAGCTTGAACAGGAAAGAGAGATTGGAGAATGGGCGATAGTTCTTGAGTTCGTTTGGGTCGAGGTTGTGTTTTTTTGAGGAGAGGACGGATGATGGCGGACTTGAAGATATCGGGGACGGAGCCATTTTCTAGAGATCCGTTGATGATGTCGGTAATGAAGGGCAGAGGTTTTGGAAGGCCGTCACGGTAGAGAGAAACTGGAAGGGGGTCTAGTTCGCAGGTTTTGAAGGGCATGGACTTTATGGTCTTGAGGATTTCATCCTGAGAGACGGGGCGGAAGGACGAGAGGGGAGTGCCGGAAAAGGTGGGGTCGGGAGGGCAAGGCGGAGAAGGCAGAGTGTCGAGTGCGTTGCGCAGAGTTTGGATTTTGTCCGAAAAATAGGTAGAAAAAGCGGACGGGAGTTCTTCTTTGCTGTGTGTGTTGGGGAGTGGAGAGTCTTTAGAAGTGCCTAGGATTGTGTTTATGGTGGCGTAGAGGGTTTTGGAAGAAGTGGATTCCAGGATTTGGTTTTGAAGGTGTTTGCGTTTAGAGTCGGAGATCATTTTGCAGACTTTGGATCTAGTTGTTTGGAAGATCTGTCTGTGAACGGTGAGGTCAGATGAGCGCCAGATGCGTTCCGCTTGTCGGCGCTCGCGCTTGGCCTCGGCTTTGACGTCAGTGAGCCAGGGGGAGGGGAGTCGGTTGGGTATGGAGCAGGTGGTGACAGGGGCATGGGTGTCTAGACGTTTTCGAAGGGAGGAATCGAAATGGGATGCAAGATCGGGAGAGGGGGCGGGGTCCAAGAGAAGGTCGACAGCTTCATCGAAGATGCTCTCGCGGTTGACAGATTTTATTTTGCGACGAGAGACAATGAGCTTGGTTTTTTTCGGGCGAGGTAGGTTCAGGGAGACGAGAATAGCGAGGTGGTCAGAGGGAAGCACAGAGGAGGTGTCAGAGTCGAGAAAGAGTTGATCGGAGGTGCGGGTGATGATCCAGTCGAGGGTGTGGCCGAGTCGGTGGGTGGGTTTAGTGATGTGTTGTGTAAGATTGTGGTTTGAAAGCGACGTGCAAAGGCGTTTTGTGTCAGGGTGGTCGGGTTTGTCAAAGTGGAAGTTAAAGTCGCCTAGAAGGATGTGTTTTCCGGGTCGTGTGCTGTAGTGGTCAAGGAGGAGGTCAAACTCGGTGAGGAACATGGAGTTTGTGAGTTTGTTTTGAGAGCTTGGAGGGGGGCGATAGATACATGAGAAGATGAGGGACTGGCCAGGGAGTGTTGCTACGGTCTCGACAGATTCAAAGGAGGGATGGACAAAAGTGAGAAACTGAGAGAAGGAGAGGTGAACCGAAAGACAGTCCCTGTAGATGATGGCAATGCCACCCCCTCTGGAAGCACGCGGGAAGGAGGCCAGGCGGTAGCCACTCGGAGTGACGCTGGCGATGATGGGTTCATCGCCAGCTGAGCGGAGCCACGTTTCGGTGATCACGACATCTAGGTCAATGTCTAGAGTGAAATCTGAAATCACGTCAGCTTTGCCATCTTTGCAGACAGACTGTCAGTGCATTGAACAGACACAGTCAGTTTAGATTGGAAGAGACAACAGAGGGAGAGGGAGAAGAAATGGACGAAGAAGAGGACAAAGGAGGAGGAGGGTAGGGAGGGGGAGAGAGGATGGAGGGGGAAAGAGGAGTGAGGGTAGGGAGGGGGAGAGAGGATGGAGGGGGGAAATAGGAGTGATGGGTGGAGGGGGGAGGAGGAACAGGCGGGGAAGGAGAACCGGGTGAGAAAGAGGATGCGAGAGGAGGGTGGGGAGGGGAGAGGGCAAAAAGCAATAGGGACTACCCCCAGACGCCCCGCAGTCCACTTGACTATATCCAGGCCGAATATATCCAGGCCTCCCCACTCCCGTGGAGAGTATGAATATACTCACAATAGACATTGGACCTGCTATTGGCGTGATTTAGGTTTGCTGCCTACGACCGGTTTCGACCCGGGGGAGGGGGGGAGGGGTGGGGGTGGCTAGTCAGGTAGGCACACTCACAGTGCACACTGTCTGTGTGGTCACAGGACGACTGACGAAACCCTTGTTATGCCCCATATGACTTTATAGGTTTCCATATCCTTTGGTGAGACAGTGTCAAACGAAATAACTTTAAATGACAGTCGGCGTAAATGTCAGTTTCGGACAATGGAAATTCAATTCAAAGGAGTTAGTGTGTGCTGTAGCGGGGGCTAAGGGTAGGGGTAGAGAACGGGTGTCCATCTAACATTAGCACGGTCACACTCATAACTTCTTTGTACGCCAGTCTTTCTGTATAGTAGTGTACCGTGCACTCGCGGCATTGAGTTTAGTTCGCGCCGATTACATCACACACACACACACACACACACACACACACACACACACACACACACACACACACACACACACACACACACTGAATAACACGCACAGTGTGACACTTACTGCTGTTCTGGTCTGCCTGCCGTCCGGGCCTCTCGCCGCTGGCTCCACGCTCTGCAAACAAACAACGCAACGCGAAATGCGGGCGCTCCCATGTTTCTCAGTTCTGCATGACATTTCACTTATTCCAGAACTCAACTAGTTTGACGGTGTGTTCCTGCTGTATTCAGAAAGACCGATCTGTGGGTCATTTGCCAGTACTAACGCGGCAACAATAACCGATGATTCAGTGAAACCCTTTAACTCGGGTCTTATCTTCAGTGTGGTTTAATCAGTAATTGCATATCGTTCAGCGGTGCTGGGAAAAAATGAACACAACCCAAGCGCAAGAGGTATAGATCCTCATGAGCCCCCGCTGTCGCCGGGGTTCATGAGGATCTATGCCTCTTGCTGTGACTACTTCGCCCCGGGCGGGCGGGGATGGAGGGGGCGGGGGGGGGGGGGGCGGGGGCGGGCTCGTCAGGTAGGCACACTCACAGGCACACTGTCTTAACCCATATCATACTGAGGCTAAAAGCTTCAAATTCATGTACACTGCCATATGCAAGCTACATTATAGTACTTACAGATAAGGATAGAGACCATTGGCTTTAGTTCAAGGGTGGTGCCAAGCTATTCTTGCAGGCCCTTGAACTATTTTAGTCAAATTTTATTTCACACACTGGTGTATTCCGAAGGATAAGGCCCGTTAAGGGCAGATTTGAAAAAAAAAAATGGCATTGCCTCTGGCATTGTTAATAATCTTTACCGTTGTAAAATAAAGATTCATTGATTCATTGGTTCATACTTTCTGTAGGTACATAGTACCGTATATAGGCCAGCACCGTACATAGGCCAGCACCGTATATAGCACAGCATGACCTTCAAGTCATTCCCCTTGTGCGTGCAGCAGTCATTACTGGTTACAGTACACGTACCTGCGGAGTGCACACGTGGTTAAAAGTATCACTGATACTTTTAAACTACTTGTGCCAGTCATGTGACATGAGCTTGATTACACATGTCTCTCTAGTGGTGTCTTTGCATCTATCGACACCAGTAGATTTTGCTGGTGCGGTTAACCGGCCGTTTAGTGCCAACTGACGCAGACTGCCTTCTGCAACCTTGGTTAACCCTTATCATGCGGAATACACCAGTGTGTGAAATAAGTTTGACCAAAATAGTTCAAAGGTATTGCCAGAATAGTTTGGCGCCTCTAGGCGCCAAGCTATTCTTCCGCTGGCACTATCCTTAAACTAAAGGCATTGGTGTATATCCTTATCTGTAAGTACTAAAATGTAGCTTGTATATGGCAGTGTACACTTCTTGGCTTGACTTCGCGAACGAGGATTATATAGGGCAAATTTGAAGCTATTAACCTCAGTATGATAGGGGTTAATTCAACAACCAACGACCCTTTATGCCCAAGGAACACGTACACAAAGTAGTCACAGCAAGAGGCCTAAATGCTCAAGACCCCCCGCAGCTGGGAGCGGGGAGGGGGGGGGGGCGTCCTGAACATCTATACTGTCTCACCAAAGGACGTTGAAACCTATAAAGTTATATGGGACGTAACAAGGGTTTCGTCGTCCTGCGATGACACAGACAGCGTGCACTGTGAGTGCGATCGACATGTATTGCAGTATGACGTCATGCGGGAGTCGGGCTAGTAGCTGGTTACTGAGAAATGCCGTCCGAGTGAGAAAGTAGCGTTCCTCAGAAATCCGCCCTGTGGCCGTTAGTGTGGAAAATTTCCGAGGAACTGTCGTGTTCACTGAAACAACCACATACCGACAAGGACCGTGAATTCATCATACGTCTATTTGTGCACTAATTATTATTATTTGTTTTCGATTTTGCCCACCATGCTAAAGAAATGCAAGCAGCCTGACGGATCATAATACACTTAATGTCTTGCATGGTGTGTTAGCATACAAACACTCTGTTTCAGATGGGCTATGTATCAGGTATTTGTCTCGGCACCAACTTGGAGACATCTAATATACTATGTTGCAAAGAAGATTTATATGTAGATATTTTTACCGACGACACGTTGAGAGTAGCGTCGTCTGCAAAGAGATTCAGTGCATCGCACATTTGATTGTGAGATACACAAAGGCAAGTCATTAATAAAGAGTTGATTAAAACAAGAGAGGGCCTAAAATTGACCATAGGGGCACTCCATGCATAATCACACCTTCTGAGGAACGCTAACCGTTGACCAAAAAGAAATACTGAGATCTATTGCTTAGATAAAATTTAAAGAAAGCAGCGGAATCTGTGTCTATGTGGTATGCCAACAGCTTATGTAGCAACAGTTCATGATTGACTAAGTCAAAAGCTTGAGAGAGAGAGAGAGAGAGAGAGAGAGAGAGAGAGAGAGAGAGAGAGAGAGAGAGAGAGAGAGAGAGAGAGAGAGAGAGAGAGAGAGAGAGAAAAAATTTGCTGACGAATGACAGATGACACAGTATGTATTTTGGTGAAAATAAAAATCACATGGCGCAAGAAGGAATAACGCTAACTTGACTTGAACCTGCTTTTTCAGAGATATAACCTCCGTACAAAATCTAGATGATACTACAGGATGTGTGTGTGTGTGGGCGGGGGCGGGGGGGGGGGGGGGGGGGGGGGTCACGTTATATATAAAATTACATAAAAACAAAAAAAAAATACGTCATGACAAATGACGTTTGACAAACCAATGGCACATATGCGCATCTCCAAGCGGCATAGGTCCTCAAGTGCCCGCAAGGGGCGCATGAACATCTATGCCTCTTGAGGATGTTTGCAGCGCGCGCATGCACGAACTCACACGTTAACGCACACGCATACAATCACTGCATCGATGACGCGCTTTCAGTAGAGCATGCAGGTGTAACTAGTATAATATGTAGCGGTCCGTTGCGCAGCGGTAAAAGCGCCTGCCACCAATGCAAGAGGTGTGAGATTCGATACCCGGTTTCGGCGTCGGACTTTTCTCCTCTAGTAAGTGTCACCATTAATTCGGGCGGACCGTCGGGGGTTCTTTCTCCAGGTACTCCGGCTCTTTCCTCCCCCACGAATTTGGTATTAATTTCAGTCCATTAATCAAATTTCAAAAATTAAAAAAAAAACGACTTAAATTTCCAAAATTTCAGTAGCTCGCTTGAGCTTGACCTTAGCACCACGTGAATGTTCTGTGATTACGTACAGTGTGTAAGGGAATGCGCGTGATTCATGAGCGTGCTTGTTGGGTTCAGTTCGCGGCTATGTCCTGCGCCTTGAGTTAAATTATAAATATGAGAAATGCGCCATTTAAATACTATGTATTATTATTATTATTATTATTATTATTAGCTAGGCAACCTGATTTCACAAAAATTATAGCAAGACTGAATTTGTACCTTGAAATTATACTTTTGTCACCCTTTTCCCAAGTCTTGAAGCCAAAGCGAATCTCATATCACGTTAAATATAAAATTACGTAAAAACAAAAATATACGTCATGACAAATGACGTTTGACAAACCAATGGCGCGTATGCACTGCTCGCGCCCTTTATAGAGTTCACTCTGACGCATTGGCACATCTGAGAGGCTTTTTCAAAAGGAGATAATTGAACATGAGAATCAAGTCAAAGACAAAAGGTAGAGACCCTTGACAGCGAAGACAGCTCTCATATAGAAAAGACTTTGTGGGTTATGGTTCATCCCATTTTGTTTTCAGTTGCCTAGAACATGATTCTGTCTTGACTGCCACATGTGACAAAGATGAATATAAATATAAACTGTACTCTGGAGGCTATCTATTGTCAAGATCACTTTGAACTTTTTGTCGAATGTCAAGGAATATGTTCTTAAGTTCCGGACGTGAAGACATGACCATTTGGATGCTCCATTGTGATCAAATCATGTACACACTCGTATATCTAGGCCTCTATGTTGGACAACCCTTTTAGTTTTCAGATAAGATTGTAATTTCTTGGCATATGTTTGTATAAAACAGAAATTTCTTGTTATCAGATGTTTAAAAGTCTCTCTCTGCACACGCGCAGAACAAGGCCGAATTCATTTTCAAAGCACAAAACGTGTCCACTCCTAATCCGACACAGATAAATTAAACATTCATCTACTGATTATGATCATTTCAGTTTAAGGCCATCTTACTATAAATCAAAACTGACTGAGAATGATTATTATGGTTTAAGGCCATTGGACTATACATAGAAACTGACTGACAACAACACATTATTATTTTTTTTTTGTTTTGTTTGATTTAAATCAATCCGGGGACGGTTGCATTAACTGGCTGCCAGACGACTGAAACTATCGAGTAACCATAGATGTAATGGTGGTGTTTTCAGCCCCATGCTGTGGCTGCAACACACAGGCGAAAAGAAATTACCTGCCACCCCTTACCCCACTTTCATGCTGGATGCATTTTCTACGCTGAAGTCAATTTAAAATTGCGACAATCCTCAAATTATGTACATCAGTTTGGACACTGAAATTTGGAGGCTGAGTGTGTACACTGACACACTGATGAATGTTTGTGTGGAATCTACTCAAAGAATTCACACTACTCTTGATGTTCACTTTTCCAACATTCAACCTCTCTCTCATATCTAATACGATTTCATTGTACATGCAACTTATTCGCATGACGTTAATTTGTTTCTACCTTCTCCACTGCTACCTCCACTAGCGCACCAAGAATGCATAAATATATACACTGTCATTATTATGTTAAAAAAAGAAAACCTTTTAGTGTAGGATGGGAAATATTGCGACATACGCCTTAGTCCAAAATCAGTTTCAATGGATCCCCTCCCCCCAGCACTTCTCAAAAAACACAAACAATTTTATCACCTACTGATGTTGATTTCACCCACTAATTATTGTCCCCCTGTACACGCAGTTAACGGTGGTACTGAACAGTGCTATGCTAGACTAAACAGCATATGACCGGAACGGTGGCATGATCATGATATTTAATAAAGCACACGAGGTGAGAAATAATTTAGATACATAAAAATAGGATTGCAGATCGCACGTTCACAAGCTGCATTTCCATTCGCTTCGTTCGGAAACGAAAACAGTGAGCGAAGTGACTTTGGCGTTAACTGTTCGGCAGCTTTTAGACTTTACAGCCATATTGCTGAATTATTGTGAATCAGATTGTATGTTAGATTTACATATTACCTCTAAATTGTAATGATTCTGTTTTTTAGATGTAAGTGTTTATTTTGTTCTTCATTGGCCTTCCGTCAGTGTAGGCCTGACTTCTCTGCCCAACAACAGTTCCCCAACAACGTGATATTCCTCTGTGTATTGCGCTGTAGATATTTATTTGTTCCCCTAAATTACTTCTGAAAGTACTTAGAGAAATCAGCGGGTCATTGAATCCAAATAACATGGAACATTTGGTGCTTTTTTAAAGTCCCTTCTTTTTATAGAAGGGACTTTTTTTTAGGATGGGTCGCGGTGGGCCTATGGGGCGAATTTAATAGCAAGCCCATGATGTCAAAGGCAGGCAGGCCTAATCCTCTAACAACTGAAGTAACAAGATAAAAATTACGTCATGCCTAGTTACGCCTACTTAGCTGCTGAACGTACATTTGGCGCAAAGGGCCATCTGTGCGTATGTACGTACGTGTGTGTGAATGTGTGTGTGTGTGTGTGTGTGTGTTTGTTTGTGTGTGTGTATTTGTTTGTGTGTATGTGTGTGTGTGTGTGTGTGTGTGTGTGTGTGTGTGTGTGTGTGTGTGTGTGTGTGTGTGTGTGTGTGTGTGTGTGTGTGTGTGTGAACACGAGAATCTCCGATATTGCTGTACGCACAAGCTTAAACTTGGCGAAATACTTTCTTCAAAGGGTGGCTAGGGTCCGAGTATATTTTAACGGGATGTCCCATTGATGACACAAAAGAAAGTATAAAGAAAGTATGTTGACCCTGATTAGAGTCCGTTATTTTTGTCATATTTACTTGAAGTGTTGGATATGGCTAGTTTGGAGAAAGACACTGGATGAGTTTGTTAGCCAACTTTGTACCTTTTCAACTTCTTTAGTAACAAATAATTCTTATCAGAAAAAAATAAAACAGTGAAAAACCTTGACTTCTGGAAAAGTCAGACAGTGGCGGTGACGTAAATTTAGCAAGACCGTCACCTCTCAGACAATAAGGCAATACTAAAAATATGACGTAATTCTCTCTCTCTCTCTCTCTCTCTCTCTCTCTCTCTCTCTCTCTCTCTCTCTCTCTCTCTCTCTCTCACACACACACACAAACACACACAAACACACACACATGCGCGCATCTCCAAGAGGCATGGATTACCATGCGCCCGCAGGGCACATGAGGATCTATGCCTCTAGGAGATGTTTGGAGCGCACGTGTGAAAACGCACATACACACATACATTCTGAATAATAATTAATTCATTTTTGTAAGTTTTGGATCCACAACATACTCCCGTCAAACAGTCAGCCCTAGAAGAGGCTGTGTTTAACAAAACATTCAGCCCTGGATGAGGCTGCGTGCTTTTCGGATGAGTGACGTGAAACATCAATTTGGTCACTGTGTACACGACGTCGTGAGACTAGCAATGCCATGACGTCAAGCTATTAGTGGTGTCATTTTGTTGCTCGCGCTATTCTTCTTCAGAATTCCTGTCACTACTCCAGCCCACAGAGCGTACTAATGGCTGGAAGCGCCTTGTGTCCGTCTTTATTTATGTGTGCCGGCGTGTGTGTTGATGGGAGGTTGGCTTAGAGAGGAAGGAAATGGATCAGAAGGATAATCTTAAATATATGAACAAGATGAGGATTTCATCCCAAAGTCTAACGTATTGCTAGGAGCTCACGTGCGTTTCTGTCTACCGTATTAAAAAAAATACGTTTGACATTTAAATGGGGCTGTTGGAACACATGCCTGGGTCCCTTGTAGCTCGGTGGTAGTACAAATCTGAGCAGTACTCTGTCCATCTCTTCAGTATGTCTTGGTCTTCCGTAAGACAGTTCCCTTCAACTACGGAGTTACAGGGACACAGGCATACTTGTCAACCCACCCGTGATCAACATTGGCAACTATCCCATCCTCCGAGAAGAAGTAGAGGCTGCAGTGAAAAGTTGCTGAAAAAAAGGGAATGCAACAGGAGCAAACAACATACCTGCAGAGCTAGTCCAAGAAGGGGGAGAAGACATGATAAACGCTTTACTAACAATCTGCAATAAGATCTGGCAGTCAGGGGACAGGCCCACACCATGGACCCAATCACTTATAATAACTCTCCCCAAAAAAGGCAACTTACACCAATGCCAGAATTATCGCATGATCAGTCTTATATGCCACCCAAGCAAAGTCATGTTAAAGATCCTACTGAACATTCTGCAGCCACAGGCAGAGGAAATCATAGCTGAGGAACAGGCAGGCTTCAGACCAGGACGCAGCACAACTGAGCAAATCTTCAACCTGAGAGTTCTATGTGAGAGGTACCTCCAGCATCATCAAGACCTCTATCATGTCTTTGTGGATTTTAAGAAAGCGTTTGACAGGGTGTGGCATGCATCCATTTGGTCCACCATGAAGCTATAAAACATCAATTCCAGCCTGATCAAAGGCATAGCAAACCTTTACAACAAGGCCACTAGCGCAGTCTGCTTCAACGGCAAAATAGGAAACTGGTTTAGGACTACTGTCGGAGTCAGACAAGGCTGCTTGCTCTCACCTACTCTTTTCAACATCTTCCTTGAAAGAATCACGACAGACGCTCTGAAAGAGCATGAAGGATCTGTCAGTATTGGATGCAGAACAATCACAAACTTACCCTTTGCAGACGACATTGATGACCTTGCAGGAACAGAGAAGGAGCTAGCGCAGCTGGTAGAAAAGCTGCCATTGCGTATGGGATGGAAATCAATGCAGAGAAAACCAAACTGATGACCAATAACACCAGTGGCATTGACACTGACGTTATGATTGGAAGCCAAAAACTGGAAACCGTTAATAAATTCAAATACTTAGTAGCCTTAGTAGCCATGAGAGATCAAAACCAGAAATACTGTCCAGGATTGCGCAGACAACAACAGCACTGACAAGATCAAAGACCATGTGGAAGGACAGTGTTACGTGTTAAGTTGTAGTCGTAGTATGATAAACACACCAGACGCACGCACGTAAGGTTCTTTTAAAGAAACTTCACTCAGCTGGAACCCGTCACACGTGGCTTAAGGATGTAGACTACACTGGAGTAACAGTTCCAACAATATTTTATTTCAGCGACGCGATCTCCACACAATGCATTTCCAAATGCACCAACACTGATACAATGTCTCCTCGGCAAAATGTCAACACTGTCGACACAATGCGTTTCTTCTACAACGTACACCACCGTTACTCTGCGTCTCTCACAATGTACTCCCTATACGGGCCACGTACCCACGATAAACTGTGTGTCCCTACTGACAATGTATGACAATGTACAAACGCGCTTCCCAGCACAATCTATTATAGCATAATAACTTTCCAGAATAATCCAGCGAATTCATACAACGCAACCAATCAGAACGGAACATGTAACGGAAACTCATAAATATTAACGAAAAAGAACTTTCTAGAATAAACTACAATAGTCTACAAAAATTCGACTGCTAATTTAGCCCCGAATCCCAGTGTATAATGACGTCACACAAAAGTGTGGCAGACAGTTCACGACCTTTCATAAAACATACCGACCGGCTGCTAACGTCACGCGTACAGTAAATAACTATGACTATGAATATTAGAGCGGCTTAAATACTGTGTAGCAAAATGTTGCCTACACTTTGACGTCACATATAAGGTCACTCGATAGAGGGCGACTTCGCTCGAACGTTCTAGCGAATCTACGCATCACAAAAATCGACCGCTCTTCTCCGTGCGACTTTGCTAGAAACCTCCGGACTAAACTTAGCGTATCATAACAAAGAAAATTCCGCTCTCCGTGTGAACAAGAATGAATCTTACTAAAAAGGTACGCGATTCGTAAGCATGATAGCTCAAATAAATGTCGGATCGTTTCCTACGATCAATACAACATGCTCTCACAGAAAAACACAACCATAATCGTAACAGACAGAAACATCACACTCTGCTCCAAGATCAGACTGATGCGCTCCTTAGTCATCTCAGTGTTTTTGTATGCCTGCGAGTCATGGACCCTCACAGCAGACCTTGAAAGGAGGATACAAGCCACTGAAATGAGATGTTTTCGAAGGCTGCTTGGCATTTCATACATAGATCACATCACGAACGTGGAAGTGGGATGCAGAATCAGGCAAGCCATCGGGCCCTATTAAGACCTATTAGCCTTGTGGGAAAAAAAACGCAAACTGAAGTGGTATGGGCATGTCACGCGTTTAGCAGGGCTTGCCAAAACAATCCTGCGAGGACGAAGGAGAGGAAGACAGAGGAGAAGATGGGACAATATCTCAGAGTGGACAGGACTGAAGCTGGGCGATACGCTAAGACTTTTTATGGCAGAGAACAGAGAGGAATGGAGGGAGCTGGTTGACAAGTCATCAGTGATGCCCCAACGTTCCGTAGAATTGAAAGGACATAACAGGCGGGCGGGGCACATGGTCTGGCAAAGAAGTAACAAGATAAAAATGACGTCACGTCTAGCCACTC
This sequence comes from Semisulcospira habei, assembly GCA_036245525.1. Classification (NCBI taxonomy): domain Eukaryota; kingdom Metazoa; phylum Mollusca; class Gastropoda; family Semisulcospiridae; genus Semisulcospira; species Semisulcospira habei. The sequence continues at coordinate 25,936,043 of BTPG01000003.1, read as the reverse complement.
TAACCTGGCTGTTGAACGTCATTTTGGCGCGAAGCATCGTATGTATGTATGTATGTATGTATGTGTGTGTGTGTGTGTGTGTGTGTGTGTGTGTGTGTGTGTGTGTGTGTGTGTGTGTGTGTGTGAATACTCGCCAAAATATTCAACGTGTGGGAAGGGGGGAGAATTTCGGGGGGGGGGAGGAGGGGGGGGGAAGGGGGGACGAAGGGAGGGGGGGGGTCTGGAACCCGTGGAATCCCCTCTCCAGATCCGCCCCTGGTTCCACTCCTTTTGCTGCGTATCCACATGGGGCACATCTGGAATAAGGTACAGTTCTGAAATCAAGAAAATGGCCAGATGATCGGAGCTGAAAGAAAAAGAGAACTGGTATTGACAGAGACCCGTTTGTCTTCATCAGTGCTGGTAAAGTGGCGTGCACTCCAGCGCAGTTCACAAGGCACATGAGACTGAATGAGGCTGGACCAGTCCTACTTGAGTGGTGACTGATGCCGCTCAGGTTTACTACCTAGACTGGAGATGGATGTGTAAAACATCAGGGACGGATTCGAGGGATGGGGAGGCAGGAGTTCCGGATCCCCCCAAACCCTTCTACAGGACAACAAATTTTCAAAATGCTATAACAAAGTTCATTTTGGGGAATTTATCCCCCCCCCCCCCCCACACACACACACACACACACACACACCCCTTCGCCCGTGTTTGATAATTTAGGTGGGTATTGAGAACTAGACTCGCCCCTCCACCCCCCCCCCCACACACACACACACACCCTTCCCCCGTTGTTCGAATTTTCGGCCACTGGGATGTAAAGTCTGGCGTCCCGATGGCTCTTGTGTCAGGTGGAAGGTCCCCCCCCCAAAAAAAAAAAAAAAAAAAAAAAAACTTAAAAAAGTTGGAAACGCCCCCTCCCCGCCAACCCCTTCAAAGTAATTCGGATCGGCCCTGAACATCCCCCAACATACACACGGTCTTTCTCTTTCTCTCTGGAACCGTATGTGGTCACTGTCCTGCGTGAGTGGTTCCCGCCCCTAACCTGGATCTGATGTGCTTGTCTTGCACGTCGGCCGTGATTGGCGATGAATGTCATTGTGTGTGTGCGTGTGTGTATGTGTGTGTGTGTGTGTGTGTGTGTGTGTGTGCGTGTGTGTGTGTGTGTGTGTGTGTGTCCGTGCGTGCGTGCGTGCGTGTGTGTGTGTGCGCGCGCGTGTGTGTGTGTGTTAATGTGTGTTTGTCAATGTGTGTGTGAGTGCGTGCATGCTGTAACTTGCTTTTCTAAGCGTGTTTCTTTCTTGAGTTGTTCCATGCATGGTGTGGTGACGCTCCGCCACGTTGCAATCCGTCGATTACCACCTTTACTGTAGCTTTTCAGTCTTACGGCACACAGGAGGGGGAAAACACACACACACACACACACACACACACACACACACACACCGCAGAAAAAGGGAGGTAATCGATGCATGTGTGTTGAAGTATGAAAGAGTAGCTCCTCCTAATAATGAGTGTACTGTGCCTTTACTCCGACCTCCACAAACCCTCTCTCTCTTTAACTCATTGTACCCCAAGACCGAAATCCCCAAATTTTGCCGTTGTCCTCTGAAGACTGCATTGCTTTGGCGGACACTGATCGACCATGATGTCGCCAAGCTATTCTGACATCACCCTTGAACTATCATGGTCGATCCATATCTTGCCTGTGGCCGGTGTGTCTGGTTTAGAAAGAGTTAAGTAAAGGTGGAAGGCTGAGCCAAGTCTTCATGACTAAAGGTAAGGTAAAGAGACATTAAGACACAGTATACTGGCTTCCAGTTACCAAGAGAAATATTGAATACAATGTCTCTTCAGCGCGTAAGCAATTCAAAGTACATTCCGTTTCCAGATTGTTTTCTTTCAATCTTCTGCAAATCACTGGACACGCCTCGCCGATATACAATGCCTGATTACTCAAGAGTATTGGCTGAATAGCTTGGTGCTTTTAAGCGCCAAGCTGTTCAGCCATTAACCTCGAGGTGAATTTCATACACTGATGGGACAGCTGGTGTTAGACCGAGAAAGCCTGATAGCTGGTGCTAGATGTGAAAGTATTGTAATGCTTATTTGAAAGAAATGTCAGCGTGTGATTGACTGACAGTACTACCCATTAACCCTCTTAACATCACGGACACATTTCCAAAATTGTGGAGGTGTCGCCTAAATACTATGTGCCAGCTAAAAGAAATGGATAATTGACCATGATAATTCAAGGTTAGTGCCAAACTCATCCGGCACTACCCTTGAATTATCATGGTCAATTCATCTCCTGCTGTAGGGCGTTGGGGCTAAATGGGTTAAGGAGGCCCTTCCTATATTAGTTAACCCCCTAGCTGTGACCTCTACGTTATCACAAAAGTCGACATGAAAAATATAATAGCTTAATGATATACTGTCCTCTCAGTAATGAAGTCGAATCGTTTATTATCTAGCACACCGAGAAAGCTGAAACTGTCGATTTGTCTGTGGCTGTTCTATCCGTCTCACTCGTAGGGGCCACATGAATGATGAAGTTGGTGACTTACTCACGTTTTCTGTAGCTATTTATTCATTTCTAGAGTAATATATACATTAATTATATTTAGGAGTCCGCTATCATGCTTTTAGAAAATTAATATCTCGATGGCTGATGAAAGTTTCCACGCTTTTGCCTCTATGTGTTTTTTTCTGGCCATGTCGACCTTTTATAAATCGTGATCAGTATCGGACTCATAATCTCAATAACCTATAATAAACTATCTCAATAACCTGTGATAACTTATCTCAATAACATATAATAACCTGTCTCAATAACCTATAATAGACATGTTTGAACACGTCTCTGTCAGACATCCGGCCTCCCTCACTCCATCACTTTCACTCTCCAGCGCGTCCAGAACATTGCTGCCCGCCTCGTCCTCAGAAAGAAACAAAATCTGACCACATCACTCCCCTGTTCAAACTCCTTCACTGGCTTCCCATCCCCCAACGCATCCAATACAAGATTATGTCTCTCTGCTACAAATCCCTGAACAACTGCGCCGCTCCTGCCTATCTCTCAAACTTACTTCACCCCTACACTCCTCTCCGCTCCCTCCGCTCCACCTCTGACCCTCTCCGCCTCCACATCCCCTACACCAAGCCAGCACTCTCGGCCCCGCTCCTTCTCGGTATACGGTCCATCCCACTCTCTCTCCGCCAGTAACACTCTCTTTCCTCCTTCCAGTCCACCCTCAATACTCTCCTCTTTCAACAGTTCTAGCACTATATCACCACACTCCCCACCCCAAGCTGACTGTCGTAATGTATTTCACTATTTGTGGTACGTGAGTCATTGTCTAAAGCGTGCGCATGCGTGCGCGAGTTGTGAGTGCGCGCTTAGAGTTATAATTATTATAAGATAAGCGCATTATAAATACCGTAATTATTATTATTATTATCAAGTACGATTATGCCTACGAGATATCTTTTTTTCTTTCTAAATAAAAGGTAGTTGACAGACCGTTGGTCAGATTGAAATGTCATGGTTGATCAGTCCCCTAAACAGTATTGTGGTCTACAGCTCGCGCGCGCGCGCGAGCACACACACACACACACACACACACACACACACACACACACACACACACACACACACACACACATACACACACACATACACACGCACGCACGCACGCATGCACACACACACACACGCACGCACGCACGCACACACACACACACACACACACACACACACACACACACACACACACACACACACACATAACTACATATGATCAACGGTCGTATTATATAATACTTTCCCGTATTACACATAAAGGGAAAATTGCATCAACAGGAGGTGATCGACGTATCTTGGAGGTATACAAATCTTTTGGGGGGAGAATTTACGTAGGGAACAAAACAAGCTTTTCTGTTCACAAATGCTCTACATAGTCGCTGTCACACACACACACACACACACACACACACACACACACACACACACACACACACACACACACACACACACACACACACACACACACACGCACGGCGTTTTTGGCGCCAAATGTACGTTCTCTAGCGTGGTTTGCGTAGCTAGACGTGACGTCATTTTTGTCTTGTTCCTTCTTTGCCAGAATGCGGCATCCGCGGCCTGCCCAGCACAACGTGTGCATTCTCCGGAACGCGCTCCGACCAGCACCATTTCAAAGTCTACCGCATTTTCAATACTGTAGACAAAAACAAGATAAGGATTTCATCCCAAAGTCTAGCGTATTGTTTGGAGCTCACATCCTTTCTTTTTATAAACATTCGGAATTGTTCATATTTTTATGCTTCTGATCCTTTTCCTTCTCTAAGCCAGCCGTCTTCTGGCTAGCCGGGTCTAGTAATATCTTGTAGCTCCGTCCAGATTGAGCCAACCTCTGATCAACACACACGCCGACGCACACAAATAATAACGGACACACGGCGCTTCTCGCCAGTAGTACGCTCTGTGGGCTCGTGTTGCGACAGGAATTCTGAAGAAGAATATCAAAGCAGCAAAATGACGTCACTATAAGCTTGACGTCATGGCATCGCTAGTCTCACGACGCCAGGTAAACTGTGACCAAATTGATGTTTCACGTCACTCATCCGAAAGGAACGCAACCTCTTTCAGGGCTGACTACTTTATTCCACACAGCCTTTTCCAGGGCTGACTGTTTGATGGGAGAATATAGTTGATCCAAAAAAATGCAAAATGAATTAATTATTATTCAAAAGGTTGAAGAGGTGCAACGTTGGATTACGAACTCTTTCAATATCTCCCTTTAATCTAGCTATTTGAAAAGTACCTAGTAAGAATAACAAAAAATAATGACTCAAATGCGGATCAACTAATTTTGGGTGTGAAACGGACATTTTCTTGTCAACGTGCAAACTAATTGAACAAGATGAGGATTTCAGTCCAAAGTCTAACGTTCAGCCACATTTCGGTGCCCCGTCTTTGAATGATCTAGATTGTGGACAAAAGACCTAACGTTGAACTGTTTGTGTTACTTACATACAGTACATATAGGGAAATTCGAGGAAACCCAAGGTTAACCCGTTAACTGCCAGTGGACGCGGATTGTGTTTTCAGATCATTGTAAACTCACTATCAACATCCACAGCAGCCAAGGGAACAATGATACAACGTTTCAGCAGGAGGTACAGATCTTCACGGGCTCCCGCATCTGCGGAGGCTCGTGCGGAAATATACCTCTTGCAGTTGGCTGGTATTCAGTTTTTCTCGGCAGTGAAGGGGTTAATTCCATTTCAAATCCGTCACGGTGTCTACCTTTGTCCGTGTGGTAGGTTCTCGCTCTACCAGGCTACATGGGTTCCTACACCACACCGCTGTGAGATGGCCTTGGTTGCCTGCTCGGCGTTAAACCCAAATAACTAACTCCTACACCACTAATGCTATCAGGCCAAAGAAAAAGAAGTGGACAGAAACAAGAAGCAGGGCTTGCGCTATCACAGCATTATACCCAAGAGCACGACTAAATGCGTTCAGTGTCAGTTCCTGATCCAATGAGCAAAAGGCCATCGGGCTGCCGTCGGCCCGATGGTCTTTGCTCATTGAGGTATACATAGCAAGTTTTAAGAGGGCAGCTAAGGCATGACTACTACACATTCATATTTCGTGCGATCTGGAACATTTTTCTGTTTGTATAGTAATGAGGGAAGTCGACATCACTGCGGGGAACAAAAGAATGATTTGTTATAACTAACCTTGTATTATATCCAACATTGTTACAAACAGATTACAAAGAACAAATTTTGCCGGGACCTTCTTGAAAAAGTTGTTAAACCAACTTTTGTTATATCAGACACTCTTCTCTAAACGAAATTGACTATTATTTCCCTTCACGTAGTGTTGAACAAACGAGGGTAAAATAAAATTATGTCCCGATTAGACAGTGGCAGTCCAAGGTTGATTAGACGATATAGAATCAAGATGCATGGTAATATTCGGGTGGAGTGTGTGTGTGTGTGTGTGTGTGTGTGTGTGTGTGTGTGTGTGTGTGTGTGTGTGTGTGTGTGTGTGTGTGTGTAATGACTATGGTCTATTTTTGATGAAACGACTAGACCTATATATTGTGCACTGTACACAGCGGACGACACAACAAACTCAGCCACTCAGTCCGCGGACCATTTCAGCACAGTGGTTATCGCTGTCACGGTGTTTATGAGCGTCAGCGTCAGCGTCATCTCCCTCAGCGTGGCCATTGTCTGCGTGAAGAGAGGTAATAATAATAATAAGAGTACTTTATTATCTCAAAAGAGAAATTCTTTTTGCCACCTCAGGTGCAACTCGCAATCACACACACTCACACGACAGTTTTCAAACAAATGGACAATGGCTCGGAACGGGTGAAGCCGTCGCCAAGGCCGCGTCTATGGCCAGCGCCAACGGCTACAACCCGACCTGAACCTCCCTAACACAAGCAAACTAAAAACGGTTTTATCTTAGTATCCCTATAACACATAATATAATGTTTTTAAACTTTCTGCTTGGCCGAGACTAGTTACACAAATAACAAAAATACGCACACACACAAAAAAAGACGAATACTTTCAAAGTTGCTACCTGGGGGCCCGTCGCCATAAGAACAGCGCCGGCTATTAGACAGTCGCTCCGGCATAAACAGTCACCACCTTAATTATAACTTAACTAGTATATAACTTCATAGCCATTTTTAAAGCAATAGTAGTAGGACTACATCATTAACGTAAAAGCAGTCCAAAATGGTTTCTAAAGAGTACACACTGGCAGGCTGTTCAGTAAGAAACAGTCGCTGCGTCTGGGAGGTGTCTGTCATCACATCATTCGGCTGGAATGTGAGGCCTGAAGCTTGCTGGTATTCGCTTCGTCGAATGCACTAGCGCTATTCCCTAGGCAGTGATGTTGAGCGTGGCGTGCGGGGAAGAGCCACTCCCGAGATGATGAAAGGGGAGAAAAGCACGTTGGTTGTATTGCCACCGCATAACGCGCGCTGTTCTTCTAATATCCACATGGTACAGCAAGAATCTGCGTGTATCAACTCCCAGCATCGCACAGCGGATAAAATCCAATTAACAATTATTGCACATCAAATTGCCAAAAGTCATCAAAAAGAAATGCCGGTCGTGATGCAGCATTGCAGGGCCTGACATTGTATATCAAACGAAGGTACAATGTCTGTTTAGTACTGCCGGTGACGACCATAAGTTTCTGCCGGAGCAGGCGGCCAGGAGGTGTTGCATGGCCGCCATCTTGTCAAAAGTAAGACTAGCACGTAACACACTCGCATGTTGGTGCCACAGAATGCTAAGGAAAAGTCACAAACACTCGGCCGGATCCTGGCAAAAGCCACGATGTCCATTTTTGAGAAGGACGACATTTTCATTGTTAAACAATGACAATGTCGCTTTTCACTCAAAACTGGACAAACTGACTTTTTGCCGTATAACGACAGCACTGTAATTGTAATGTTAAACACACATTAAGATGTCAGGTTAAACTACAGACCGCGCTGTCAGTGGTTTGCTCAAACTCATTTTGTTTAAAGTACTTGACGTTATGGGACCAACAAATAGCCCCATCACCGGTATGGGCGTTTTTTAAGGTAAAATCAAAGAACGCAAAAAAAAAAAAAAAAAAAAAAAAACCGCCGGGCTCAAGCAAAGTATGGCCAATAATTTCAGTTATGCGAACACTAAAGCTCTACTGCATGCTTCTCGCAGCTCACTGATACTTTGACTTTCTTCTGTGCTTGTTAGAAGAACTGTGCTGAGCCGCTTGGTGCTTGCGCACGGTAAGGAGACAACCCAAGCATATTTTTCTGCAGGTTATGGCCCAGAGAAGGTTTGCCTAACTTGTAGTAACTAAAAGGAGTTGTGTCTAAGCTACATACCCGAACCCCCAGGTTCCTAGGTCACAAATCTCCCCCGCGCGTTCCTAGGCCACAGACGGAATCTCTTCCTCTGGTCCCTAGTCGCTGTCATCTCTCCTCCAGGTTCCTAGCACACTGTCATCTCTTCTCCAGGGTCCTAGGTCACAGAACCTCTTCCCCGGGTTCTTTGGACACAAAATTTCTCCCCCAGGTCCCTAGATCACAAATACTCTCCCCCAGGTTTCTAGGTAAAATAATCTCTCTACCGGGTTCGTATGTGGGTTCTTAGGTCACAAAACCTCTCCCATGATCTTAGGTCAATCCTATCTCTCTCCGAGGTTTCTAGGTCACTGCCATTTCTCCCCCAGGTTCCTAGATCAATGTCATCTCTCCTCCAGGTTCCAAGGGCACTGTCATCAGTCCCCCGGGTTCTTAGGTCACTTCCTGGGTCACTATTATCTCTACCCCGCATTCCTAAGGCACTGTCCTCTCTGTCTCATGTTCCTAGGTCACAGTCATCTCTACCCAAGGTTCCAAGGTCACTATTATCTCTTCCCCAGGTTTCTAGAACACTATTATCTTTCCCCAAGGTCCGTAAATCACTATTATCTCTCACCCAAGATCCTAAGTCACTGTCATCTCTCCCCAATTTTCCTAGGTCACTGTCATCTCTCTCTCTCATGTTCCTGGGTCACTCTCATCTCTCCCCCAGGTTCCTAAGTCACTATTATCTCTCCCCAAGGTTTCTAGGCCAGTGTCATCCCTCTCTCGAGTTCCTGTGTCACTGTCATCTCTCCATCAGGTCCCTAGGTCACTATTATCTCTCCCCCAAGTTCCTATGCCACTGTCATCTCTTTCTTATGTTCCTTGGTCACTATAATCTCTCCTCCAGGGCCCTAAGTCATTATATCTCTCTCGCAGATTCCTAGGCCACTGTCATACCCCTCTCATGTTCCTGGGTTACTCACATCTATCCCCCAGGTTCCTAGGTCCCTGCCATCTCTTTCTCAGGTTCCTAGGTCACTATCGTCTCAGTCTCCTCCAGGTTCCTAGATCACTGTCATCTCTCCGCCAGGTTCCTAGTTCACTGTCACACTTCCCCAAGTTCCCAAATCACTGTCATCTTTCTTACAGGTTCCTAGGTCACTGTCATCTCTCCCCCAGGTTCATAGGTCACTATCATTGTCCCCCCGCCCCCAAGTTCCTACTTGGTCACTGTCATCTCTCCCCCAGGTTCCTAGGTCACTATCGACCTATGTTCCTAGGTCACAGTCATATCTCCTCCGGGTTCATAGGGCACAGTCATCTCTCTACCCTAAGTTCCGAGGTCACTGTCATCTCTCCCCTAGGTCCATAGGTCAATTTTATTACTCTCCCAGATTCCTAGGTCACTGTCATGTGTCTCCCGGCTCCTAGATCACCGTCATCTCTCTCCCAGGTTCATAGGTCACTCACATATCTCCCCCAGTTTCCCAGGTCACTGTCATCTCCCCCGGGTTCCATGGTCACTGTCATCTCTCCTTTGCTTTCCGTCAGGTTCGCGACGTGACGGCCAGCAGGTGGTGAAACAAGCAGTCCTGCTTGGTGCCGACAACAGAGCCAGCGCAGAACGCAATGATTATGAAGAAATTCCGGACAACCTTGTAGTCGACCACATCCCTCTGGGTAAGTGCATATCAACTTTATAGTCGACCACATTCGCTCGGTAAGGGCCAACGTTGGCCGGCGCCAAATTTAGCGGACTTTGATCCGGGTATTTAAAAAAATACGGTAGACTTTGAAAATGGGGCAGGGTCGGAGCGCATTCCGAAGCATGCACATGACATTTTTGGTGTGCGGCGCAGAAATTCTGGCAAAAAAGTAGCACTATAAAAACGACGTCACGTCTAGCTACGCAAACATTGCCAGAGAACGTATTTTGGGCGATTAACGCCGCGTGTGTGTGTGTGTGTGTGTGTGTGTGTGTGTGTGTGTGTGTGTGTGTGTGTGTGTGTGTGTGTGTGTGTGTGTGTGTGTGTGTGTGTGTGTGTGTGTGCGTGCGCGCGCGTGCGTGCGTGCGTGCGTGCGTGCGTGCGTGTGCGTGTGTGTGTGTGTGTGTGTGTGACATCGACTCGAACCCGCGTTTGAGGACGGACAAGCTTCAAATTTTAGGATATTGTCTCTAAAAGAATGATCTCGGGGTTTTTTTCCCCCGATTTTTAGATCAAGATGCGCATTGGCGAGAAAATGGACGTTTCACAAAAACCAGCTGATTCACACTGGAGTCCGTAATTTTTCTTATTTTTTACTAGATATTTTGCGCATAGCTGGATAAAAAGGAGATATTAAACGACTTCGTTGACCAGCATTAATTCTGTAGAACTGTAATATATATATATATATATATATATATATATATATATATATATATATATATATATATATATATATATATATATATATATATTATTTACTATATTTTGTAAAATATAGTTTCACGTTTCTGGGATTAATTTCACGAATTATATGGGTTAATCTTAAAACAATTGAATCTTTTTATGAAAAAAAAAAAAAATTCTCATTAATAATAGCATTATTATTTTGTATACGGTATTTACATAAGCCTACAGTTGTCGCGGGTACCGGGTATGATTAAGTCCATTGTGACCTGTATGCCCTAGGTGCGAAAATCAGACAATGTTCTGCACCAATTTTTGAAAAAACAGCTAACATAACATTAATTTTTCTTTCTCGAACCCCCCCCCCCCCCCTCCTCCCCCCCCCCAAACTATCTTCTCATTAATACCCGCATGATTTTTCATAAACAGTGTTTGCATAAGCCTGCTGGTTGCCCCGGCCCTGGCGTAAAATTAGGTCAAATTGTGACCTGTAAGCCCTAGGCGTGAAAATCAGCAAAGATGATTATCTGATACGTCAAATGTTAGTACTGCGAGGAGTGACGTGTAATATGGAGTCATCACTATGAACACAGCGTCGTGGGACTAATGATGCCATGACGTGAAGCTTGAAGTGACATCATTTCGCTGCTCGTGCTATTATTCTTCTTCAGAATAGCTATGCTACGCCAGACCACGGAGCTTACGAATGGCGGAAATCGCCGTGTGTCCGTCTTTATTTCTGTGTGCCAATGTGTGTGGATCAGGGGGTGGGTTAGAGTATAAGGAGATGGAGTCCTATCGCTACACAAGCCCACATAGCGTACTAATGGCGTACTAATGTGTCCGTCTTTATTTGTGTGCACCGACGTGTGTTTTGTTCAGGGGTTGGCTTAGAGAGGAAAGAAAAGGACCAGCATAATAAGCCTAAAAATATGAACAACTGTGAATGTTAAAAAGATAAACGCATCTGAGCTCCAAATCTTCATCTGATTTTCTTGCCGAAAAGCGGACTGCCTTCGGCTACCATCGGCTCGCACCGACTGTTTCCGAGCATTAATTCCGAACCTCGCCTATCTTCTGCTCAGCGATTTCCACATGGCCGATTGAGACTGACACTCAGATAATCATTCTCTTCACACACACCACGAAAGTTAAACTTGCTTCTCAAAATGCTCTGTCTACTCTACGTCATAAAAAGAATAGAGGCTGTCTCCTTAAATCAAATAGATTGTGTCAAAGAGAGAGAGAGAAGACATTGCGCCAATAGAGCGAACCATTCCTATGGCGGGAAGATTTAGGCTCCGCCCCTTTAGTCGTGGGTCCGGCAATCTGCTACCCGTGCTTCACGGAAAATAGCGCGAGTATAGACTGCTAGTGTAGCAAAGCGCGCTGATCGACGTTTATTTTTAGCCAGTTTTATAATGGTATATCTTCTAAAGTATACCATTATAGGAGGTGTAAACAAGTCAGTACAAACTAGGTATTGGGTTTCATCAGTACAACACGTGAGGATATTGCCAGTCAATAGATTTTGTACATTTGCGACCCTAAAGTTAGCTGTTTAGGAAATGGGCTTGTCTCATTTTCGCTAAATTTTGAATTTTTAAAAGTTGAAATAAAAACAATAATAATTACGGTATTTATAATGCGCTTATCTTATAATAATTATAACTCTAAGCGCGCACTCACAACTCGCGCACGCATGCGCACGCTTTAGACAACGACTCACGTACCACAAATAGTGAAATACATTACGACAGTCAGCTTGGGGTGGGGAGTGTGGTGGTATGGTGCTAGAACTGTTGAAAGAGGTGAATTTTGAGGGCGGACTGGAAGGAGGAGAGAGAATGTTTCTGATGGAGAGAGAGTGGGAGAGTGTTCCATGTGGATGGACCGTATACTGAGAAGGAGCGGGGCCGAAAGTGCTGAGTTTGGTGCGGGGGATGTGGAGGCGGAGAGGGTCGGAGGCAGAGCGGATGGAGCGGGGAGGAGTGTACGGGTGAAGTAAGTTTGAGAGATAGGCAGGAGCGCAGTTGTTCAGGGATTTGTAGCAGAGAGACAGAATCTTGTATTGGATGCGTTGGGGGATGGGAAGCCAGTGAAGGAGTTTGAGCAGGGGAGAGATGTGGTCGGATTTCTTCTTTCTGAGGACGAGGCGGGCAGCATTGTTCTGGACGCGCTGGACAGTGAAAGTGGTGGAGTGAGGGAGGCCGGAAAGGAGAGAATTGCAGTAGTCGATGCGAGATAGGATGAGAGAGACAGCAAGTTTGGTGGCAGCTTCGGTAGTGAGGTATTTTCTGATTTGACTGATGCGGCGGAGGTGGAAGTAGCATGCCTGGGCCGTGGCGGAGACGAAGCTGGTCATGGAAAGAGAGGAATCGAGGACAACGCCTAGGTTTTCGGCCGAGTCAGAGAGGGAGATGGGGGTGCTGTCGAGTTGAAGCTGGAGAGAGGGAGGGAGCTGGCAAAGTTTCTGGCGAGTGCCTACCAGCATCGCTTCCGTTTTGTCGTCGTTCAGTTTAAGCTTGTTTGCTGTCATCCAGTTTTTCACGTCTTCGTAGCAGTCAGCAGTGCGAGTCAGTAGTGACTGAGTGTTGTCGAGTTCGTCTTTGTCTAGTAGTTGTGAGTCGTCAGCGTAGAGGTGGTGGTGTATGTGGTGAGACTGGATGATGTTGGACAGGGGAGAGGTGTAGAGTGTGAAAAGGATCGGGCCCAGGACGGACCCCTGTGGAACTCCGCAGGAGAGCGTGACTGAGTTTAGGAGACGCCGTCGTTGGTGACGGACTGCTGTGTGTCGGAGAGGTAGGAGAGAAACCAGGAGTGAGCAGAGTCAGTGATGCCAAAGGAGTGGTGAAGGCGGTTCATAAACTATAACAGATAGAGCGTTGAAATTTTGCATGACCGCACATTACTATATACCCTTTCGATTTCCAAAGGTAATATCTGTTTTTATGTGTTTCCAGTCTTTATGTGTTTACAGATCCTACCTACATGTGGGCATACGTATTCTCTAAAGTAAAGTTTCGTGCAGGCATAGTTTATTTTTCAGTGTGCACACCAAGCAGTATCAGAAGAAAAATGTTAAGATTTCAGTCTATCTGAAAACATCTCTTTTTCCCTCTGAGTACTGCTGCTAGTGCTGGTCTGTTACATCACCGAGGTGTCTCTCACTCCAGCCATAAGGGGTCAGCGTACGAGCAAAAATGCTGCACACACATTGAACACACAGATCTACAGTCCAAATTAACAACCAAATGTAAATACAAGCGATCACAACAACTATGAAGAATGTGGTGGAACACGTAAAAGCAGAAATTGAGTGATGTCTCAGGGTTCAATTGATCATGTGGCCGACCGCAATCGTTAATCCACGCCAGGTGGTGTCTTGACAGGGGAGCCCGCAGCCCTCCCTCCTCCCCCCTCCACCCACTGTTTTCCAAGATGTGTCATACAAAACAAATATAGACCAAAACAGTAACTATCAGGCGAGCATGATTTCATAACGAAAAGAAAAGAAACGCACTTAAAAAGAACAATTTCTAATAAGGTGTTTTGAATCTATTCTTTCTTGGTACTTTCATTTCTCGGATTTTCTTTATAATTGTACTATAGTGTTGTAATCTTTCTCTCTACGCTTGTTTCTTTTTTTCTGGTTGGTGTTTACTCAGACATACTTTTAGTTTTCAGAGGTTACGATTTTTATTTGTTAAACCGTATCTTCTTTTATCTCGGGACACAGCACCGCATTTGGCACTTTTTTTTAAAAGGAATGGATGATCATAACTACATGCACTTGTCCTCCCCCCCCCCCCCCGCCTCCACCCCCACCTCCCTAATAAAACAAGATTAATCGGGCATGTATAATTCTTATATGGTGTTAATTTTCTTATTGAAAATAATTTTCGACCTGGAGTTTCTGCAGGAGCGATTACCTTGTGTTTGACAACAACACTACACTACCAATTACTCCTCCGTTTGAGGAACCAGACAGCCAGTTGTGAAAATCGTGATTTTGCTTTATACACCCACAAACCTCCTCCATATGAGGAACACAGGATCAGATCACAGAAATAGTCATGATCACTCATGATGTATACCTCTTAAACTGACTAACGATTACTTAAGGGTTAGTTCTATCTATCTCTATCTATCCCGCAGTCTTGCCGACCGTTGGGGCAAAACTGATGACATGGCAACCAGCTCCCTTCATTCCACTCTGTTCTCAGCCAATCTTAGTGTGTCGCTCAGCTGCAGTCTTGTCCACTCTGAGATATTGTGCTCCCATCTTTTCTCTGTCTTCCTCTCCTTCGTCCTCCTTGTACAGTGCTTTGCAGGATTGTCTTGGCAAACCCTGCTGATCGCATGACATGCCCATACCACTTGTTTGCGTTTTTTTCACAATGGCTAACAGGTCTTCATACGGCCCGATGGCTTGCCTGATTCTGCTTCCCACTTCCTCGTTCGTGATGTTATCTCTGTACGAAATGCCAAGCAGCCTTCGAAAACAACTCATTTCAGTGGCTCATAACCTCCTTTCGAGGTCTGCTGTGATGGTCCATGACTCACAGGCATAATAAGAACACTGAGATGACTAAGGAGCGCATCAGTCTGATCTTGGAGCAGAGTGTGATGTTTCTGTCCTTCCATATGGTCTTCAGTCTTGTCAGCGCTGTTGTTGTCTGCGCAATCCTGGACAGCATTTCTGGTTTTGATCCCTCATCTGTCACAATGGCTCCTAAGTATTTGAATTTCTTAACTGTTTCCGGTTTTTTACCTCCAAACATGATTTCAGTGCCAATGCCACTGGCGTTATTGGTCATCAGTTTGGTCTTGTTTGCGCTGATTTCCATCTCAAACTTAATGGCTGTACTGTCCAGATTCACCACCAACTGAGCTAGCTCCTCCTCTGTTCTTGCAAACGGTTAGTTAGTGATCACAATCAAGACGATTCACACCTCCCCTCTGGTGACACGCCTCAATGACCAAATTGCTACCCTGATCAGCACTGGTGCATGTCCAAGGGCACTACCTCAGAAGGCAAAACTACGCAATCTATGTGAGACCCACTGTGCTCAGAGTGATGCGTGACAGGATTAGGAGATTCGCAATTACCTGTTTTACCCTGCCATGTCAGTCGGCTGCTCATCCCGGGGGAGACACTCACAGCGCAGTTGATTTCTCGCTTTCTGATCACAGCTGGCGTGTCCACAGTCGTAGACTTAAACCTAGATGATTGCCACGTATAAGGATGCAAGACCATTCTTATCGCACTGAAAGAAGTAATGTTTTTCACGAGCCCCTGTGTCTGAAGGGGCCCGTGAAACTCTATGCCTTTGTGAGGGACTGAGTTGGGCCCCAGTTCAGCAATGATTGGACACTTTTCTACCAGCAGTCAGCGGCTTATTGCCAGATGGCTGTCTCAGTCTGAGGATACAATGGGCATTGTTTCGCACAGAAAGAACCACTGATTTACATGAGCCCCTGTGAGTGCGGGGCACATACTGGCACTTTATATCTGGGTGTAGTACTGCAGGTCAGGAGTGCCAAGTGAGGATATTTGACTATAGGCCCATGAACACATTAGGCTCACCCGTGAGATAATTGTGAAATACGCCGTACAAGAAAAGAAGAACCACCGAATACTATAACACAACTTCCAAAATTAACCATAAAAATTTGGGGTCAGCAGGGCTGACGGGGAGGGGGGCGGGGGGAGAGGGCTGGATCCGCCATTGCACGCCGAGTTTCGTATCTGCAGTTGTGAGTAAAAGGCTTCGGGAATGGAAACACTGCACATCTGGATATCGTTCAGGGTATTTACGTGTCTAGCAACGAATTTGATTTCTTATGCCGGAGCTTGGCGTGGCATCCGGAAGCACATGGTTTTGCAGCGTGCTGATTGGTTGAGGGACTTTTGCGCGCGCTATATCAGTGACACTTTAGCCCGAAAGTGAGTTGGTCAGTTCATGTATAACACTGCCGTGTTTGGCGCTTTGCGTCAATTCAGAAACTTTGTATGATACTGACATGTCTGATGCTTTGCGACAACATTTAGGAACATTGTGTAACACTGACGTGTCTGGCGCATTTACGTCACCGCCAATGTCTGATCCTTCTCTAGAAGTGGAGATTCTTACATTTTATTTTATTTTTTCTGTAATGAATTATTTGTTACGAAAAGGTTAAAAAGGTACAAAGCTGGCTAACGAACTCATCAAATGTCTATCTCCAAACTAGCCATATCCAAAATTCTACGCAAATATAACAAAAATTACGGACTCAAATATGGGTCAGCTGGCTTTATTATAAACGGCAAGTTTCCTCTTCAATGTATCCCTCAATTTAAATATGCTCAGAGGCTTTCCGAAATACATCTCGATCAGATCGTTTCATAACGTTTCAGGCCTGTTCGTTCACAAACACCGTAGATACTCATGTTTACACACACACACACACACACACACACACACACACACACACACACACACACACACACACACACACACACACACACACACACACACACACACACACACACTGTGACACACACACTCACATACGGCGCTTTGGTGCAGAAAAGACGTTCTCTAGCAAGGTTTGCGTAGCTAGACGTGACGTCTTTTTTTTCTTGTTACTTCTTTGCCAGAATTTCTGCCCCTCACGCCAAAAACGTCATGTGCATGCTCCGGAATGCCCTCCGACCATAATCATTTCAAAGTCTGCCGTATTTTAAATACAGTAGACAAAAATCAGACCGGCATGATGGGTAGACTGCGAAATCCCCAACACAACGTCATTGTGTCACGGGGCAGTCCGTGGCTTCTGCCACCAATGCTAAAGGTGCGAGGTTCGATATCGGGTTTCGGCGTCGGACTTTTATCCTCTAGTAATGAAGTGTCACCGTTAATTCGGGCGGACCGTCGGAGGTGCCTTCTCCGGGTACTCCGGCTCTTCCTCCCCCACGACTTTGGTATCAATTTCAGCCCACTTACCAAATTTCAAAATAATAATTAAAAAAAAAAACCACACACACACAAAAAAAACACAACAATTTGAAGTTCCAAAAACTTTAGTAGCTCGCTTGAGCTTGCCCTTAGCACCACGCGAAATCCCCACGTGTTGTGAAAGCAATGCAATGATTCTTAATCCTTCTAAAAAAGAATGTATAACAATATCAATCCGGCAGAGGCATCAGCACGAGCCACTTACACTCAGCCTGACTATCCATAATGACACCGTTACTCAGGTCACGGAACACCGATTACTTGGTGTAATTGTTGATAACCAGATACAATGGCAATCACACATAAATGCTGTTATGTAAAACCATTGCAAGAAATGTTTTTATGCTTTCAAAATTGAAGTATATTATCGTTGTTGATTCCCGCAAATTGTTTTACAATGTGCATGTTAAATCCTACATCGATTATGCATTCACGATATTGAATGGCAGCGGTGACATTCACTTGAACAGGCCTAACTCATTGCATAGGAGAGCAACAAAACAGATCCTGCCTGATCCATCCCTAGCAACTGACGACAAATTTAAAACACTGAAATAACAAGGGTGTAACTGTGTACACAATCTAAAATGAGATCCACCCAGGCTGTTTGTGCAAACTATTCACGAAGGCAAGTTCGGGATATTCGACAACAAGGCATAACTTTGTTACACCGCGTACAAGGATCGATTTATTTAAAACAAGCCTTTCGTTCTCAGGCACATCTTTCTGGAACAAACTACCAGCATATATAACTGGCTCTCTCTCCTCTTTCAAGGAAAGTCTCTCCATGTACTTGTCATCGGACACATAATTTAACAATTTATTGAAAATGCCCACATGTTGCCGTGTATCCATAGTGTGTCTATGCTGATCAATGATCGCATAATTACGTCATGATTTTATCTTAGCCCCTTGATTCATGTCATATTCAGCAAACTTTCGCTGTGACTTCGAAAGATTTGCTTAGTCTGTAGGTAATCGTGTGTGTGTGTATGTGTGTGTGTGTGTGTGTGTGTGTGTGTGTGTGTGTGTGTGTGTGTGTGTGTGTGTGTGTGTGTGTGTGTAAATTGGCACACTTACTTCTTTGTCGTTATTATTGTTTTGTGTTTTTGTACGGTAACAACGGCTAGTATGGAAAATGACATATAAGCTAATTACTTGCATGCTTTGAGGAAGAAAGAAAGTTTCAGTTTCATTACTCTCTCTTCTCTTCTCTTCTCTCTCTCTCTCTCTCTCTCTCTCTCTCTCTCTCTCTCTCTCTCTCTCTCTCTCTCTCTCTCTCTCTCTCTCTCCCTCTCCCTCCCCCTCTCTCTCTCTCTCTCTCTCTCTCTCTCTCTGATACAAACACACACACGGATACACACACACATACACACACATCACACACACACACACACACACACACACACACACACACACACACACACACACACACACACCATGTGTCACTTAAAGTCTGCCTGTTTCGTTTCGGGATTTTTTGTTGCGGAACGAAGGGTGTTTGATGGCTGATAAGTAACAAAATGTCGATAGGCGTAAACAGCAATTTCCAATTGGTACCCAACACATTGTTACTTAGTTGCTGAAGTTGTGACAACTCTAAGACAACGGCGTGGTACCGTGTGTTTCATGACGTGACACAGTGCGCGAAGATGATGAACGTACGCTGTTTCAAATATAGTTCGTCACTCTGAGACTGGTTTGATCGGGTATTTATCATTTTGTATTTCAGTTGCAGTCCACTCCACCCGCCATTGCCATGCACCCCGTGAGACGCCACTTCTAGACAGGTATCTCCACCCTTCACCCTCACTGCCGGAACGAATCAACACGGTACATGAGGCATCAACATCGGACCATCTCCAATCTTCGTTGGACAACACTCAGGCAAATTCAGTCCACACCGGACAATAAACAGTCCACAATAGATAATATACAGTCTAGATCGTACAACACACAGTCCACAATAAAAAGTATGCAGTCCACATCGTACAACGCACAGTCCACACGGGACAATGCACAGTCTACATCAGGCAATATACAGTCCACATCGGACTATACAGAAGCATCTTCAGTCTATACAAAGGCATCTTTAGTCTATACAGAGTCATCTTCAGTCTATACAGAGGCATCTTCAGTTTATACAGAGGCAGCTTCTGACAATACACATCCCACATCGGTCAATACACAGACAACTGCCGAATATACACAGTTAACATCGATTAATACACCGGCAAGTTCGGAATATACACAGTTATCATGAGATAATTACATTTGTTTTCATCCCTACGTCACACGAACAATCTCTTTGGCGCAGACTGTACCGCATGGCCGAGCTATAACTAAGCCTTGTAGCTATTAATGGTGGACTTTTTGTAGCCTTCTTTCTGACGCGTTTTCATTACCAGTTTTGTTCCATAAAAGATCACCAAAACGTTCTAAAGTACAAATTACTTAGTGTTGTTCGAAACTACAGACACACTACTGGAGACGGCAACGTCATGACAGATTTTAAATTACGTCATAAGTCTATTATGTATAAATGTATATTCCCTTTACGTCAGTCATGTCTGGCGTGATCCAGGTCGGAAGATTTCATCTTGATTTCTCTTACGAAAATAGTGAAGGAATGAAAACAAATATGTTATTGGTAGCACGGGCTTGCTGCACGGACCATTGTAGGCCTTCGGGAGGTCAAAGGAACCATTTTACCCTTCAGGCCTTAGGCCTTCGGGGTACAATGGTTCCTTTGACCTTCTTCAGGCCTACAAGGGTCCGTGTAGCAAACCCCTGCGACAAATAACTTATTGTATACAATAGACCGACCCGTTTTTTTGACTCCGCCCCTTTAGTCATTTTCCGGCAAGAATGCAACGCGTGCTTTACGGAAAGAGCGCGAGTGAAGTCTGCTAGCATAGTAAAGCGCGCTATTTGACGTTTATTTATTTATTTTTTTAAAACATTTTTAGTATGGAATATCTTCTAAAGTATTATTGGAGCTGTAAAGTAGTCAGAAAAAAACTAAGTATTGGGTTTAATCAGTACGGGAAGTGGGGATATTGTCAAGAGATTATATAGTTATTTCACCGTAAATTTAGCATTTTATGACATGCTCAAGTCGTCTAATTTTTCGCCAAATCAAGTCGTAATTTTTAATAAAATATAAAAGGTAGTGCTTTTAAATTTTGCACTACCACACATTTTTATGCGCTCATTCCGATGGTAATATCAGTTTGTATATGTTTGCAGTCCGAAATTATGGATGATCCTATACTTACATGTGAGTATACCCCGCTACTGAGTCTCTAAAATAAATTATCGCAGGCAATCATCAGTACACCTTTCTGAAATCTGCCTTAAAAGGTCTCTTTTTCCCCTTGAAAACTTCTCGGCTAGTACTAGTCAGCTTACATCAATGAAACGTCTCTTACTCTCACAGCCATACGGGGTCAGCTTACGTGCAACGACAGCTTCACACAGACCCGTGTCCTGACAGATCTAATCTAGGATCCAATTTAGCACGAATGCGTCACACGCAACTGACAGATCTAATCTAGAATCCAATTTAGCACGAATGCGTCACACGCAACTGACAGATCTAAACTAGGATCCAATTTAGCACGAATGCGTCACACGCAACTTACAGATCTACGCCGATCCAAGCGGCCTTTAGCAGACCAAATGTAAGTACAAGCGATTGGGTCGGCCCGGCTGTGAATACTAAAGTGGAACACGGAAAAGTATACATGTTACTTTCGAGCATACGTAGTGATGTCTTGTGATTCTCTCAGGGTTCAGTTGACCAAGTGGCCGACCGAGAGCTTTTATTTCGCATTCCCGCCTTCTCGTCTGCCGGTCGTGATAAAGTCTTCGGGAACGGCCCTATTCTTCACCTGAATATGGATTCGGGTATCAGGAATCTGATTTAAACTCCCCATAACAACAGTGCTTTTTATTACCGCAGAACTGAAGTGGCTAAAATAATGGAAACATCGACGCTCTTCCATGCCCCGCAAGCATAAACATCCATTGCTATGCCTAGCCTTAGGCTTGGCGATGAGAAGCACATGGTCTACAGCGTTTTGATTGGTCGAGAGGCTAAATCTGATTGACATTTCGCCCATAAAATTGGTCTGTCTATTCGAAAGCTTTTTTTTTTTTTTTCTTTCCTACTACACGTTATAATGCTGACTCACGTCTGGTGGTTGCACAGTCCCGCCGCATTGCTGGCCCGCGGCTCAACCCTTCGTTGCAATGCCACACAACGATCAGTTACTGGGGCGGGAAAAGTAAGATCGACTTCGAACACACACAAAAAAAAGTCGAATCTGAGGTAGAAACCCTGTGCAAAAGTGGTCGTATAAATAAATTCACCCCTTCACTGCGGGGCTCATGAGGATCTATGCCTCTTGCTGAGAACTCTTTGTATCCGTTTGACGACATGGGATTTTTGGTGTGGAAAGAACACAATGTACGTTAGTTGTCTGACGTCGCATTACTGAAGAATGATTCTCGCCAAAGCTCGCAGTTACCGGTTGAACTGAGCATTTCTGAGTGAGGGTTAATTTAATCTCTATATACAGTCCATATGGGACAGCGCACAGGCCGCTTCGAACACGGCATTGACCGACACCGTGACTCCAGCAGCACGAGACAGCCAGAAATGTTCCGCCATCTCTACCCTCACTCTCAGTTCAACACGTGCACAAATCTCAGCCTGTCTTGCAGAACTGTACAGTGCGTTTGCTGTGATCGTGAAATTATGAAACGCGGTTGTTTGTTTGTTGTTGTTGTTGTTTGCTTGTTGTTGTTTTTTTGTGTGTGTCCGCAATAATAGACGATTTTCGGAAATCAGAAGTAGGTGAAAATTGCACGAGTTTCAACGAACACAGTGGGTTAATATCCGGGACAAACATGCGGTATCGCGTGTTTGTCCCGCCTTTTAATCCTTTATTTTCGTAGAAATTAGTGCAGTTCTGACCCACGACTTATTTCCGAACAACGTCTGTTGCGGCTTTGGGTTGAGAGCTTTCATACTGACAGGCCACACAGGGCAATTGCTTCCGGTGCATGTCAGTAGTAACTTTTCCGCCAGAAATAGTTAAAAAAATTTCCTCCCTTTTTGCCATTTTTTTAAGGGTGTAAAACTTCAATTGTGTGCCTTTTTTTTTGGCGTTTTGAGCAACAAAAGGCATGACAGGTGGTGTGAAAAAGAGCAAAACCTGGGTAATTTTAGTCGACCTAGTGTGTTCATGGGAGCCTAATTGGGGCATGTGCACGGTAGAGAAAGTATATAGGAGAATACAACGACACCCATTTAAGAAACAATTGATTTATTTAATCCTTTCCGTAAATAAACAAACGCACTTGACCAAATTCATTTAACAGATTTATCTGCCCAGTCAGGTCCCCCAACCCCTTGGAAACAAAAGGCTAGTTAAAATATCTTCCCGAGAAATACACACCACCCACCCACCCCCCCACACACACACACCCCCACACCCCACCACTCAATGCTGTCAGAGTTGGCCTTCCTGAGAAATAGTGTCTACTTCCTGTTCATACCACCATAGTAAACAATAGTCTTCTATGTCCAAATAGTGTCTCTCTCTCTCTCTCTCTCTCTCTCTCTCTCTCTCTCTCTCTCTCTCTCTCTCTCTCTCTCTCTCTCTCTCTCTGCACACACAAAACAAATTAGCATTCCTTTTTGTGTCAACGCTTCAATGTATGTCACTAAACCACTATGTCATTTTTCTTACTCTGGGGC
>BTPG01000003.1:25879989-25904356 GCA_036245525.1 Semisulcospira habei | reverse complement strand
TGTGAATAACTTATGAAGTTACTGTTCATGTAACTGTCTAGAATAATGTGATCTTACTTGATAACTAATTTCAAAGTTACCTACAACTTACAAGTAACTTTGACGTTAGTTATCATAAGTTCTTAACCCAAGTCATAAGACACTCGGACAGATTTCTCAAGTTACAAGGACAACAAGAAAACTTTTTTTTAGTAATAATCTGGTGGTGGGGCTGATGGCATCAAATGAGCAGGCATGACATCTCTTTGCAAAGTGTATGACAAAAATAATGGATTACCAAAACCTATCGTTACTTGCTTGTAAGTTCTCGAACTTTTTTCATAGTTTCTTCTACGCCTATCTTTTTTCCTTGTTCTAAAAAAAGATTTCTTTAGCTCTTCAACATTTACAGCCTGACTACGCATCTTATTCTGTATTTCAGATTTTTGTTGTTTATAGTTAGCCAAATCATCCTGGACTCTCTTAAATTCGTTATCGTCAATTTCATTATTTTCCAAAGATTTACTAATAATAAGTTTCATACTCGTCAGCTTAGCTGCTGCGAGCGTACTTAATGCTTCATGCTTCTGCAACTTCATATAAAATCTTTTGTTAATAGCTTCCATACCAAAGCATGCTAGACTTGTGACAAGACCAATACCTTCAACAGCAATTCCTATAACACTTCCCACCCCCGTTGCAAAAAGAGTTATACCTCCTACAGATAATCCGGCTGAAACCACCCCCATGGCCATTGATGTGTTGTGTACAGAATTGAAAACCGTATTGTAACGGCGTTTACACCTCGAGTATTTTGCTTGTTCTTCTTCCAAATACTTCAACGCTTCTGTAATATTCATTAAACGAAATGAATCTGCCTTTAATGTTTTATCACGCTCAATAGGCTCAGGTGGTATTTGTGGATACAAGTTCACCATTTTTTATTTACAAATATTTTTTTAATCAGCAATTACATTTTGCAACTCTTCAAAATTATACAATTTGCTGGCATAATAAAATGCAACAAGATCAATGTGTTCAAGGTTTATGTAAGTTAGACGAACAAAAGTTGTTTTGTCAACCACCACCTTGACAGCTGGAATACTGCTCGAAACATTAATAACATCATTATTTTTTGTAATAGCAATAAAGACCTTTGATGATTCTGATACTGTTTCATCCCATGTAAGTTTAATTCCTTGTGCAATTTGAGCCTCTTTAGCAGTAGCAACAGATTTCATGATAATTTCAAATACTATTGTCGCTTCTCTAGCCACGACTAAGCTTGCTGGCATAAACACAACAGAAGTATCTGATCTACCCTTTCTAGTTGTAAGAAGATATCTTCGTTTCTCATAATTTTCAACTTTCAGTTTTTCTCTGCTATTGTTGTCTAGGGCAAAACTTGGAACAAGGCTTACAATAAGCGGCCCAGAATTAACAACCTTCCTAAACACTAAGGCGCCTTCATCATCAGTGTATACATAAGGACTAATAAATTCAATCTTTATGTCCCAGTCAATTGTGGGTGGTGGTGCCGGTACAGGTGAAACAACCCATTTAGTACCCACATGTATTAAGTTGTAGGGCACATTATTTACAGGTGGAGTAGGTACAGTAACATCACGTAGCTGACCAAGTTTAGGAATCTGTTTTTCCACCGTCTTTTATGTCAACAATTACTTTTCTCTTGTACATGCCATAGGAATCAAGTTCAAAACCATATATTTCTCCAATTTCTCCCTCTTTCTCAAAATCCTGTACGTCTGCCAAATCTTTCAACTCTGTTACTGGACACGCAACTGGTATGATTCTCGGCTTTGGACCAAGACCACTCATTTTTATAAACAAAAATAAAATTATTTAATTTCCAAAACAACATAAAAATCATGCATTACAACTGGTTTACCATTCTGATTAGTTACAGATAAGCACAATGATTCAAAGAAACTAGAACCTAATTTTTTAAACTGAGAATTAGGAAATCTAGCAACCACATTTTCACAATATGGGGCAGTTCCAGTCGGCAAGCATCTTAACAAAGTTGAAGGCTTTCCATTGTGTACATTTTCAGTAGTGTTCAGTTCTTTCAAATGAACATTTAGCACTGTGTGTACTGACAAATGAACAGGATATCTGCCAGTTATTCTTGGTTTTTTTGGTGATAGTAGACTACCAACTGATTGTGACCAATCTTCATCTGGATGTGTTATTGTTTTAAAAAATCCAAGTAATAATAAAAGACTAATTGATAAAGAAAACTGACCACTTTTCGGAAAATCAACTGAAACAAGTAAATTAGCTGGGTTTAAAGTTGCTTTAATTTTAAATTCATTTTGAAGCCATTCAGCTAAAGTACAAAAGTCATAATATCCGGCTCGTAAAGTATCACCCTTCTCAATACCATCAAGAGTTCCACTTACAGAATAATTTTCATCATCCGTTACATTAAACCACTTTACTGTGTAGAACATTTCATGGATAGCTACAGCCTTGCTACCATCACGATTATCAATCCCATTAGTTAACCACATTGGTTTGCTTGTGTCAATATTTGTTAAGGTTATAAACATTTTTATTATCACATAAAAAAAAAAGGATGGAATTTAAATCACCAACCATTACCACTACAAACGCATTTCAATTTAACGTGGATGCCAAGTATAATGTTGCACCTACTTATGAACAGAAAATAATTCAACTAAATCAACTCGACATAGCTGTAAGCGAACAAGATTTATTTCAAGTCAAAGTACCCAACCCTTTTGATCATTACCTAAACCCTCCAATAACAGACGATGCTACTGCAAGAAAGTGGTCTTCAAGTCCACTACAGATGTTTCAAAACCAACTTAACTTTGCCATACTGTGTTCTACTACAGGCTGTGGTGTTTCATTTACAGACCATTTGAATCACTCAAACAAACTGATTAGGTCTGTGTATCGTTTCCATGTTTATTACCAGCTTAGACGTATACTGTCAGAACTGCATACACCACTACCAACTGAATCCAGTTTCAACAGGTATAACAACCCCATGGATATGAAAGCATTTGAACGCATCTGTAATGAATTTAACATAAGCACTAAGTATGACTTTACACAAAAACTTGATGATCACAAAGGCATTGGTACATTATATTATGCTTTGAGTCACAGACAATACCCTCAAGATTACTGGCCTCCCTACACTTCATTCTCATCAAAATCACAAGTCTGGTTAGGCTCAATAGAACAGAAACAATCTAACGCATGGTCAACATTTGTCTTGGACAGGAGTGACGGATTTACTCAAGCAGGAGTCGAGCGCGTAAATGAGTCTATCAGAACATATGTCTGGTGTATATTAGGTGCACAATCATTAACAAAATCTAATATTCTGAATGGAAGTGGTAAATTTGAAACACAAAAACAGTTTCTCGCTAATCTTGAAGATTCAGTAAATTCATCAGTTGATCTCCCATCAAGCATACAACGTTACCAAGATGTACTCAGATATGCCAGATCAAAAGTTGACTTTGTAGTTGGCACTGGGTTATACATGTTACCATCTGACCTTCAACTCCAAATGGGTACAATAACAAATTATAATAATGAAATCATTGTTGCTGGGAGTGATCAAAAACTAGGTCTCAATAAATCTGTAAATTTAGGAGGAACAACTGTGCACGTACAGTTGAAAAAAACATTACAAGTGATTACTTCCCTTGCTCCAACAGCTATACAACCAGTACAGTCAACCCCTGACACACATGAATCCGAGAGAACTGCATTGGTAATTGGCCTTACTGGAGTAGGAATATTACTTCTTTACCTGTTTCATTAAATAACCTATCATTAACCCTCCTACTGTCACCAAAAAGATCCAAACATGCTCCGCCATAAACCCTACTGCCTTTGCCGCTGTACTAATCAACCAATTGACAACCGTGCCTAAAATGCCAGGTAACGAGTCTACTGCTTTCAGAGCCAATTTCTTAAGCAAGTCTGATATGTGTGACAACTGTTTCTTTACCCACGACTGTAAGTCTTTTGGATCTGTGGGAACTGGGGTTGGTGGTGCTGGAGGTGGAGAACCACCACCCGTTACAGCCAACACAACTGTACTGATAATAAACCCCAGAGCTGTAATTAAACTGGCAATTGTGATACCCTGTTCTCTGAAAAGTGTTTTAAGTCTCTCAGCCAGAGTAGTGTCTTCGTGAAGTATTTTCTGAATAGTTTCCCTAATCCTGTTGACCTGTGATTTCAGTTTTTCCCTTCCAATACTAATCGCTTCTAACCTTCCTGATCTTTCTATCTGCAAATCATTTAATCTGTGTTGGATTCTTTCTTTCATTTCTGTGTCAAAATTCCCATTGTCTGCGGTAGCCAGTTTCTCTTTCTCACGTTCTATGTGTTTATCAAGCTCTCCCAGTTTGGCAAGATTATTAACCATCTCACCTCTTATTGTCTGCAGTGATTTATCCAACCCTATAATCTCCCGCATTGACAAAGGTGGATCATCTATTGTTTTCAAAGCGTCATTTATTTGTCCTTCAGTAAATGAGGTTTCTTGTATCACTGTGTTTGCTATTTCTGGTAGGCTTGTTATTGGTGCCATTTCAATTTCTTGCCCTGTTGGTAACTTTGTTTGCGTGTCTTGAAGCACACTAACCAGTCTTGGCGTGACAGGAGACCCACCAATACCAAGTTGACGCAAGGCACTAACACCACCTTCATTTTTTATTGTACTTAAAGCCCTAAACCTACTAGGGTCTTTTTTTGTTAGTCAATAGTACTTTTCCTTTGTCAACAGTATTTAAATATAAATGACCCTTGCCATCAAGTTCAAACTGGTTAGGGTCTATGTTGTCTGGGCGATTACCAACATGATCATAAAATGAGTTCACTTTGGTTTCTAAAAGTTCGTGACGTAAACTGTAAATATTTCTTGTACCAGTCATATCTGCCATATCTGTTGTATTACCAAAATCATACGTGTCATCCATTTCAAAATCTTCATGATTAAATCCTCCCGCGGCCATTGTTTTTATTAATTTAATTTTTTTATTGTGCATAATAAAAATGACACAGTCCTACGGATCAAAGTTAGACCCACACAGAAAACTACGTGAACCTTTCGGTGTTAAAGCAGTTAGACAATCAATTGTCATCACAAACAATCCTAGTACTATAGACCAAAACCAGACTCTTACTGTCAAGTTTCCAAACCTAGGCCCCAGTGACGTTATTGTTCCTGGTACTGCTCGCCTTGCTTTTAATATTGAACTTTCATCGGACGCAGATGACAAAAGAACACTAGTTAACAATCTAGGTAGAGCAATTATTAAGAATATTAAAGTTAAACTTGAAGGACAGGAAGTGTTTAGTCTTGACGATGCTGATGTGTTCTACTGCTACACGGATTTGTGGCTTACAAGAGAAGAACGAGAAGATCGTATTTACCAAGGCATACAGTCAGATAGCATTATGAAAATTCGAATAAATGCATCAGACAAAACAACCACAGAAGGCAAGGACGTTATTGTGGCCGAAACATATGGAAATAGGTTTTGCATTCCACTCGAATTTGAAATCCTAACAGGACATTCGCCTTATTACCAAGGGGCACTAAATGACCGCCTGAGTTTTGAACTAACCTTCAATGATTACTCCAAAGTTATCAAATCAACGGATCTCAATGCATCATATAAGATCTCTAACATTTCCTTGGAATATGAGATTGTCACGCATACTGAACTAGCCAGACTCATTCAAAATCAGTACCAGTCAAGACTTCCAATTTATTATGATCGAGTGATTAGACACAGTTTATTACCCAAAGACAAGAGCGACCAAATTTGGACTATAAACCTAAACACGCCTGCTAGGTCACTAAAAGGCGTTCTTATGTTATTTGTTGAACCAAAAAGTCCTTACCAAGGAGATTCAGAAAAATTCTATAATCCGAAAATTACACATTTATCCTGCACAATCGAAGGCCGACCTAATCAAATTTTTGCGTCTGGAATGATGGGATATCAGCACTATGATGAGATCACAAAGTATTTTGCTGGGGGAAGACTTAGAGAAAAATCAGCAAATATTGCGTGCAAAGATCTGCATCTGTATGACGTAAGAATCGGTGAATACCTGACAGACAAGTACGCACTGTGGCTAGATCTGCGTTCTACGGACGACAATTTCCTTCATGGTTCTGGCCGTATTATCGAAAACGGTAGTGACGGAATCTCAATTCAAATACAGAAAAAAACAGAAAAAGCAGAAGCAATCAATATATATTTGTATCTGATTTATGATGCGCAACTAAACATCTCTGAGAGCAGGCTAAGTAGTCACATATATTAAAAGTATTCACTTAGCTTGGTTTTAATCCTTCACAGCCCATTTTGAATACCGAAATCACTGTAAAATCCGAACGTATTAGTAGGCACGTCACGCTTGTGCTGAAACACGGACTAAACTGAAAATAAAAGGCGTCGTTTCACTGAGGTAACAGTTTCACTACCGATTTCAACATTCCCAATTTTCACCTCGAGTGATCTAAAAACACTCGTAAAAACAGGGAGGGGTGTACTAGTAACTTGAATCATTTAGGTCTATCACTGGGATTAGAGTTATTGGGTTTTGTCTTTCAATTTAAATGCATCACGCGACAGTGACTACGCAATAGCTTAAGCATAAAGACCTATTGTTCAGAAATGTCACCCACTGGAGCGAAAACAGGAAACCGTTTCACAACCAATTTTCAAGCCCAACTTTCTGGTTGTGAAGAGATGCAATCTTGTAAACTCACATGACTACACAACAGCTGTCTCTACCTACAGGTTATGACGGCAATAACTGCACCCAACAGGAATCCGGTTTCATCACGCGTCAGTCTTGAGCACAAAGGCCGATTGTTCAACAGCGCAATGTCCGTGTGCGTCGAAGCAGTCACGATGTGTGAAGTGAAAACTTTTCACAGATAAATTTTCCTCCACACAATTTTTCACGTTGGACGTTTCATTTACGAAATAACCTATATTAGAGATTTGTTCTATATTTTTGGTTTGCCCCAGAGTAAGAAAAATGACATAGTGGTTTAGTGACATACATTGAAGCGTTGACACAAAAAGGAATGCTAATTTGTTTTGTGTGTGCAGAGAGAGAGAGAGAGAGAGAGAGAGAGAGAGAGAGAGAGAGAGAGAGAGAGAGAGAGAGAGAGAGAGAGAGAGAGACACTATTTGGACATAGAAGACTATTGTTTACTATGGTGGTATGAACAGGAAGTAGACACTATTTCTCAGGAAGGCCAACTCTGACAGCATTGAGTGGTGGGGTGTGGGGGTGTGTGTGTGTGGGGGGGGTGGGTGGGTGGTGTGTATTTCTCGGGAAGATATTTTAACTAGCCTTTTGTTTCCAAGGGGTTGGGGGACCTGACTGGGCAGATAAATCTGTTAAATGAATTTGGTCAAGTGCGTTTGTTTATTTACGGAAAGGATTAAATAAATCAATTGTTTCTTAAATGGGTGTCGTTGTATTCTCCTATATACTTTCTCTCACGGTTGTATGCAGGCTTGCAGACGACAGTTTTGTCATGGGGTACTTAGTTCATTTGAGTGTTGTGAAAAACGCTAACTCTTAATTTTTTTAAAAAAATTGCTGAAAATGTTTCTCCTGTGATGTGCTCCGCGTGGATTTTTTGTTTTGGCAGAAAAGTTCTTCGTTGATAGTTTTATGCTGCAAGAGGCTAACAGATAACAGTGTGTGAAAAGGGGGCGTAACCTAATTGCCCTGTGTGGCCACAGTTACCCACGTTCAAACTGCGATAGCTTTGGTCAGTTATATCCGCCGGCGTGTACGTATCAGTTTGCAGTGTAACATGTGTCTGCCGGGCATCACAGCTATATGTCTCTTGCTAGCCGTATTTTGTATCCGAAGAAAAACCCAACGAAAGCAAATGCTTCCAATACGTTAAAATGTTCGCAAATAAATTAGTTCATGAACGCTGCAATCGCAACAGCAATACGCTAGCTGCATAACACGTGTAAACGATTCGTGTTTAACAATCCACGGTAGGTTTAGGGAGGGAGGTGGCCGGGGGGCATTCCAGGGGTTTCGGAACCTGCCCACTGTCTCATCTAACGCTCTACCCGGACGAAGATGAAGAAGAAGAAAAAGAAGAAGAAGAAGAAGAAGAAGAAGAGAGAGAGAGAGAGAGAGAGAGAGAGAGAGAGAGAGAGAGAGAGAGAGAGAGAGAGAGAGAGAGAGAGAGAGAGAGAGAGAGAGAGAGAGAGCTGAAAATGCATTGAAATTTGAAACAAAAAAATCTGCCTCAGCCCTCGCCACACACCATCCAAACCTCTTCCGTTCTTCCTGGTTTTATTTGTTGTTGTTGTTGAGGGTGTAGGGGGGCTCTGGATAGAGGTAGCACCTTTGCTGTTCGGCAGCTGCGTCCTACATAGGACGGACGGGCATCACTGGTCCTCATCCATCTCCTTAATCTCTCTCGTGTTGGCTCCAAGCGCCACAACCTGGCAAACCACCTCAGCTGGTGGGCTAAACCACGTGAGGGGATGGTGTTCACATTGCACCACTAGGCGGATGAGCTGTTTCTGACAGCCAACGGCTAGAGGACGGAGGAGATCAGGTTGGATCCAACGGCCAAATGTGGGGGAGTAAACCCTTCAAATCAGGAGTGGAGCCCCGAAGGCAGACAGTTGCCTGTATTCACGCACTGTTCTGGCAGCTCCTGCAGCCAAACTGGTGCCAAACGTACTGCTTTGCATTCCTTTGGATACATCAGCAAGGCCGAGAGGGGGATCTTGACGACTGGGCACCCCATGATCTCCATACACTTTGCCCAGGCTTGCGCCCTGGAGAGGTCACTCCAGTGACTGACCCAGCAAGCGCATATACTCCATTGTCTTCCGAGACAGGATGCCAAACAATGTTGTAAGAGGAGAGGTATTCAAAGTCACCCTGATTTTAACGCAATGTGGCGATTGTACATTGGATCACTTCTCTCTCCCCTCCCCCCCCCCCCTCCCCCCAACGTTCTCTTTGGCCATTTGTCGAGTGTAACAGGTTCTTCCACCTCCCACCGCCGAGCACTTTGGCGAGTGTGCAATGCATTTCTAGTCATCCCCGACCCCATCCCATCCATCCCCCCCCCACCCGCTCCCCTCTCCTCCAACCCCCACGTGTACACAATAGAAAGTTTTAATACCGAATGTTAAAGAAATACAAATGTCGCCGAAAAGCGGAAATAGTTTTCGGCATTTTAGAGAAGGTTTTCACTGTACTTGTGTTTCGTTTTTGGTGTTTTTGTCCTGGTCTGTAGATAGTCGTGCTTTTTTTTTTTTTTTTTTTTTTTTTGCTGTGTAAATATATGCAATGTCCTGCATAAATATAGTATCTTCACACACACACACACACACACACACACACACACACACACACACACACACACACACACACACACACACACACACACACACACACACTATTAGAAAAGCACACTAATCTGTATAAATATATCTTTAATATAACGTAACTCGTGACTTTGAGAAAAGCAATTAGGTCCTTATTGTGAGAGCGTTTTTGGCAACAGCTTAGACCCAGTAGGCGGATATCTTCGGCCCGCTGTCTGCTTTAGTCTCCCTGAGCACAGCCGTGCGTGGGGAATTTAAGGCAGACAGCAACCCGAGCACCTTTACTTACTGGGAAGTCAGTTGAACGGAATGTGAAAGAGCAGTGAGTGGGGAACAGGCAGTGGACATGTGATGTTACAATTTTCTGTCAGTAAAATTCTCATGTATATTTGTGATGTGTGTGTGTGTGTGTGTGTGTGTGTGTGTGTGTGTGTGTGTGTGTGTGTGTGTGTGTGTGTGTGTGTGTGTGTGTGTGCTTGATAGCGTGTGTACGTTTGATTGCAAAAGAAAAAAGACAACACAAAAGGTAGAAAAAGAATGTTCAATTACACTGTATTTCAATTACTACAAAGAAACAATATCACGAATACTTTTGATGCAAATTAAATTAAAGCCGATGCGTTTAGGCGGAACAAACACAAACACGCTCGTGCGAAGAACATAAACAAAACACCAAACATTGACGTCATTTTCAGACATAATTTGCAATGTTATTGCGATATTCACACAAACGAATAACTGTGGATTGCATAGGAACATTGTGCACGTGCGAAGGCAAAAGGTGCATTTCAAACGGGGAGGGAGCGTGTATTCTGAAATCACGATACGTAATTGGCTTCAGTTTGGTTGTTGTGATGTAAGAGTGCATTTAATGTATAGTCGAGATTCGTGAAAAATGCAATTGTCATGAAACGCGAAAGCTATATAAAGCATTTGTGATTCGAATAAGCAAAACGTACAACAACAATACCCAAACCACCACCACCCTATCCCCCCCCCCCCCAAAAAAAAAAAAAAAAAAAAAAGAAAAAAAAAAAAAAAAAAGAAAAAAAAAAGTTATTTGCTGAAACAAACAGCTTTTTCAATGTCATATTCACGTAAAATAGACTTAAACCAGAGTGTACACAATATGATGTGCACTGGTTAAGTTTCTCAAGGAAACACTGTTAGCGCCCATCACAATGTTACTTTTAAGGGTAAGCAAATTCTACGTAATAGCGGAGTGATATTGAACACGAGTACTCCCCTTGCTGGCTTTCTCGGCGATCTCTTGTTTACTTTACTCACCGGGGGGAAAAAAAAGAAAAGAAAACGATACATCTGCAAGAGACATAGATCCTCATGAGCCCCCGCGACCGCGGGGGCTCATGAGGATCTATGTCTCTTGCTGAGATCAATTTGTAACCATGTTCCTTGGACGGATGTGAATTGTATTCGTTGACCTAACAAAGATTTCAGTAACAACACGTGCGTCAAGCGACAGGAAAGGGGTTAGTAGTTAATGTATTACTTCTCTGTGTAAAGCCGGCTGGCTCTCTAGCATTATCGTTAAAGAGTCCAGGACACGTTTAATCGGCCTGCCTAATGCGGGCTTTGATTGATAAACTTTGCGAATAATCTAGCAGATGGAGAGCCGCTCTTCATAGACGATCAGCCGGTTATAACATAGTATTTTTTTCGTCTTCTGATTAACAAAGGTTTAGGTATATCAAAATGAAGTATGCGATGAATGCATTGCGCCCATGTCAACATTGTGCTGCGTGAGGATGTTGACATTTTTTTTAGCTAAGTTTGTTCCAACACTACCGACATACTATTTTCCGCCATTTGCAATTTTATTTTGTGGGACCAGCTGTCTGCGCTATCCACGTTAGAAACTTTGCTCCAATAAATCGATCGGCTGGAGTCAGTCACAGTTTAAATATAATAATATTGTGAACGTTTTATTGGAGAAAAGGACATTACGGCGAACTTCCAGAGTCAATATGCAGACAAACTGCAAATTACGGAGCAGGAAAATACAGTTCCTTTTTTGTGCAGCTAGGCTACGGCTAGTGAGATAGGGTTTAATTTTAAACAAAACATTGCATTAAGTATCAAGCGTGTTCACACTGTGCTGTATTTTCTTTCAATGACTAGTGTACTGCACCATCAGACTGTACCATCAGCGATCACTGAGACTGCAGCCAGTGACCACACACCAGAACATAGCTTACCAGCGCAACTGACTGAATTAGATGCTACAGTAATATATAATTAATCAAGGTCCAAAACTAACCCAACGCCAAACAACAACAATAACAAATAACATTAACAGATATAGGACAAAGTGATCATATTATATCCCTTAAAGGATGCATTACGTCATGCATTTAAAGCATGTCTTTTTCTGGAACTTAGGAAGTAGTCAGGAGATATCGCTAAATCTCTAGTGCAGCATTATTTAACAATTCTGCCCTAGGTCCGAAATCCCCAAATTATGAAGACTGTATTACACTACCTGGAGACAGATCGAGCGTAATAGTTCAATGGTGGTGCCAGAATAGCTTGGCGCCTATGGGCGCCAAGCTATTCTGGCACCACCCTTGAACTATCACACTCGATCCAAGTCTTGCTGTGGTGTGTTGGGGCTGAATGAGTTAAGACGTACTGAGAGCATTTGTAAAGTAGATCATTATTGTTAACGAACAAGAAACATTTTTATTTCATAATGAAGGTCGCTTTAATGAAACAGTTGTATTGCGATTAATATCACTAAAAGCAAGAACAGGAGGAGGCAGCGTTAAAACAGCAACTAACATTTAACCCTTTGTGTGTCGGAAGCGGATTTAGTCGCGATGATTCCTGTGGTAATCACAGCGATTAAAACGGCAATAAACGATCAGCATTGAATGTAATTTCTTTATTCATCATTATAGTTGTGCGTGTGTGTGTGCGATGTGTGTGTTCGTGTGTGCGTGCGTGTGTGTGCGTGCGTGCGTGTGTGTGTGTGTGTGTGTGTGTGTGTGTGTGTGTGTGTGTGTGTGTGTGTGTGTGCGTCCAGATCCAATTCCATAATTTATCCTCCCTGTTGACTGTGCGGTTGAAGATACAGTCCTTTCTTTCCATTGATCACCGTATGTACAATTTGTCTGCCTGGCCGAATTGATGCGCATTCCATTCACATGTCCACACAAACGGATAATAAAGTCGATGTTTCACACACAGACACACACACACACACACACACACACACACACACACACACACACACACACACACACACACACACACAAACACACACGCACGCACGCACACACACACTCACACACACACACACACACAATCCACACACGCGTGCGCGTGCAAATAAGAGAGCAAACTGCAGACGGCCAAGAACAATGCCAATGACATTTTATTTCAAAATAGAAAAAAAAAACATTATTTCTTTTCACTCTAATGTGGTATGGAGGTAACACACCAATTGCAAAGTCTGATGTATAAGTTATATTTATCATTTGTCAAATGGTCGTTACTAATCAGTAAAGATTAGCTAAAGGTTAAATCTGAAGAACAGGTAATTTTGAAGCACTATTTGTGTTCATTATGCCTTGTCGACACAGCTAATGAGCTTTAACGGCAGATTAGACATGCGTTATCACACTTATTTATTCTGTTATTACCCGTTAGCGTGCCAATTTATTTTTTGCTGTTTCTCGTACTTATACCGTTGTTTTATAGAACGTAGTGGAGTCATTGTCAGGTTAATTGATATTAAGACGACATGTGCTGAACCGCAAGTGCTGTGTCTAAATGAAGCATAATTAAACCTGTGTGCAGTGTTTCGTGATCATCTTTTGCAGAAGTGTATAATTATTTAAACAGTTATGGCGGTAGTGGACTTTAGAAGACAGCTAAAACAAAGCGTGCAAACATGCTGTACCAAAATTAATCCTTTTTATTTCACTGTCTGTGCACTTTTTTCGATATTTTTATTTTTTATTACTCAAAACGTTGAAAACCCCCCCCCAAAAAAAAACCCACCAAAAAACAAGCAAAGACGTGCCAGAAGCTGACTGCAACACACACTATCATTAAATAGTTTCACGTGTCTCCCATATCTGAGCCCCCCAAAAAATGTGCAATTGCAAAGTTACAAAAAATGTCCGATGAAATGACAGATGTAAGAAGGACACAATAAATTTACGGTTTTAACAGAATATATGGCACATAAATAGGCACCCAATGTGGACAACCCCCCCCCCTCCCGCCCCCCTCCCCCCCCCCCACCCCCCCTCCCAAAAAATAATAAATGAGAGAGAGAGAGAGAGAGAGAGAGAGAGAGAGAGAGAGAGAGAGAGAGAGAGAGAGAGAGAGAGATGATGATGATGATGATGATGATGATGAAACGTTTTATTCAGGATAAAAAGTTTTAGGCATAGCAATGCCTATCTTCCAAACTGTCCTGCTACGAGAGAGAGAGAGAGAGAGAGAGAGAGAGAGAGAGAGAGAGAGAGAGAGAGAGAGAGAGAGAGTGACGGGGCGGGGGGGGGGGGGGGGGGGGGGGGGGGGGGGGGGGGGGGGGGGGGGGGGGGAGGGGGGTGGAGGGGGGTGAAAGAAGGAAGGAGGAAGGGAAGAAGGGAAAAGGAAAAAGTGTAAAGAGAGAATGATGGCTAGAAAGAAGTGTTAAAGGGGGTAGGGGGGGAGAGAAAGAGGGAGAGAGAGAGAGAGAGAGAGAGAGAGAGAGAGAGAGAGAGAGAGAGAGAGAGAGAGAGAAAGAAAAAAAAGGGTGGGGTGGGGGCGGAAGACAACCAGCCAGAGCCACCAGCCCCACCCAACAGGCACCCACCAGCCCACAGAAAACACACAGGCACGCAACAAGACGACCACATACACCCCCAAGGGATGCACACGATCGCCCCGCCCCAAAACCGCGTATCAATCCGGAGACCGGGCGCCCGACAGGGAAGGGCAAGGGATCCAACTAAACGTTCGGCCAGCGCTGAGAAAACCCCCCCAAGGGAAATGTACATATCAACCAGCGCCAACCTCACCTATCAGGTTAGTGAGTAGTAAAACAGAAGCGATACAGTGAGGTAAAGGTACAGTTAGCAGACACAAGCAAGGTACAAAATGTTAATCGTTCATATTCATCCCGAGTGGCGCCACAGTGCCCAGTTTATTAATCAGAAATTTTTCACGGTCTTTCCTCGCCCAGACATTACTCGGCTTGCATAAGCCAGAGGCCTTTAACCCGAATGTCCGAGATGGAGTGGTCGGCCTGATTGAAATGGCGTCCGACCGGTCTGTTGTACTGGTACTTGACAGACTGAAGATGTTCTTTGAAACGGTCGTTGACGGTTCTTTCCGTCTCTCCAACATAGAGTTGGCCGCATTTCACACAGGAGATGACATAAATCACGTTGGTGGTTTGACACGTGAAGTATCTGTCTATGTTGAATTTGTAACGTGGACCATTCACCACGGTGGAAGGGCAAATAAAAGGACACGTCTTGCAATTAGGAACATTGCACGGAATGGAGCCGGAGGGTCTGGTGGTATGACGAGGCTTGAGAGTAGAGCGAACAAGCATGTCCCGCAAATTAATATCTCTCTTGAAAGCTACCAACGGAGGTTCAGTCAGAAAAGATAGCAGCAGATTCTTGACTGGATGACAAAAGACCCCAGTTAGAAAGAAGGATTTTACGCACCGGATTGGTGTGGGGATGGTAGATCATGGTTACGATAGGTCTGTCACTATCAGCGGTAGGTTTAGTCTGCAGTGTACTCGCGCGACTTAGTTTTTGTACCGTTTGGAGAGATCCTTGAACAACAGTATGTGGGTAATGTCTTTCGATGAAAAATCCAGCCACTTCTTTGGATTGAACATCAAAATCTGATTCTTCGGAACATATTCTTTTTAGCCGAAGAAACTGGGAATATGGGATGCTGTTTTTAGTTTTGGGGTTGTAGGTGTGAGTAGTAGGTTGTAGTTGTGAGTAGGGTTGTAGGTGTGAGTCTGCTCACCTGGGAAGTCACGTCAAATGACAACTGACGTGTGAAAGACAGGCACAGTGTTCCTCACTCACTACTTGTGGTATACGATTAGCGTCATTGGCATCCGTTCCACTGACGTAACCTTATTATGCCCGTTGAGGCAGACTGGGGTCTGCGGTCTTTGTTAAGCCATATTATCATACTGAGGCTAAAAGCTTCAAATGTGTACACTGCCACTTGCAAGCTACATTATAGTACATACAGATAAGGCTATGGGCCAATGTCTTTAGTTCAAGGGTGGTGCCAGAATAGTTTGGCGCCTATTGGCGCCACGCTATTTTGGCTCTACCCTTGAACTATTTTAGTCAAACTTATTTCACACACTAGTTTATTCCGAATGATAAGGGTTAATTCAGCACAAAACAGTCTAGCAAGCCGAGGAACATTGATTCAAAATGATATAAAATGATGATAATAATAATAATAATAATAATACCGGTTATTATATAGGTGCTTTTTCCCAGTTCGGCGACTGGGCTCAAAGCGCCGCGAACTGAACCCAACACACAACTGTTGAGGCAACTATACACTGAATCACTAAGCGAAAAATCAGCTGTCTCCACCTGGGGGTAAGCACTCAACTGCCGGGGTGGGGGGGATGCGGGGTGAGGGGGGGGGGGGGCTTATGACACCTGTTGATCGGACCGGTGACCATGATAAGAGTCGTTTGATAGTCTAGGTGACTGCTAATCCCCTAATCTCTTCATAACTTACTGCGGGTCCAGTCACACTAATTGCGTTTTTTTTTTTTTTTTTTTTTTTTTTTTTTTTTGAGGTAGCGTTTAAGGCACCATTCATTGCACATCAGAGCATCACCGTAGTCATTGCCACTTGCTATGTCAGCAGAGGGGCGGTGTAAAGTGTGTTGATTCTGAACACTAACTAGTCGATTGTAAGAGGTAAACGTCATGGGAGATCAAGACTTATTAACTGATCTGCATATGCGTTCCTCATGTGGAGGAGGTTATTGAGTGTATAATGCAGTATTAAGGTTCTCCACAAATGCAGCGTCAGTGTAATGGCTGTAATGTTCCGCATACGGAGGAGATGATAATTGGGAGTACCTTGTTTTTGACGCCGGCTCACATGGTGTTTGCTTCTGCAGACACTCGAAATACAGCATTGTTTTAGTCAGAAAATAAGCACAGTAAAATAATCAGAAGTGTCCGTTTCCATTCTGAGTATAACAAAAAGACATTTTTCAACAAATAATAATGTTCAACTCTGAAAACTACAAGTGTGTCTGAACCCCCCCCCCCCCCCCCA
The DNA here is from genome assembly GCA_036245525.1 of Semisulcospira habei. Classification (NCBI taxonomy): domain Eukaryota; kingdom Metazoa; phylum Mollusca; class Gastropoda; family Semisulcospiridae; genus Semisulcospira; species Semisulcospira habei. The sequence continues at coordinate 25,887,656 of BTPG01000003.1, read as the reverse complement.
AAAAAAAAAAAAAAAAAAAAAAAAAAAAGAATCTCGCTTAGAAAAACAATTACAACACAATAGCATATTTGTAAGAAAAATCCCCCAACACTGAGAAAGAAACACGCCTACGAGAAAGAACAATTTCAACACAACTGAGCTGTAATTGCTCTATCAAAGTGTTTTTCAATTCCTTTGAAGATATTTATTTGCATTATTCGTTTTTACCAGCCACTGTTTTGAACTGGATTCAGTCTAGTTGTGTTTTCATTGAGATTGTTGTCCTAAAGATGATGCAGTTCATCATAAAACATGCACATGCGAGGGGGTCGGGGGTGGGGGGGGGGGGGGGGAGGGGGGGAGGGGAGAGGGTCGGTAGATCTGCTTACTCTTACAGTGAAATACTTCTCCATAAAGACTAAATACTGATCATCTGTTCATTACTTAGTTTGTCCTCAACTGTCCTGTGTTTCAAGCAGGAAAAACTACATCAAAGGGAGTTAATCGACTTAATGAGTGTTAAAGCGCTCAGGAGTAGCACCTCCTGAAATGAAAGCATGCTCACCGTCCATGGAGTAAAGAGGTTTGAGCAAGAGACGGGGCTCATGGGATATATGTCTCTTGGAAATGAAACGTTTATCTTTTCTCGGCAGCTAAGTGGTTAAATGATCCTCAGAGTCCACAGCAGGATGATGGATTTTGAATGTTTATGCCGGGTTAATCTGACACTGACATATGTGTCGGTCGATCCGTCTTCCACAAGTAGCACATAGTCGTCAGACGCTGTTCCCACGTGTTTAAAGACTGACCACACTGTAATTGTACGGAATTGCCCCAATTACTGCCACTGATGGCAGACTGCAAGTAAAGCGTGGAGACAGGAACCGGGCTGAGTGGGGAAGTAACGTTGACATTGACCGCTGGACGCCTATACCATTACTAATTGTTACTAATTGTACAATGCCTCGTGTGATGATGACGGGAACAGATGCAAATTGTTTTTTTCCAGCGGTGCACTTTTAATAGAGAGTAGATCCGTGGTTATAACCCCACTAGCTAAACGTTTTCGGACCCACTGCGGCCGTCGTGGGCACGAGGACCTTTGCTTACTGGGAACTAACTGATGATTCTAGCAGCGGGTCTGTTTTCTGTAAACGTGCACTGATGACCACTCTGCCGGGTGAATGCAAAGACAATAATTAAGTTCACTTTCAAGTCGTTACATTTTGTTTCAATTAAAATTTCGCTTTTCACAAACCACACACCTCAAATTAGTCTGGTTCTTTATTTAGATATCAGCATTTAAGCATATGTGATATCATGACGCAATTCGTAAATTCCACTGATCTGAATACACAGAATGTTAACAAATCAGGTATATGTTTAGATGTTGTTACTCGTTATACTCTCTGTGTCTTCATCTGTTCACATCTGTGTGTGTGTGTGTGTGTGTGTGTGTGTGTGTGTGTGTGTGTGTGTGTGCGCGCGCGCGCGCGGCGTGCGTGCGTGTGTGTGCGTGCATGCGTACATGCGTGCGTGTATGGCAGTGTGGGTGCGTGTGCTTGAGTGCGTGTGTGTGTATGTGCGTCAGTGTGTGTGTGTGTGTGTGTGTGTGTGTGTGTGTGTGTGTGTGTGTGTGTGTGTGTGTGTGTGAACAGTTTATTTCTTATTATTTGACAACCAACAAGCAGGTAACAACTATGTAACAAGGTAGTGCGGCGTATTAAACATAACATACTCGCACTCTGTGCTACATATTGGGTGCGTAGGTAAATACGCCAGTTCCTTGGGAACGGGGACTTCGACATAAATATATCGACTGGTCTGCTACACGCTTTTTTCTTCCCCGCACAGCGTTTCTCGGGAAGCAGCTATTCATACGCCCGCCTTGCGCATGACGGGGACACAACCAGAATTACTGAACTTACATCAGCGTTCCTCTGGCCCCACAAGTTGGAAACCTAAGCGCCTCTTGTCCTCTGATAGTGGCTTCGATCCTCTATATCGAAACTTGGGGCTGCTGTCACAGGACATAACTCATGAAGGCTTCCTTGTCCTGTAGAATGGATTCACGTTTAACAACAGTGTCAGCGTGTCAGTTTCGTGTAGTGAATACAGTGTATTTCGTTTGATGTGCACATTTAAGAAGAACACAATAGTTGTACAGTTTGAATATTTATGACACAGTGAAATAGTAGTGTAATTTCGGGAATAATTACAAATAATTAAAAATATATACAACTAATTAAAAACATGTACATACAATTAAAAAATAAAATAAAAACACTTCTGTCGGAAGGTATTTGCATACAATCAGTGGTTATTTAAATGCAACACTATTTTCTTCAGAACTGCGACAAAATCACGGCAACTGGTCACACCGAGTTTGTCACGCATCGCCTGCAGCGGAGAGTTTATTCGCGTTAGTTGGGATGTAACCAGAAACCATAATTTTGTGGCAGCTTTAAATAACAAATCCGTCTGGATTCACAATTACCATGTAACCCATTCAGCTCCAACGCCCTACAGCAGGAGATGGATGGACCATGATAATTCAAGGGCAGTGCCAAATTAGCTTGGCGCTTTCAAGCGCCAAGCTAATCTGGCAATACCCGTGAATTATCACGGTCCATCCGTCTCATGCAACTGGTATATTCAAGGGCAGTGCCAGATTATTTTGGGGCCTCCAAGCGCCAAGCTAATCAGGGACTACCCTTGAATTATCATGGTCAATCCATCTCATGCAACTGGTATATTGACACCTCCAAAATTGAGGAAATGTGGCCTTAAAGCTGAATGGGTTAATGAATCAAATACACATGTCAGAAATAACGGTGAAAGCAGCGCAGTCAACATGGGCCCGCTAGCGGTCATGCCGAAGGTAAGTAAGCGAACTTTGGAAAACACGTGTTATCAGTTGCGTTTGCTTTTGAGCCATTATCCTAGGCTAGTGACATCTCTCTTTTCTTGCTTTTGTAATTAGAGTGTAACGTTGCGTTCCGATTAAATGTGAATATTGACCGATTGGAAATTGTAACCTATGCCGTCTGATCAGAGCAAATGTGACGAACTCGCTGTAAAAAATTGCGTTTAATCACCACAATTACGGAAGGAAAGGCAATGTTGGAATGGCTGTCTTAACTCATTCTACCCAATCACCTAAATCCTTAACTTTTGCCGTTGTCATCTGAAGACTGCATTGCAGTGCAGGACACAGATCGACCATGATGCTGTTCAAGGGTGATGCCAGAATAGCTTGGCGCTCATAGGCGCCAAGCTATTCTGGCATCACCATTGAACTATCATGGTCGATCCTTATCTTCCTGTGGTGTGTCTGGGGTAGAATGAGTTAAACAGTCACGAGCCGCACGACGACTGCATGATTTGTCGCTGTATAGTCAAGGCTCTTCTGGTCAAACGCCTTCCGTGAGACCTGATTTTCAAAAAAAAATAGTTGACTTGCTTCCTGTTTTGCTCTAATGTGATGTCATGTCGGAATCAAGGCAATAGATTTTGTATTCGTCATTGTTAGAATTAGGGCAGTGTACTGCTGTTATTGCTGTTGTCGTTTTGTAAAAGAAACTGTATGTCATATGCGTTACTTTTTTAGTGCTGTCACGTGTTGTTGTAATAATGTACTTGTAATGACGGAGACAATAAACATAATTAACAATAAAATAACAACATAAATCTAAGGCATTGTTATGTTATACGGCAACAATGCCGATACATACGTGAATATCAACCATAAAAAATCATATTTCTTTTTCCACATGGGACAGAAATCGTGTGCATCGATCCGAATAATCAATAGTACAATAAATATATGCGTGTGTACACACGTGAGATCGATGACCATCAGTGTAAAAACCACCAACAGATGACCGGCCTTCTTCGACGTGAACCCCTAATAACTGACTAAAGTCAGTCTCACTTATAGCCCGACGGATACAGTGTAGGAAATGGCGTTTCCCTGGGAAACGCTATAGGTGCCTATGCACTAAATACGCGGGCTTTGAGCAAAGAAGCAATTCTTATTTGAAACGGATACTCACAAACACGAACATTACGTTCTACACAGGTATCAACAATTCGGTTGCTAACTTTGTAAATCCTAATGTGTTTTTTGTCAATGTGAGTACTCCAAATACAATGACATGTAAAAATGGCACCACAACATAATAGTGCTAAAATACAGCTGGCATAACTCATGACTGGTATACGACAATAATAATAATAAAAATAAAGATACACTTTACATACAGTGTAGCTCCACAACAAATCGACCAATACTTTATTAGTGTAGTTAACTACAACGTATGACAAAGAACGTGAAGCATTTAAAGCGCACTCAATAAGCTACACACTTTACCAGGGGACTGTGAAACTGAACGGTAAATGAGCGCAACCCTCCTTCCTCGCCTCATATAAACCAGAACTGCAGCAGCTAATGAATAACTTGAGCAATCCCAATGATGAGGTGTGAAGGACTGGAGGATGATTCAAAGTTACTTAGCGGACAGACAGATTTGTAGGAAGTTCAGGTCGCTGTAACTTTTATCATTCGAAATACACAAATGTGTGAAATACGTTTGACTAAAATAGTTCAAGGGTGGTGCCAGAATAGCTTGGCGCTTCTAGGCGCCAAGCTATTCTGGCACCACGCTTGAACTAAAGCAATTAGTCTGTATCCTTATCCTTAATGTAGCTTGTATATGGCAGTGTACAAATGTGAAGCTTTTAGCCTCAGTATGATATGGGTTAACTCAGAGGAGTAGGTAACCGGGGAAGAGGGGTTACGGGGGGGCGGGGGGGGGGGGAGAGGTGGGAACAGATATGGTCGGGCCATACCTCCCCTGGAAATGTTATGGACAAAGTATCTTTTAGCATACCTCCTTTCATATTGGCTGGGTTAAGGGGTGGTGTAGCCCAAAGTTGAAAAGTATACTCTGTACAGCTAAACGACCATACCTCACATCCTAACTACTCTGTACAGCTAAACGACCATACCTCACATCCAAACTGCCAAGTTGGTCAGTGGAGCTCTGGTACTGTGGGAAAAAAATGCTAATTATTATACAGTATATGTAATGTTTGTTTTGGCATATTGCCTCTGAGCAGTATGTGTTACTAGATCTCATCTTATATACCCCCTCCCCCATCCCCCCCCCCCCTAGCCCCATATCTCCACGAAAATCTTCCTACGCCACTGTAACTGGAAATAAACCATTTAAGCAGAAAATAGCTAAAAAGCACAGGAAACACATACAGTAAGGGAGCTGAAGCAAACGGGCTATTAATACATTCTACCCCAGGACCGAAATCCCCAAATTTTGAAGTTGCCTTCTGAAGGATTTTATTACAATTCCAGAGACAGATCGAGCATGATAGTTCAAAGCTGGTGCCAGAATAGCCTGGCGCCTATGGGCGCCAAGCTATTCTAGCACCACCCTTGAACTAACATGCTCGATCTATGTCTCGCTGTGGTGTGCAGGGGCTGAATGAGTTAATTTCAGATGTTCGAACTCGAGAATATTGGATGACAGATATCACAAAATTAGATTCGAGGAATTCTCTGTCGATAAATGAGGTTTAACAATTACTACACGAAAGACTTGTAACGATATTTCTTGCCACTTCTCTAGTGTAAACAGCCAGTAAGAATCAGGTTTGGTACTTTTACCACCAAATGTACAGACAACTGCCAATCTGTCTGTTCGCCACGTTGTAAATGTTGATGACTCAACTGAGGTGACAACCGCATTACATTATCTAGTAAACTAGCGGCAACAGAAAGATCATATTTTAGAAAGTTACTGTCTCATTTACAATTGTTTTAACAAATATTATGCAACTTTGTTTTCAGACTACCCAGCTGAAATAAGTTTCTGGTAACGTGAAATATGGAGGTATCTCCCTTTAGCTTTCTGTGGGGGGGTCTTGTCGCGGTGCCGAATGAATCATCCGGACAAAAACCGCTACCAACAGCCAAAGGAATAATCGAGTCTTTTGCCATCATTATGTGTTTGTTTTTGAAAATCTTTTGAACAAGTAAAGGTCCGTAACATGAAACAACGAGCTACGAACTCGCCATCTGTAAGACCGTTCATCTCTGGTCCCCCACTGCTTGACCTAAAGAGTTTCCATTCAGATGTGATGACATTACGTTTTACACAGGTCTCAACAATTTCGTTGCTAACTTTGTAAATCCTAATGTGTTTCCTGTCAATGTGAGTTTACTCCAAATACAATGACATGTAAAAATGGCTCCACAACATAACAATAGTGCTGAAAGACAGCTGCTATAAGTCATAACTGGTATACGACAATAATAATAATAAAAATAAAGATACACTTTACATGCAATGTAGCTACACAACAAATCGACCAATACTTTATCAGTGTAGTTAACTACAATGTATGACAAAGAACGTGAAGCATTTAAAGCGTTCACAATAGGCTACACACTTTACCAGGGAAAACTGAACGGTAAATGAGCGCAACCCTCCTTCCTCGCCTCATATAAACCAGAACTGCAGCAGCTAATGAATAACTTGCGCAATCCCAATGATGAGGTATGAAGGACTGAAGGATGATTCAAAGTTACTTAGCGGACAGACAGATTTGTAGGAAGTTCAGGTCGCTGGAAACCCTTATTATTCGAAATACAGCCATGTGTGAAATACGTTTGACTAAAATAGTTCAAGGCTGGTGCCAGAATAGCTTGGCGCCTCTAGGCGCCAAGCTATTCTGGCACAACCCTTGAACTAAAGCCATTGGTCTATATCCTTATCTGTAAAGTACTATAATGTAGCTTGTATATGGCAGTGTACACATGTGAAGCTTTTAGCCTCAGTATGATATGGGTTAACTGAGTGGAGTAGGTACCCGGGGAAGAGGGGTTAAGGGGGTAGAGGTGGGAACAGATATGGTCGGGCCATACCTCCCCTGGAAATGTTGGACAGAGTATCTTTTAGCATACCTCCTTTCATATTGGCTGGGTCAAGGGGTGGTGTAGCCCAAAGTTGAAAAGTATACTCTGTACAGCTAAACGACCATACCTCACATCCAAACTGCCAAGTTGGTCAGTGGAGCTCTGGTACTGTGGAAAAAAGTGCTAATTAGGATACTATATGTAATGTTTGTTTTGACATATTGCCTCTGAGCAGTATGTGTTACTAGGTCTCATGTTATATGCCCCCCCCCCCCCCCACTCCTATCCCGTTGGAGTTGCGCCTTATCTCCACGAAAATCTTCCTAAGCCACTGTAACTGGAAATAACTCATTAAAGCAGAACATAGCTAAAAAGCACAGGAAAAGCATACAGTAAGGAAGCTGAAGCAAACGGGCTATTAACACATTCTACCCCAGGACCGAAATCCCCAAATTTTGAAGTTGCCCTATGAAGGATTGTATTACAATTCCAGAGACAGATCTAGCATGATAGTTCAAGGGTGGTACCAGGATAGCATGGCGCCTATGGGCGCCAAGCTATTCTGGCACCATCCTTGAACTATCATGCTCGATCTATGTCTTGCTCTGGTGTGTCGGGGCTGAATGAGTTAATTTCAAATGTTCGAACTCGATAATAGATTCGAGGAATTCTCCGTCGATAAATCAGGTTTAACAATTACTATACGAAACACTTGTAACGGTATTTCTTGCCACCTCTCTAGTGTAAACAGCCA
>BTPG01000003.1:25869989-25877489 GCA_036245525.1 Semisulcospira habei | reverse complement strand
CCGACTTCGGCCCGATAGTCTTTTGCGGGCTGGGTTGGCATCACGTGGGCGCTAGTGAGACGCTTGTGTTCAATAAAACGATGATCCTGCAAGCGTTATGATCGCCACGTCTGGAAGCGCCATTTAAAAAATCAGATAACGTACATGTACTGTCACAGTGTTTCCCGTAAACAGTACAGGCAGCTACTTTACAAGGGGTGGAGTAATCCGTACACCACGGGTACAACAGTTTGCTGGGAGAAAAGGTATCAACACTCACAATGTGGCGAACACGCACGTTTCAGTGCAAGCTGGTGTACCTAGCCCCGCAGTAACTACTACATTGTTACCTATTCCATTAAAATCAACAAAAATAAAAAAAATCAGCAACAACAATACTACGACTACCACGACACTGATAACACTCAGGCTCAGTGTTCCTCACTCACTACTTGTGCTGTATGCTTAGCGTCATCGGGCATCTTCCACTGACGTAACGCATTCAATGCCCGTTGAGGCAGACTGGGTTCTGCGGTCTCTGTTAACACATATCACACTGAGGCTAAAAGTTTCAAATTTGTACACTGTCATATCCAAGCTACATTATAGTACATACAGATAAAGATATAGACCACTGGCTTTAATTCAAGGGTGGTGTCAGACTAGCTTGGCGCCTAGAGGCGCCAAGCTATTCTGGCACTACCCTTGAATTTTTTTTAGTCAAACGTATTTCACACACTGGTGCGTTCCGAATGAGAAGGGTTAATTCAGCACACAAAAAAACTCTAGCTGTCCGAGGAACCGACATCGATTTAAAATAATATATATCAGCAAGAAGCATAGATCCTAATGGACCCCTGCAACTGCGGTAGCTCATGAGGATCTATACACCTCTTGCAGTTAGTGTTCAGGTTTGCTCGTCAGTGAAATTATACACGGTCAGCATCGAGTCTTTCACGAGTGGTGTCGTAGATCCCTGGCTGGAGTCGCTCGAAGTATCGTCACCTTCAGTTGTGGGTGAGCCATTGCACGGCGTCAGGCCCCCTTTCTCACTGCTGGCAAAACCACCTTCAATTGTAGTTAGTTTGCACGGCGCTCTGTCTCCTTTCTCACTCCACGTAAGAGCACCTCCAGTTATAACTGATAAGTTCGCCGCCCCGCCCCTTTTCTTACAGCGGGTTCTAGAGAAGGAAAAAAGCGCGGAAAGCATTAGTCGTTCAAGCATCTGACAAAGAAGGAAGTTTATCGTATACCCAGTAAGCAAAGCACCTCGGGCCCACGACGGCCGCAGCGGCTGTGCGAGGGTACACTGCGGCCGTCGTGGGCCCGAAGACATTTTGCTACTGGGAAAACCAGGACACGTGACACGGACACACACTTGCACGCACAACTGAGAAATGGTAGTCTTACTGTTTGCGCTTCTTGACCACCACAACAACAACAGCAACAGCAACAGCAAAACCCAACGCCCCAACAACGATGCCGGCGATAGCGCCTGCTGGAAGGGTGGATGTCTGGTTTGGGGCTGTATCGACCGGAGAGAAAAATAGACATGAATAAGGATTCTTAGCTACGACACAAATCGCCATCAGTTTGACTATACAGCTGACATTTGTGTAAGGATTAACAATAACATAACCCTTTTGCTGCCAAAGAAAAATGAACTCTATGCAACTGCAAGAGACACAGATCCTCATGAGCCTCCGCATCTGCAGGGGCACATGATGATGTATGCCTCCTGCTGGCGCCACTGTATATCACTGCTCCTTGTACGGCCGGAGCTCCGTAGCATCGTCTTAACAAGGAGTTCAGAAACACAGTCCGTGTTCATTGGCAGTGATGGGGTTAACATGTATCATTATTCATTATTGTCTTAAACTTCACACAGTCAACAAAAGCAAACGATCATTTTCACGCGAAAAAAAGCGACTTCACCCCACCACATGAGCGGATTTGATGCGGTGGAAAGGGGGGGGGGGGACACTCTTTAAAAATATGAATAAAGTTCATTCTTTGGCAGTTTGCACCAAACACACCCCCCCCCTCCCACCCCCGAAAAAAACAACGTCCCCAACAATTGAATGTCCCCAACAAAAAGTCCCCCCCCCCCCCCCCCCCACTAACCCCGCACCAAATCCGCTCCATTTGTTTCGCATGAAAATAATCATGCTCTTATTCACGGTGTGAAATTTAAGAAAATAATGATTAATAGTATATGTTAAGCCCGTTGGAGTTTTGAGTCGTCCTTTGAGAACTGTATTGAAATTCAGGAGACAGATCGACCAAGCTATTTTGGCACCACCCTTGAACTATCATGGTTAATCCAAATCTTGCTGTGGTGTGTCGGAACTGAATCAGTTAAGTTGGACTTACTTTCGTTAACATCATTATCGTCATTGTGTCTTGCTTTTCCCTCTTGCTTCTGGCTGCTGTTGAGTATTTTTGCGTCTGGATCTGAAACAAACGAAAGTAGCAGGGTAGTTGACATTGCTGCATATTCCTCCTGCAGAATTACGCATGAAGAAATGATAAGTCTTGCAGAATTACGCATGAAGAAATGATAAGTTTACTGCGAACATTTGCAATAACCGAGCAGTTAAGGCTAACCACTTGCACCAGAAGTTTCTAGAATCCCCCAAACCCCCCCCCCCCCCCTCGCGTCTGCCCAGGGGGACTTGGGTGGGGTTAACTACTTTTTAGTTCCCAGGGTCACCCTGGTAAGACCCACAGGGTGGGTTTTCCTCTCTATTCTGGGGCATGTGTTTCTGTCTACCCTTGGTCCATTCACCTGTAATTGCCTTTTTAGAACTCTCCCTACTGTCTGCGCTGCCTGTAGCTCTTGATATTGGATGTGTGTTGCTGAATAGTCTAGGCCCCATGTCGTAGGTTTCATTTAACGTATTGGACCGGCTGGCGATATACATTCAATGTTCTGTTTAGATTTTTTTGACAAGCAGTGCAGGCACGTCCTGAGAAAGTCTTGTTGCTGTCGGGACGTTAAGCAATGTACAATCAATCAGTCAGCCCCCCCCCCCCCTCCCCTGTTTGTACGTGTATACTGACGAGCAACAGAAATGCGACTATTTTGGACGCATCGGTAGCGCTTTAGTGTTTCCAGTATTACAAAATTGTCGCGTTTATTTTTCCCGTCGGTATAGATGGGACTCGCATTATCTGATATTTCAAAAATCTAATCTTTATTAAGTTTAAACTCTCCACGGTCACATCAAGTGAGATTTACCTGTAACGTTCAAATAGCAGGGTTTGTAATCATTGGTGTCACTAGGAATCAGCTGGCAGATGTAAGTCCCTTCATGCTGTTTGGTGACATTTGGAATGACCACTGTCTGTAAAGGCTCGTTTGTATAAGTAAAGTCATAACCTCTCGAAACGGCACATCGGCGGGCACCATTGATGTTATAGCAGTTTACAATCCGCTCTGGTGATAAAAAATACAATGTTTAATGATAAACACGGAAGTTCTCGCTAAGGAGCTGTGTCTTTTTTTTTTTTTTTTTTTTTTTTTAAAGATTCGTACGAAAAAGTTGACATCAAAGTGTTTCTTCGTGTTGTGTGTGTGTGTGTGTGTGTGTGTGTGTGTGTGTGTGTGTGTGTGTGTGTGTGTGTGTGTGTGTGTGTGTGTGCGTGCGTGCGTGCGTGCGTGCGTGTGTGTGTGTGTGTTTGTGTGTGTGTGTGTGTGTATGAGAGAGAGAGAGAGAGAGAGAGAGAGAGAGAGAGAGAGAGAGAGAGAGAGAGAGAGAGAGAGAGAGAGAGAGAGAGAGAGAGAGAGAGAGAGAGAGAGAGAGAGAGAGAGAGAGAGAGAGAGAGAGAGAGAGAGAGAGAGAGAGAGAGATAAATGAAATGAACTGAAATGAAACTTTATTTTCCAAGGATAAAAGAATAGGTGCACAGACCTGTTTTCATTCTAGTCCTTGCTATACACTACAAAACAAAATGAGAGAGAGAGAGAGAGAGAGAGAGAGAGAGAGAGAGAGAGAGAGAGAGAGAGAGAGAGAGAGATGATGATGATGATGATGAAACTTTATTTTTCAACGGTTAAAAGTTTTGACAGAAAATAAATCGTCATTTTACAAACTTGCCATTGCTAACATCTACAGCATAAAAATAAAGGGAAAAAATTATAATAATAATAATTTTAAAATAAAAATATATTTACATACAAAACCCAAAAGCATCCTTATATACAGAAAAAAATAATAAACTCATCACCCAAACATGCACGCACACACGCACGCACACACATACACTAACGCACACACACACACACGAGCACACACACACACACGCGCGCATACACACATACCAACCATTTGCATGAAATACACAAGGTACAGAAAATATTGCAGTGCCTGAGAAGTACTAAGTTTGACTCATCAGGTAATCGTAAGGTTTTGTTTTAAAAATTCCTGGTGAGGTTATAGTTTCAAGTGTGCAGGGATAGAATTCCAAGCAAATGGATCAGAGAATGATATACTAGTTTTAAAGAGGTCGATTCTTGGCAGTGATAGGGGTAATGTATTGTTTCTTGAGGCCCGTTCACGTTCTTGCTGAGGTATAAATTTAGTGATTGGATACTGGGGTGTCATATTATTCAGTATCTTATGCATAAAGACGCATTTGTTTAAAGTAAGTTGCTGACGCAGACCGAGAATGTTTAATTGTCTAAATTTGTCTGTGGTAGGGATGGGGCGTCTATCTATCATTTTTACAGCTCTTTTATATATGGAGTTTAAACTCTTCATGTGGACATCACTGCAGCCGTCCCACACCGTGGAGACATAATCAACGTGAGACTTTATATGAGCATGAAAAAACAACTTACGGGTATTTGTATCCGTTACATGTCTAAGCTGGGACAATAGGAACGTGTTTTTAGCAATGGTCTTACAAACAGCATTTATATGGGTCTCCCAGCTCAGTTGTTCGTCAACATGTATTCCTAAGAATTTACGCTCAGTGACTTGTTCAACAGGTTCAGCGTTTAATTGTAATTGTAATGGCTGCAGTCGGCGTTGATGTTTTTGTCGCGTGGCGATTAAGATACTCTTTGTTTTAGCTGGATGAAGAACCATATGGTTCTGTCTACACCAGTCAGCTATCCCATTTAGACTGCATTGTAAGCTATGGCTAATGTCCGTCGTTTTTTTTACCAAAAACATGAAGACTTGTATCGTCAGCAAATAAATTACAATTAACGTCAGAATTAGTAATATGCAACGGTAGATCATTGATAACTAGTATGAATAAAAGAGGTCCCAAAATAGATCCCCGGGGGACGCCGTAGTTTACATTTCCTTGTTTAGAGTATCTTCCATGGGCGTACACCTTTTGTTTTCTGTCTTGATGGTATGATCGGAAGAATGCTATAACGGTTGCGTTCAAGAGAGAGAGAGAGAGAGAGAGAGAGAGAGAGAGAGAGAGAGAGAGAGAGAGAGAGAGAGAGAGAGAGAGAGAGAGAGAGAGAGAGTACCTTCATCTTCCGTAAAATTGGGCCCTTGCCTAACGACGATGAACTTTTTGTCGCCAATACTTTCTGGAAAGGAACAATGTATTATCCCAGGCTGCCCAACTTGAACGTTCTCAGGAGTCTGGCAGGAAGTTAAAGACCCTGTTGGTAAATCGACCATAACTTATAGGATAACTGTACATTCAAACATAATATCGCTAAACAACAAAGAAAATGAGTCAATTAATAATAATATAAGTATGGCAGTGAAAGTGTGATAGCTTGAAGCACAAATGTATTTGATAAACCCATTGTATTTGAGACACAATAACAATAAGAAATTGCGAAAAAATAAGAGTTGCATACCGTAACTGACTGTTCCTGCAGATAAGAAGACCACACATGCACAGAGAAAAAGTTGGTGCATTTCCACTGTCAGCTGTGATGTTTGTTTGAAGGATGTTGTAAAATCTTCGTCAGGAACAAATCTGGATTGTTATCTGTGGAAAGGTTTTAAGAAATTGCGTGTTAAAACCTGTTTACAGAACACTTCTAAAATAAACATCGTTCTAATGCGAATTTGCCGGTACGTTCATAGAGACGCCAAAATGCATGCAAGGGCGGATCGGTTACCTCGAGGAGGGGGGAGGGGGTGTCCACATTTTTGTTTGGGACCTTCAACCTGACACTATACCTTGCTTCCAGGGGCCGTGTTAATAATAATAAATAATAATTACGGTATTTATAATGCGCTTATCTTATAATAATTACAACTCTAAGCGTGCACTCACAACTCACGCACGCATGCGCACGCTTTAGACAACGACTCGCGTACCACAAATAGTGAAATACATTACGACAGTCAGCTTGGGGTGGGGAGTGTGGTGGTATAGTGCTGGAACTGTTGAAAGAGGTGAGTTTTGAGGGCGGACTGGAAGGAGGAGAGAGAGAGAGAGTGTTTCTGACGGAGAGAGAGTGGAGAGTGTTCCAGGTGGATGGACCGTATACTGAGAAGGAGCAGGGGCCGAAAGTGCTGAGTTTGGTGCAGGGGATGTGGAGGCGGAGAGGGTCAGAGGCGGAGCGGAAGGAGCGGGCAGGGGTGTAGGGGTGAAGTAAGTTTGATAGATAGGCAGGAGCGCAGTTGTTCAGGGATTTGTAGCAGAGAGACAGAATCTTGTATTGGATACGTTGGGGGATGGGAAGCCAGTGAAGCAGTTTGAGCAGGGGAGTGATGTGGTCGGATTTTTTCTTTCTGAAGACGAGGCGGGCAGCATTGTTCTGGACGCGCTAGAGAGTGAAGGTGGTGGAGTGAGGGAGGCCGGAAAGGAAAGAGTTGCAGTAGTCGATGCGAGATAGGATGAGACAGACAGCAATTTTGGTGGCAGCTTCGGTAGTGAGGTATTTTCTGATCTGACTGATGCGGCGGAGGTGGAAGTAGCATGCCTGGGCCGTGGCGGAGACGAAGCTGGTCATGGAAAGAGAGGAATCGAGGATAACGCCGAGGTTTTTGGCCGAGTCAGAGAGGGAGATGGGGGTGCTGTCGAGTTGAAGGTGGAGAGAGGGAGAGACTGGGAAAGTTTCTGGCAAGAGCCTACCAGCATCAGCTTCCGTTTTGTCGTCATTCAGTTTAAGCTTGTTTGCTGTCATCCAGTTTTTCACGTCTTCGTAGCAGAGAGCCGTGCGTGTTACGTTTGTGGTTGTGTTATTCTTTGAGAGCATGTGTGCGCTAATCATAGGAAAGGTCCGATATTCATTTGAGTTATATGAGGGATAATAATTACTTACCATTTTAGTAGGATTCATCAAATTTCTGTTGCACGGAGAACTGCGATCGATTTTGGTTGTGATGCGTAGTTCGTTATAGTGTTGTAAATTTTGACCTACTTTTAGACTGGAAGGTTCGAGCAGGGTCTCAATCTTTCTAGTGACCTCATAATTATATGACGTCAAAGTGTCGGCAACAGTTCGTATTGCTGTATTTAAGGCGCTTAAGGTTGTATACTATACCTACATTTTTTAATTGAAAACTGCCGCTTATAGGGTTTTTTGAGAGC
>BTPG01000003.1:25865729-25869489 GCA_036245525.1 Semisulcospira habei | reverse complement strand
CCCCCCCCCCCACCTTCTCAACCCACAATAAAATGTAGTCTTCTTCATTGCAGGTAGGCAGTGACGACGGCACTAGTACTGTGGGGACTTAAATTTCCATGCATACACGGACAGTTAGCTATGAGGGTTTTACGCCGTGCAGGTGATATCTCACGGCGGTGCATAAAAGGGTTGGACGCTGAACCAGTGAGATATGCCACTTATATTACGACAGTTTGCTTCTGCTAGTACCTCGTGTTCTAATCGCTTAGCAAACACCACCACCCTTTTTTCTAATTAAGTTTACCTTTTCGTGTCTGAAGAGATTTTGTTGTTTTCCTGGCTGCCACGTAGACTGCTTCCCGTCTTTGGTTGGCCCGTTCTTTTTTTTTTTAAATTTCAGATTCCCGAAATTGCGTGTTGCTTGGCGCTATTACGCAGGTTATGCCTTACGCTCGATGACTTGTCGCAACTTATGCAAAAGTATCTTATTTCTGAGGAAACAAAACATTTTACGCATAGAAACAGTCAGCGTACACACCTATTTCAGACAGTATATATCTTTTGTCAATTATCGATAAATTGAGCTTGTTTGCAATACGACTTGCCGTACGGCGGTTTTTTTCGGTGACCTCTAGTCTCAGGTCACGGCAGACGCAAGATAGCGGTATCTAAATGCGCAGAAAAGATGCGCGAAACAGGTGTGTCCTACAACCTTAATAACATTTAAAATAAATATAACAGCAGAAAAGATAACATGACAAATAAATAAAAATAAAACGAAGAGAGGATAATAATAATAATAATAATAATAATAATAAACATAAATATTTCGCGCGCACACACACACACACACACACACACACACATGAACACAAAACCCTCAGACTGGGTGACCTACCATTTTATGTGAAAATGGGTTCCCATATTTCTATTTATTCTAGGGCTCTGGAGTTGATGCCAATGTTTAGAACTCACCTTATAACTAAGCTCTACAACTTAAAATAAAATAGACATTTTCTAGAAACAGAGCCACTGGATGGAAAAAAAATGGGTGTTTACCCCAAAAGTGGGTGCCTCTCACACAAAACTGGGATTACAGTGAAAATACCTCACTAAAGATACCTTTGGTTGATTTTACTATTATGATTGTTTGAGTGGGGTTGTAAGGGGGTTGGGGGGGGGGGAGAAGTGTGTGTGTGTGTGGGGGGAGGGGCGGGGGGGGTGGGGGGGGGGGAGGGGAGGGTGGGGGGGTGGGGGAGAGGGGGTCATCACTTTTGGTTTATAGAGCTGCTCAATGCACTCTTATGAATGAAAGAGTTTCATTATCAGTGGAATCAGTAGGTCATTTCAGAGGCGCACACTGAGTTGCACGTCAAACCACTCACAAATACTCATTTGGAGTGCACCAGATGGATCCAGTTGGCAAAGTCCCACATTCCACACTATAGGACAGCTAAGACTGAAAAGCAATCGTGGCGTTTATGGCGCGGTACAAGGTTTAAAACTAAGAAAATGTTGTTTTTAGAAGCGTGTCGGGCAAAAGTTTTTATGAAAACTGTTTTAAAACCTCTTTTAACTCAACTTTTCTTAATGTTAAAAGTGTTTTATTGTACATTACTTAACGTCCCGACAGCAACAAGGCTTTCTCAGGACGTGCCTGCACTGCTTGTGAAAAAACAACAACTAAACAGAACATTGAATGTATATCGCCAGCCGGTCAAATACATTAAATAAACCTAACACATGGGGCCTACATAAAGCTAAGACCATTTAGCAACACACATCCAATATCAAGAGCTACAGGCAGTGCAGACAGTAGGGAGAGTTTTAAAAAGTCAAATACAGGTGAATGGACAAAGGGCCGACAGAGACACATGCCCCAGAATAGAGAGAAAAACCCACCCTGTGGGGCTGACCAGGGTGCCCCTGGGAAATAAAAAGTAGTTAACCCCACCCAAGTCCCCCAGGGCAGACCCGGGTGGGGTTAAAAGTGTTTTAATTTACAAGCATGTCGTAACTGATATGCATCTATTCCAACGTATAGTGCTGGATATTTTTCCCATCCTCGCCTTCTCTCGGGCTTCGCTCAACACTCGACTTTCCAGTCCTTTCCTGAAACACCCCCAACCGGTCTGCCCTCAACACTCGACTTTCCAGTCCTTGCCCTGGGGGACTTTTTAGTTCCCAGGGGCACCCTGGTCAGCCCCACAGGGTGGGTTTTTTCTCTATATTCCGGGGGCATGTGTTTCTGTCTACCCTTGGTCCATTCACCTGCATTTTCCTTTTTTAAACTCTCCCTACTGTCTGCGCTGCCTGTGGCTCTTGATATTCGATGTGTGTTGCTAAATGGTCTTAGCTTTATTTAGGCCCCATGTCGTAGGTTTTATTTAACGTATTGGACCGGCTGGCGACATACATTCAATATTCTGTTGAGTTTTTGTCACTAGCAGTGCAGGCACGTCCTGAGAAAGTCTTGTTGCTGTCGGGACGTTAAGCTATGTACAATCAATCAACCTTCCTTCAAACGGACAGCATTCACACAAATAATACTTTACTATTACATCAGAAAATGGCCCATCCAAGCCTGCACTCTTTTAACTGCACTAAACGACTGACTGGTGCAGACGACGCATGAAACGACGCTGACTCTGTGACGTCATTTCCATTCAATCAATTTGTGCATACAATCCAAAAGGAGATGCGGCATTGATAACATCGACAAACCTACAAAATAAAGCAACAGGTTCAACCAAAAGGTCGGGCAGGACAAAAGACAACAGCAGCCTCACCCAAAGTCTAAACGTCCTCTCTTACAATGCGCACTCATACAATCACTTCACTTCTTAGCAACCGGCGCACGAATATAATTATAGGCTAAGTCAAACTAAAACAGAAGATAGTGGCGAAAAACCCTTTAAAATAGAAACAAAGAACGACGTTTCAGATCAAATATTCTTCATCTGACATGGAAACAAACGTAGAAAACGTATAGGCTAAGTCCCTGGTGAACGTATACATGAATCTCAAATCTGCCACTAGACATCACCTTTCTCCACATCACCCCGGAAGTACATTACAACTCAACACTTTTTTTTAACAAAACAACCACACCCTCAAATAACAAACCTAATTCTGTAGAAACATAAACAATTTACTCCCTAAAACAACAAAATATCCCCCCTGACCCATATCAGCTATGAAGTTATTTATAGCTAGCTGAGAAGGGTGATGTAATACATACACGCTCATTTTCAGGGTTCTGTGTCACAACACACACACACACATTGCTGGGAGGGACAAGTTTTCAAACACACACTACCGGCGTGTCTGTTAAACACAAAAGTGCATGTGTTAACGCCAAAATGAGAAAAACGGATTTTTTTACTTTTTATGAATCTTTACCGCAAGACAATGCAGAAACAACCCTCAGAAAAAATGGGTGTCTGACTTGGAAACCCAGAATTATACACATACCCAGTTTCCATAAGGATGGTAAAGACAGTCACCCGTTTTAGGTCTTTCGTCTACACACACACACACACGCACACACACACACACACACACACACACACACACACACACACACACACACACACACACTTTCAGTCAGATGTAAGGCAGCACAAGGGTAACGCATGATGCCTATTACTCAAGTGATGCGTTACAATCACGCACGCACCCACACACACAGACGCACACATACTCACGCATGCGCATACATTAGATTTAAATAAACCTAAAAGTAATAATAGATTATAATGAAAGAATATTAACTCTA
>BTPG01000003.1:25793229-25863229 GCA_036245525.1 Semisulcospira habei | reverse complement strand
TCTACTCCAGGGTGAACCTGATTGCCAGAATACAACTGAGTATCGATGTTGTCTCGCCTCAAATGTGACTTTTCTACCCTACTTTTCACAAACCATGTGAGTATAACACGTACCAGAGGATTTTCGAATGACTTTAGAGAATAATGGAAGAAACTCTCCTGTGTACAAAGAAGAGAACGGGAAGAACAAATATTCATTGTACGAATTTTGAAATTCATAATTAAAAGCGCCCTACTCCAGGAGGTAAAGGTCAACATTTTACAATATCTACTTTATACATTTCTTGGCACGTCTTACAGTAATACTCGGCAAAGTGCTAACATTAATTATGAAGTGAAAAGCAAGGCGAAAACAA
This sequence comes from Semisulcospira habei, assembly GCA_036245525.1. Taxonomy (NCBI): domain Eukaryota; kingdom Metazoa; phylum Mollusca; class Gastropoda; family Semisulcospiridae; genus Semisulcospira; species Semisulcospira habei. The sequence goes on along the minus strand of BTPG01000003.1, from coordinate 25,862,874 downwards.
AAATCCATCTGCCGTAGAAAACACATGATTAATTATGGAATCAGCTATGTAGTTTATTTTCCGCAAAACTGAAATATCTCTTTAAAAGACACAAGGAAACCCTGTGTAAAATGAAAAATATAGCAATAAAGCATGAAAATTGTTAAAATGCCAACAATATCCTGCATACAAAACATGATTATCAGATTTTCAAAACATGGTGGGAAAACTGTAATCTTTTACCGCGCTTGTAGTCTAAGCTCATTGATGCACATATTAACTCCTTCATTGCTCCGCCGTGAGATGGACTTAGTCGCCTGCTCGGCGTTAAACCCCAATAACTAACTAACTCACTCCTTAATTGTAGATATAAAATGAACACGAACTGCAAGGGCCATGGATCCTCATGAGCCTCCGCGACTACGGAGACTCATGAGAATATATGCCTCTTGCTGAGGACAATTTGTATCCATGTTTCTTGGACGGTTTTGTCTTTCGGTCGTTGGCCGGGATGACAGACGTCAGAAACAGAATGTACGTACAGTGGCAGGGAAAGGGTTAAGTTGAACGGGTTTACCTGCAGAAACCAACAATGTAGTAATGCCAGCAACCTTTCTCACCTTCTCTTGGGCAGTATGTAGATTTTGGCCCACAATTAGTCGGTCGCATGGCGCTTTCAAGCTCTCGCCAGGTACCGCGAGACTTTCAAGCCACTCTACCGCGACAAGACCACAGGGCGGGAGTTACTTGCTCTGCGTGGAACAAAACCAGAACGACGTTTCCACACAACAAGTCAGAAGGTGATGAAGTTTTTTTTAAAAAAAAATTATCTCAGTAAGTTCCTTGTTGAGTCAAGAGACTACCATAAAATCCGACCGATCATGGCCCCACGCATATTTATGCAGATAATACCGTTTGTTTCATCCACATGTCTCTCCCCAAGACAGCCACTTCACAGGACACATTCAAAATGCGTTGCTGCTGCTATCTCGTGTGCTTTATTAGTCACGGATGTCTTCTATCTTAGAACTGCGAACAAAATGTGTTAACTAATTCAGCTCGACGCACGTATCAAGATTCCCAAATTTTGGAGGCATCATCTAACGACTATGCACCTGTTGCGGAAGATGGATCGACCATGACAATTCAAGGGTGATGCCAGATTAGCTTGGCACCGACAGGCGCCAAGTTAATCTGGCACTACCCTTGTTTTATCATGGTCGACCCATTTCCTGCTGTAGTGTGTCAGGGCTGAATGGGTTAAGTGTACATGACGCACGCAATAGTAAAAGTAGTACAATGCTTACAAAGGATCAGCAATTCCCCAGCCATCGTTGCAACACACGAATCGATTGTAAAGTTCGCTTTTCGTAGTGAGATCGCCATTGGTGACGTTCTCGGTTACCTACTAAACCCTGAAACTTTTTAACAAAAAAATAGTAATGCAAAACGTACCTGTCCTTGTGCTATTGAGTGGCTGTCGGTTGCTTCCCTTTTTTTTTTTTTTTTTTTTTTTTTTTGTTGCACTGTTTGTATAACATTTGATGCAGATGGTCTTATACACAAATAGGAAAACACAGGAGCATTTATTAAACGTGAAAATATGTGCGATGACAGACATTTTCAAGGGACACAAATTCCTTAGCTACTCCTGAATGGATTGTAGAATTATACCTACCTTCCCTTTTGTGTTTGTTTGTTTGGTGGCGGGCGTTTGGAACGTGCGAAGTGCCCCTATCCTTAGCAGATGCCTTTTAAAATTCTTGTTTTTGTGTCTGGATCACAGGGCATGCCACAGCATTTGCTTGCTCTGTATGAAAAACAAAACAAAACCAGACTGATGTTACTTTGCAAAAAGACAGCGCAACTTTAAGATGGAACGATTTACCTGCATTAAGAAGTTGAAAACCGCATGGACCACGCCAAATTTATGTAAATAATGCGATTTGTTTCATCCACCTGTCTCCCAGAACCTTCCCAAAACAGCCTTTTCACGTAACAGATGTTATTTTAACTATATACACACGCAGGTAAACGCTAGATCCTATTACGATGCTCGAAGGAAAAATAAAAATTTACAACACGTGGGACCAAGCGCAAGTAAACTAAAATGCGCAAACTGACCCAGCCTGTACTTAATTAGCAGCAACCAACCTCTCGTCACGGGACGAATCACTATAATCCAAGCAAACGGCAGTGTCAAGTTAGATACAGAAAAAATGAACGCCCATTTTTTTTTTCTTTTCTTTTTTATTCTTTTTTTTTTTTTGGGGGGGGGGGCGGGAGAGGGGGGCGGGGGGGGGGGGGTGGTGTTCTGGTACACACCCTCATTACCCCCAAGAAATAAATTATTAAAGCGATCTGCTCCATAACAGGTTTGGTAGCTAGAATGCAACAGGTTGTCGATGTAGTTGTGCCTCATCTGTGATTTTTCTGCACTACCTTTTCACAAGACATGTGAGCAGGCATACGTACCACAAGTTTTCGAGTTTTCGAATTATATATATATATATATATATATATATATATATATATATATATATATATATATATATATATATATATATATATATATATATATATATATATATATATATATATATATATATATATATAGATATATATATATATATATATATATATATATATATATATATATATATATATATATATATATATATAATTTTATATATATATATATATATATAATTTTATATATATATATATCATTCGAAAACTCGAATGATATATATATGGTGAGACAGATGTAGCGGTATATATCCATCCAGTTTTCAAATGATTTTTTTAAAATTATTATATATATATATATATAATATATATATATATATATATATATATATATATATATATATATATATATATATATATATATATATATATATATATATGTATATATATATATATATATATATATATATATATATATATATATAATATATATATATATATATATATATATATATATATATATATATATATATATATATATATATTATAAGTTAATGGTCGGAGGGGTTCGCTACACGGACCTTCTGAGTACAATGATTCCTTTGACCTCCCTCAGGCCTACAAAGGTCCGTGTAGCGAACCCCTCCGACCAATAACGTATTTGTTTTACTTCCTCCGTTTATTGTTTAGAAAAAAATCCGTTTGACGAAGCCGGCCGCTTCTGTGGCGGATAGGTGACACCATTGAATATACATGTTCTGCCGGGGATTCCCAGTCTTTACGAGACAGCGTATGATGTAGCATGATTCCGTGTCGCGCAAGTTTCGCGAGTAAAAAGCTAATCTTGGCTTGTGTACAAAATGATTCAAGCTGCAATGTCTACAAAAGGTCGTTACAGTATGACAGTGACAGTGCTTCTTGACTCCTGTGTGATTCAGAAAAATTAATAACTTTTTGATGAAGCGATCGGCATTTGCCTCGTGCTTTTAGATTCAAGATAACTGAAAGGGATGCTTCGAGTGTGCAGCAGATTGTCGTTGTTATATCCTAAAGTGTCATGTGTGTTGGGATATCTGGAAAAAGGAATACCAAACAAACGCTCGTTGTTCAGTAACAGCAGGACTAGTGCTGAGATGGATTTTAAGGTAAGTTTTTATTTTACAGCGTTGACATGACTCAGATAGTCTTCGAAAATTCGTGGGATGTTTTTCTTCAGATAGTCCCGCTTTGAGTGACGTGAAGAGAGAACTTATTAAAATTTTTTGGCAATAGCGTGCTTTGTGTATAGTGTTGCTGGGTGTGTATTTTCGTTTTAGTTCTTGAATTTGTTGCTCGGCTGTGCTTTGGTGAAATTGTGAGCAGACGACAGTGTGTTGCCGGTTTGCAAAGATTGCTCTCTGATTGGTTAAAAAAAAAAACTCGGAAGCTATTTTTGTTCCGTGGTTTCCCGAACTTTGAAAATGTCTCGGTGCATGGCTATGAGATGGATTTGGCGAAGGTTTTTGCTGATTGCGCTGTGTAATTAGTGGTGAAATATTGTTTAAGTTGGCTCCTCACGTCGTAAAAAATAAGGCAGATGATGTGTATTACGTCAAATAGGACTACTTTAGTGCGTTTTTTCTGCTATTTTGTCGAACCGAGTTGCTATCAAGACTCGAAAACGAGGTCGTAACGCGTCATCGAGAGCGCTATAAAACGTCCGCCATTTTTCGCTACAGTGGTTTTTATATCACGGTCACATGGTACAGTTTGCGATAAAGTGACTTGTCGTGTGACGTAGGGAGGAAAACAAATATATATATAAAAGTCCTTCATTTTACGACATTCAAATTCATTAATTAAATTTTCAAAGCTATCTACCCCAGGCTGTAAAGGTTAATACTGCGCAATCAACCCTTAACGAATTTCTTGATATGTCTTACAATAATGCTGTACAAAGGTGCTATAACTTAAATTATAAAGCAAAAAAAGGAAGACGAAAAAGCATCTTCTGTAGAAAAGTACATGACTGATTGGGTCTCTCTTGGCTTGACTTCGCGAACGAAGATACTATAGGGCATGCCCACGTCGTCTGCAGGCATTTTCGTGGCTGCGGAGGCCAATCCGGGACAGGCAGGTTCGACCGCAGTGGCTGCAGGGGAAGGTCTGGTCAGGGTTCTGAGTTAGACAACTCTGTTTTTTCTCCTGAGCCGCTTGTCCTTAAGATTAGCTCTGCGAGAGTCCTCAAAGGAGACGGCTGCCTTGTGAATGGTGGAGCGCCAGGTGTCACGGTCCGCAGCAAGCGAAGACCACTGGCGGTGGTCGATTTGGCAGGCACTAAGTGACTTCTTGAGACCGTCTTTGTATCTTTTCTTTGGTGCCCCTCTGTCTCGGTGTCCAGTGGCGAGTTCGCCGAACAGAGTGATCTTGGGTAGGCGATGATCCTCCATCCTGGAGACGTGCCCCGCCCAGCGAAGCTGTGTCCGCAGCAGCAAAGCCTCGATGCTCACAGTTTCCGGCTGTTCAATGACCTCGACGTTGGTGACGTAGTCACTCCAGTGAATGCTGAGGATGGTACGCAGGCAGCGCTGGTGAAAGCGTTTGAGGAGTCGTAGTTGGCTGCGGTAGAGGGCCCAGGACTCGGAACCGTACAGCAGGGTGGTGAGGACGACAGCTCTGTACACGCTGATCTTGGTGCCTTTTTTCAGCTGTTGATTGTGCCACACCCGCTTGAATAGTCGCCCGAAAGCACTGTTCGCTTTTGCCAGCCTGTTGTCCAGCTCCTTGTCCAGCTTGGCGTCTGACGTGATGATGCAGCCAAGGTAGGTAAACTGGTGTACAGACTTCAGTTCGGACTCGCCGATGGTGATGTGGGGAGGGCGATGCTCTTCCTTGGATGCCGGCTGATGAAGGACCTTTGTCTTTTTCAGACTGACCTCAAATCCAAAGAGCTGGGCGGCATCTGCGAAGCAGGACGTAATGCGCTGCAAGGCTCTCTCTGTGTGTGCAACGAGGGCAGCGTCATCAGCAAAGAGCAGCTCATGAATCAGTTGGTCTAGGGTTTTCGTGTGGGCCTGCAGTCGTCTGAGGTTGAACAGGCTGCCATCGAGACGATACCTGATGTACACTGCGTCGTCATCGTCGAGGTCCACTGTGGCCTGCTTCAACATCATGCTGAAGAAGATGGTGAAGAGGGTCGGTGCCAGCACGCAGCCTTGCTTCACGCTGTTGCGAATGGGGAATGGTTCTGAGAGGTCACTGTTTAGTCTGACCTGGCCTTGCTGGTCCTCGTGTAGCTGGACGATCATGTTGAGGAACTTTGGGGGACAACCTAGTCGCTCCAGGATCTGCCACATACCTTGCCTGCTCACAGTGTCAAACGCTTTTGTTAGGTCGACAAACGTTACGTAAAGCCCTTTGTTCTGCTCGCGGCACTTCTCCTGAAGCTGTCTCAGCACAAAGACCATGCCGGTGGTGCTCCTGTTGGCTCTGAAGCCACACTGGCCCTCTGGGAGGTGGTCTTCAGCGATGGCAGGTACCAGCCGATTCAGGAGCAACCTTGCGAGAATTTTCCGGGCAATGGACAGCAGGGTAATTCCACGATAATTAGAGCAGGCAGACTTCTCGCCTTTGTTCTTGTACAGAGTGATGATGACTGCATCACGGAGGTCCTTTGGTAGTGTTCCTTTTTCCCAGCAGCAGAGAAAGAGGTCGTGGAGCTTGTTGTGCAGTGCTGGGCCTCCATGTTTCCAGATCTCTGGCGGGATTCCGTCAATGCCTGCTGCTTTGCCACTCTTGAGCTGGTGGATGGCTGTGAGGGTCTCTTCGGCGGTGGGCGGTTCGTCCAATTCAACCTTTAGTGGAAGGTGTGGGATTTGGAGGATGACTGTTTCTTGAACAGTGCGCTCAGCGCCGAAGAGGTCCTGAAAGTATTCTGACCAGCGGTTCAAGATGGAGGTATTATCTGTGAGGAGTGCCTGTCCATCAGCGCTTCGCAGGGGACTTTGTACCAGGTGCCTAGGGCCATACACTGCTTTCAGTGCTTCGTAGATGCCCCTGTAGTCACCGTTGTCAGCGCAGAGCTGGGTCCTCTGTGCGAGTCTGGACCACCACTCGTTCTGGCGCTCTCTAAGCTTGAGCTGGAGACTGCTGCAGATGAGGCGGAAGGCAGACTTCTTCACAGGGCAGGAAGACTGGGCTAGGTGGGCCTGGTGGGCGGCTCTTTTTTTTTTTGCTAGAAGTTCCTGGATCTCTACGTCGTTTTTGTCAAACCAGTCTTTGTTCCTCTTTCTAGCAAAGCCCAAGACTTCCACAGAGGATTTTACAATAGCAGTTTTCAGTTGTTCCCAGAGTGTTTCAGGGGAGGAGTCTGCTGGATCAACTGTGTCTTTGAGCATGCGCTGTAAATCGGCCTGAAGGGCAACTTTCTTGTCGTCACGCTGAAGGCTGGCAACATCAAGCTTTTTCTTGGGGGGGGGGGGAGGGGGGCCTTTCTTGGGTTTCAGCTTGAGGCGGAGCCTGAGTTTGCAGCGAACAAGGCGGTGGTCAGTGTGGCACTCTGCGCTGGGCATCACTCTGGTGAGGAGGATTGATTGTGTAATTAGCTTTAAAATATATTTAACACAAAAATATATATTAACCAGTTTTACATCTAACTGTGATCACTAAAATAGTGACATTTACTCTAAGATATTCTGTTTTCTTCTTAAATAATATACCTTTAATTAATTTCGATTGCCTAGCTTAATAGACGTGTGTGTGTGTGTGTGTGTGGAAGATGAGCGTGGGTGTGTATGGTACGCATTGGTTTGTGATGTTAGTTGTTTAGTTTTAAAGTTTTTACAGTGTGTGTTGGGCATTGGATTTGTGTGACTGTCATGTTTGTAATTGTAACGACACCAACACACATTCCTATGCTTTATGTTCTTAAGGCAAATGGCAATAAACAGTATCTTATCTTATCTTATCTTATATCTCGTTAGCAAGAAACCCCCATGCAAATAAAAGCTATAACAAAAGCAGAAAGGTTTATTAATGGCTCCAAATATCTTGCGTACAAAACACGATTATCAGATTTTCCAAATATTGTGGAAAAACTGCAATCGTTCCCCGCACTTGCAGCTGAAGCTTTTGGATGCACATATTAACCCCTTCAATGTCGAGAAAAGAAAAGTTCGGGGCACGCTTCTGGTGCCTGGAGTTTCTCTTCAAGTCGGGGGTATAGATGATCAAATGCACATTGCATGATCGCATCGCATCCAGTTCTGTAATCCACGTGTTTTCGCAGCTTGGGGAACGTACAGAAATGTGTAGAAACACATTCAGCCTGCTCGTGCTCAATTATCAGAGAATAGTTCGCAAAAAAATTACTGATTAAAATTAACGATGCTTCCATTAAAAAGATCTTAGATCCAAATTCTGGCCGTACAAAATGAAAAGAAGTGACAAACAAAGAGTATTTCACTTTAACAGACATTGTCAAACGAAAAGTCACACACTCTCTCTCTCTCGTTTCACCAAAACTTTCACCGTTGTAAAATAAAGAATCATTGTTATTCTCTCTCTCTCTCTCTCTCTCTCTCTCTCTCTCTCTCTCTCTCTCTCTCTCTCTCTCTCTCTCTCTCTCTCTCTCTCTCTCTCTCTCTCTCTCTCTCTCTCTCTCTCTCTCTCTCTCTCTCTCTTTCGGTGTAGGCTCAACTTGAACTAATTTCACTTCATGTTTTTCATGAACTTAGTGAACATCAGTATAATTCTGAAATGAAAATAAACAATCATATGACTTCATTTTCAGCCCTTCATCCGTCCGACTTGTAGCAATGCGTGGTGCATATGAACACAGGTGTGTGAGCCCTAAGTGTTACTGGTATGCTTTGATTTTAGTTCTCGTCAGTTCAATCTGTTTCAGTGTGTCGAGCACTGATCTGACAATCCTTTGATCAAACGGTGACATTTCTATACTAAACGGTTTACTGTGCTGTTGTTTTAGTTTTCACCTCATAGATTTGACATTAACATTTGAGATGCTTTTGGTTTATATGCGATGCGGCCGTATCACAGCAACATGTGTTGCAGTCTGACAGTTTAGGGAACTCGTTGGACTATTTGTACCTGTGTACAGTACAGTTCCGCGTTTGACTTGTGTCTGGCCGGCATACACACCATTTTTGTAAGCCGGACTAAATGTAAAGATTAGTGCTTATAGTACATAGCCAAACGTGTTGTGCTGAATGCGAGTAGACAGTTCTACAAACTATCAGGCAAGTTATTTTTGACAGTCGTGGTGATTATAAGTGGATTTGGTTTATTCCATATTTTCGCACAAGATCACTCCTTTCAGCGACTGGACTGTTTCACTGAGTTTCGGATATTGAAAACTTTATACTTACATTTTTTGTCATCAAAATGTGTACACCATCGAACATTTACATGCATGCCCACGGGCTGAAGGTCGGGCACCTTAATGTATTTCACCTTTACAATAAGGTTCCTGACATTTGAATATTTTTTAAACCAGCCTTCACACTTCCATCTCTTTGGGCTAACGGAATCACGTCTGGACTCAAGAATTAGCGACGAAAATCTGTGCATCCCAAACTTTTCCTTAATTCGTCGTGACCCAAACACCCTCAAACACACAGGGATTGCTGTTTATGTTCATAACTCGATTGCACATATGGTACGCAGACGTGATGATCTGGAGTCAACTGAGATTGAGTGTGTATGGCTAGAAGTAAAAATTAATAACTCATCGCCAATTATAATGGGTTATGTATATAGAAATCCATCGTCCACTGTCGAGTGGTATGATGACTGTGCAGATGATGGATAAAGTGAATGATACTGACAAAGATGTACTGCTGTTAGGTGATTTTAACATTGACTTACTGAAAACAAATCCCACGTGGCAATCGACAACAACTCTTTTTGGGTTGAAGCAACTAATCCAAGCTCCTACTAGAATAACCCAATCATCCGCTACACTCATTGATCACATCTATACCAACAACTGTAAGTCAGTACTAGAGACCAGCGTCCCCCCACTAGCTGTCAGTGATCATTTTCCCATCACCTGTACATGGTCGTGCAAGATGCCCAAACAAAAGAGGGATCAGCATGTGTACATTACCTATAGGTCTTTTAAAAAACTAAACAAAGATGCTTTTTTACACGATCTTAGCATTACACCGTTTCATGATGTGTACAATTGTACCAACCCAGATAAGGCTGTTTCTCTCTTACTTGATCTGTTCCTAGGGGTGCTAAACAAACATGCGCCAGTAAGAAGAAAGCGAGTCCGATCCCGCCAGCCTCCCTCATGGATAACCGACGAAATCAAACAAGCAATGGATGATAGAAATAAGGCTAAGAAAGAAAAGAACTTTCATGAATTTAAAAGATTGCGAAATAAAGTTAAGTACTTAATTAGAGAGGCGCAGAGATCGTTTGTAACCCAAACAGTCGAAGAAGACAGAAACCCTTCCTCTATCTGGACAGCACTTAATACGCTTACCAACAACAAGCGTAAACAGTGCAATACCATTCCAGAAAACCTCTCCGCTGAGGAGTTTAATAACCACTTTCTATCAGCCCCCAAAGACTTACTCAGTTCTCAAAATCGCAATCAGTCGATATATTCCACACCAAAAAAGCTAACTAAGTTCTCTAAGCAAAGATTGTCCTCAGATGATATTTTCGTCATCCCTGATATTGCTGTACACGAGGTAGGCAAATACATTTCTATCCTAAAAAAAAAACGTCTTCTGGCAGTGATGGTATCAATGGATATATCCTTGACCTGTCGCAACCATACATAGTGGAACCTCTTACATACATTTATAACCTATGTATACAAAAAATGTCTTCCCAGCAGCTTTCAAAAAATCAAAAATAGTGCCTGTTCCTAAAGCAAACGATTCTTCTGAAATTAATAACTTTCGCCCCATTTCCCTTCTATCAGTTCTCTCGAAGCCTCTGGAAAAGCATGTTCACAAACATCTTCTGGAATTTCTTGAAAAAAGGTCCCTATTATATCATCACCAGTCAGGTTTTCGTCCCAAGCATTCATGCCACACTGCACTCGCACGAATAGTGAATTCGTGGGTCAACAGCATAAATGATAATAAAATGGCTGGTGCTGTCTTCTTGGATCTAAGAAAAGCGTTTGATCTTATCGATCATACCATCTTACTGAAAAAGCTTCCCACCTACTTAAACAAAAGGAGCCCATCAGCTCTTTCGTTTCTGAACTCCTATCTTACAAAAAGAACACAAACAGTCTATGTCAATGGAAAATGTTCTTCTGAACAATTTGTGGAGTATGGAGTGCCCCAGGGGTCTATTTTAGGCCTACTACTGTTTTGTATCTTCGTTAACGATCTACCGTTACATGTAACGTGTAGTGAGACTGAGTGTGACATGTTTGCCGACGACTCAACATTACATTCCGCTGGTAAAACTGTGCCTGAAATTGCAAATAATCTTCAAGAGAGTCTTCATGAAGTCTGTCGGTGGTGTAATGAAAATCGCATGCTTGTAAATCCCACAAAAACAAAAAGCATGCTTATCACAACCCGCCAGAAACATCAGCTCACACCTCCATCACTCAACCTTTCTTTGGACTCCATCTCAGTTGAGCAGGTCATTCAACACCGCCTGCTTGGAGTAATAATAGATGATGATCTAAGATGGCATAACCACCTATATTATATGAGAAAACATTTGTCCAAAAAGTTGTTTCTACTTTCCAAACTTAAAACGATCATTGACCTTAAGACGCGCAAACTATTTTTTAATGCCTACATTAAACCACACATTGATTATGCCTCAACAAAATGGGATGGCTGCAGTGAAAATCACTTCAAGAAGATAAACTCATTATACAAGCGCGCTGCTAAGCTTATCCTCCCTGATCCGTCTTTATCCACTGATGCCAAGCTGCAGGCCATCGGACTCCTCCCTTTGGTTAAGCTCTCTTGGCTTGACTTCGCGAACGAAGATTTTATAGGAAAGAAAAACAGAAGATAGTGGTAGAAAACCCTTTAAAATAGAAACAAATAACGACGTTTCGGATCAAAGATCCTTCCTCAGGTGACATGGAAACAAACGTAGAACAGAAAAGAACACGACAGAAAGAATAGACGTCATCCTGTATAGAGAGAATTTAGAATGACGTAAATTTAGAATACACTGGACCTCTGCCAGATCTTTTCAAGCGCTACATCGACGACTGCTTGGGCGTCACCTCAAGAAGCATGACTGACACACTTCAATTCATCAATTTCATCTCATCGTTTCATCCGTCACTCCGATTCACGCATGAGATTTCCGAGGAGTCTGTGCCCTTCCTCGACATCCGAATATCCACCAAAGCCGACTCTGACAAACTCCATACTACCGTCCATTACAAGCCCACCGACGCACACACTTACCTGCAGTTTTCATCAAGCCATCCTGCCGCCACCAAAAACGGTATCCCATTCTCCCAATTTCTGCGACTCCGTCGGATCTGCAGCAGCGACGACGACTTCACCAACCAGACCCAAACCATGGCCACTTTCTTCTCACACCAGGGATACCCCCAAGACATCGTCAACACCGCTCGTTCTAAGGCTGAGGCCACAAGCAGAAGTGAGGCTTTGAGGGAGAAAACTCACAGTGCTGCAGAGGACCGGCCGGTCCTGTGTATCACGTATCATCCTCACAACATCCCCATCAAAAACATTCTCCTCAGGAACTTCCACATCATTCAGAATGACACAGTATTGAAAGACATATTTCCTGAGCCTCCGCTGGTCGCTTACAAACGTGACACTAACCTACGCGATCATCTTGTTCACAGTTCACTTCGCGCATCTAACACCTTACCACCTGGCACACACCCTTGTCAGCAGCCACACTGCAAAGCATGTCCGTGCATCAACACATCCCCCGTCATCACCGGACCCCTGTCATCTTTTCATGTCCACCGATCATTCACATGCCAGTCATCGGATATTGTCTATGTCATCTCATGTTCTCACTGCCCAAAGATGTTGTATGTGGGGGAGACATACCGTACACTCCCTGAACGCTGCGAGGAGCATGTTCGTTCGATCCGCCTCGGATACAACAACCAGGTTGGACGTCATTTCAACGAACCTCCTCATAGCCTCACACATTTCAGCATACGCATCCTTTGGCAAAATACATCCCACTTCATCCGCCGCAAAATGACAGAATCCTTTTTCGCGGACAGGCTTGGCACTTACCATCCGCGCGGCTTGAACATTCGCCCCTAGGGATGTATGCTCGGCCTGATGGGTAGTTGGTGCCAGACTTGACCTCACTGTTGATACTGGATGCTACCTTTCAGTGTGTGTGTATGTGTGTGTGTGTGTGTGTGTGTGTGTGTGTGTGTGTGTGTGTGTGTGTGTGTGTGTGTGTGTGTGTGCATGTGCGCGAGCTGCAGCAGGCACGAGTGCATGCGAATGTATGCAGTGACGTGTATGTATATAGACGTAAGTTTTGTGCTACGTGTTTTGTGCATGTGTATTTGCGTCATTATTTGTACGTGTGTGTGTGTTTTTTTTTTTTTTTTTTTTTTTTTTTTTTTTTTTTTTTTTTTTACGTCATTCTAAATTCTCTCTATACAGGATGACGTCTATTCTTTCTGTCGTGTTCTTTTCTGTTCTACGTTTGTTTCCATGTCACCTGAGGAAGGATCTTTGATCCGAAACGTCGTTATTTGTTTCTATTTTAAAGGGTTTTCTACCACTATCTTCTGTTTTTCTTTCACGTGAAACCCTAGCGGCAACAGTTTTACTACATGAAGATTTTATAGGAGTTGCCCACGACGTCTGCAGGCTTGTTCGTGGCTGCGGAGGCCAATCCGAGACAGGCAGGTTCGACCGCAGTGGCTGCAGGGGAAGGTATGGCCAGGGTTCTGAGCTGTGGCATCTCTGTTTTTTCTCCTGAGCCGCTTGTCCTTAAGGCTAGCTCTGTGAGAGTCCTCAAAGGAGACAGCTGCCTTGTAAACGGTGGAGCGCCAGGTGTCACGGTCCGCAGCAAGCGAAGACCACTGGTGGTGGTCGATTTGGCAGGCACTAAGTGACTTCTTGAGACAGTCTTTGTATCTCTTCTTTGGTGCCCCTCTGTCACGGTGTCCAGTAGCAAGCTCGCCGAACAGGGTAATCTTTGGTAGGCGATGATCCTCCATCCTGGAGACGTGCCCCGCCCAGCGGAGCTGTGTCCGCAGCAGCAAAGCCTCGATGCTCACAGTTTCAGCCTGTTCAAGGACCTCGACGTTGGTGACATAGTCACTCCAGTGAATGCCCAGGATGGTGCGCAGGCAGCGCTGGTGGAAGCGTTCGAGGAGTCGTAGTTGGCTGCGGTAGAGGGCCCAGGACTCGGAACCATACAGCAGGGTGGTGAGGACCACAGCTCTGTACACACTGATCTTGGTGCCTGTTTTCAGCTGTTGATTGTGCCACACCCGCTTGAAAAGTCGCCCGAAAGCGCTGTTCGCTTTTGCCAGCCTGCTGTCAAGCTCCTTGTCCAGCTTGGCGTCCGACGTGATAATGCAGCCAAGGTAAGTAAACTGGTGCACTGACTTTAGTTCAGACTCGCCAATGGTGATGTGAGGAGGGCGATACACTGTCTTGGGTGCCGGCTGATGGAGGACCTCTGTCTTTTTCAGACTGACCTTGAGTCCAAAGAGCTGGGCAGCATCTGCGAAGCAAGACGTGATGCGCTGCAGGGCTTTCTCTGTGTGTGCAACGAGGGCAGCATCATCAGCAAAAAGCAGCTCACGAATCAGTTGGTCTAGGGTTTTCGGGTTTTCGGCTTTGGTTAAGCACCTCGCACTAAACAAATGTGTACTGATGCACAAAATTCTTAACGGGAAAGCTCCACCTTACTTATCTAGGCTTTTTTCGCTGAACTGAAAAAAAAAAAAACAGCACCTCCAGGAACAGTCTCTCTATAAAAAGGCCCCGTATAGACCTGTTCAAATCTAGCCTGTCTTATTCAGGTGCTCTTTTATGGAATTCCCTTCCTCCCACTATTCAACAAACCACGTCCCTCTCTCTGTTTAAAAGTAGAGTACATGATTACCTTTCTAAGACATCGTTATGCTGATCCTTTCTTCTTCTTTGTTTTTCGACATAATACGCTTCATGTTTTTTTTTTTTTTTTTTTTTTTTTTTTTCATCTAGCCTCCAAATTGTTTATTCAGTTTTCTAACTTGTTTTTGATAGTACAAAAAATATCATACCTACTTATATGTTAGATAATTATGTGCGCACATACGTGTGTATGTGTATGTACAAAAGTGCGCATGTGCACGAGTACATGTATATGTGTGTCTGTGTGCGTGTGTGTATGCGTGTGTGTGACGTTTATTATTAGTTAGTTTTTGTTGTTTGGCTGGTGTTCCTTAAGTAGCTTAGCAAGGACAGATTGTAAGAAAGGCCTGCGCGCCTAATATCTCAATCCTTGGAAAATAAAGTTTCGTTCGTTCGTTCGTTCGTTCGTTCGTTCGTTCGTTCGTTCTCTCTCTCTCTCTCTCTCTCTCTCTCTCTCTCTCTCTCTCTCATTCATATCGTGCTCCACCTCACAGTGGATTCATGTGTATTAAGTGAATTTGCCAAGTATGATATTTGGTACACGGGTTTGTGAATGTGTCTCCTACATTTTGGCGATTTTTCACGCGAGAGGATGGAGTTTTTCGTGAGTAATGACTTATGAGTGTTTTCCCATATACGATTTACACAGAACTCTCTTGTCTTCCATTTTCAAATTTTGTACACGTGTGCGGTGAGTCATATGGCCTCGAGTGTTTTGTAGACAGGGGGCGTCAGACGTGGCTACGCCTGTCATCATAGTCACAACACTGTGTAAACACACCAGCGCAGATGCCTGGCCCAGGGGTCAGGGGTCTGACCTCATCATCCTACCGCCTCTATATCTGTCAAACATAAAAGCAGAGATAATATGAGAAATAATAGTTTCAACTCTCGTGGAGCCCTGGGTTTGTCAAAATTGTCCGCCGAAGACAATCCAGTGCAAATCATTGTCGACCACTGAATATCTCTTCATTTATACCAACGAAAACCCGTAAACATTCAACAGCGCAAACATGTCGACACCCCGAGTACAAGCTGATTATGGCAGCACCACCATACTTCCACTATGCCAGTCACACGCTCCACTGCGGCCAGCTCAAGACTGTCCTTAGAAAAGATAATACGGACTAACGATCCAATTCAAGTGACTTTCGAAACTGAGGGCTGGAAGATACCCCTGTGGAGGAGAGCCCTACACAAATTCTATGGCGAGGAGCCTATGCCGCCTGGTGTAACCTTCTCTTGGAGAGACAGAAATAAAGACCATGAGGCGTTGAAAACCAGTGCTCCAATCAGCCCTCCCTACCCCAGTGAACTTTATGAAACTATCATTCAGCTGTTAAACGGGACCCGGAAACTAATTACAGTAACACTGTTCTATACCACCGGGACAGGCCTAGCCCAAGGCAACTGCTGTAAAACGTGGGTTGACAACGAGTTCGGCGCACTGAGGGACAGCGTTGCCAAGATAGCCAGCGCTCTAATCTCCCAGCCCCAATCTCCCAGCCCCCTCAGGCCAGTCCTTCGCCCCCTCTTGCCGTTGATCCTGTCTCGGCTCAGTGCAGCTCAAGCAATGAAGTGTCAGACACCGCAGCGAACCCCGGACACCTGCCCTTAACGCCCTCCAGCTCGCCAGGTGTCTCCGCCCAGCCAGCCGCGGAGAAATCCCCGCTCGCCTGCGACTCGACCCCCACCGTCCGCCCAGCGGGCGAGGGTAATCCCATTACCCCACCTAGAGAGACCTCTTCCCCCAGCGGCCCTAATGACCCCCCCCCCCCCCCGCCGGTCAACGCACTGGATCAACTTGATCAGGTCACACAGCGCCCTGATGTCATCAGTCCTCTCAACGCTGACCTCATCACCCCGCCATCTGTCGAGCTCTCTGCGCTGTGTCAGGGGCCTGTACTGGAGTGGATGCTCATGATGCAAACCACCATCCGCACACTACAGGCAGAGCTACATCTGACGCGGAGAGAGCTGTCAGAAGTGAAAGCTCGCTGTGCCTCATTGTTTGACAGTCAGGCACAGCTCGACAGTCTCACCCGCGACAGTGACGTCAAACTGAAAAAAAAAAATATTCCAGGGCAACAGACAGATTTGTCACTGAAGCGATCAACTCATCGCTAGATCCAGTGACAAAAACACAGAAAGGCCATACCGACCGCCTAAACCAGCTGACGCCCTGCAAAGACAGCCATGCCAGAAAGCTACACGACATGGAGCGGCAGCTTACGGCACTGAGTGTGGCAGCAGAGTCAAACAAACCCAAGCCTGCTCTCTCCGCCTCTTCCACCACCACACCCAAACCATCCTCTCTGAAGTCGACATCCCCCAGTTCCCCCAAATCTTCAGGAAATAGTACTGTTCAGTACACCCCCCACCCTGACGTCATCATCGAGAACATGTTTGCTGCCCTGTCAAATGGCGACGGGAAGGAGTAGGTTCCAGGTGCTGGTACTGACGACGGTGCCGCACTCAACGCTGCCACCTACTCCCGTGAGATCAATACCTCAGGATCTTCAGTCACCCCGTTCGACAATCTGCAAGCCCAAACCATCATCCCCGACGTTAACACGCTCCTCATCGGCGACTCTGTCCTAAAAAGGGTCGATGCCCGGAGAATGTCTGTGGACGGCGCCGTCGTGCTGAACATGTCGGTGTCGGGGCTTAGTGTCAGCGAGCTGGCGGAATGGCTGCGCAATCAGCGCCAGTCACGACACATCCGCAGAGGTGTGTTTCATGTCGGCATCAACAGCTGCATGCAACAAGGCCCTGTCACCAAGCCGGCGTGGATACAGCTCCTCCGTCTTCTGACCTCCGTTTTCCCCAATGCCGCATTCAGGCCTCTGCCATCATGCCCCGGCCCCGAGAGGTCAGATCCACCCCCTCTTTGCCCCCGCCTCCATCTCCAATGACGCCCTAAGGGAAGCCTGTGAGCAGATGAGGATTCTGTTCACGGACTACACCTCCATCTTCCTCACAGCCACCAGAGCCCCCCCCCCCACCCCCCCCCCCCCGAAAGAAGCTCTACCAGGACGGCACCCACCCGAGTACTGCTGGTGCCATGAAGCTGGCACTGAACATTCGCTTTGCAGGTGTTCCATGCCAGCCCCAAAGCGGACACGGGATAGAGGAGAGCCGCCGTGCCAGCAGCCAACCTCTTCACATCTACAACCAGAAGCAAGAGTCCCTCAGGCCATTCAGCGGAGCCAGACACCAACAGCAGGACCTGAGACGTGGTAGAACTCTGCAGAACTACGAGCAACCACATCGCGACCAGCTTCAGGCCTACAACACCCGCCAGCCCGGCCACGCCTTTACCCCGCGTCCTCAGCAAGGTCAGGGCTTCTGTTGATACACGACTGACTTGCCCGGACTTCGGGACTTCTTTCACATTCTTTGCGGACTAGACTGAGTGTCTTGAGTGAACGCTGCGTTGGTGTAGTGCTTTCACTTACATTCGACTGAGCACCTCCGTGTCGAAGCTTTATTTAAGCGTTCTCACCTAAATCGGCGTTTATTAAGCCGTACTATAGACATTGCAGGAAATTTGACTGTGAACACTGATGGAGTGTTTTATTTACAGCGATTTGTCTTATTGTGAGTGCTCCGCGGCGTAAGTTCTGTTTTCGTCGTCGTTGCATGTATTTATCCGCGGCAACACAAACAATTCCTAAACAGACGTGGAGTATTTTGACATCGCTCCTTCAGGGTAGCGTACATTGATACTTCCCGTATATACTTCAGTTGTGGGAGAGGTTTTTTTTTTTTTTTTTTTTTTTTTTTTTCGCAACGCTCAGCTCTTGTAATCCCTGAACGTTTGATTATCACATTAATTTTTGTCTTCATACGTTATTGTTTTCTTTGTCTTGTTTTCTCTTTACATTGGCTTTCCATCTTTGATTGACGTTTGCTCAACCACCGCTATTGCAGTTGCTATTTTATTGTGAAACAAAATACAGCTGTTAGGGAAGTACTCATGGCTAGAGGCAAACAAAAAGAACATAAATTACGAGTGGGTCACCTCAACGTTTTCCATCTTTATAATAAGGTATCTGACCTGTCGGCGTTTCTTAACAGTCCCACAGCGTTCGACAATTTCGGCCTTACCGAGTCACGCCTTAATTCAAATATCAGTGATGATGCCATGAAATTTCCTAATTTTAGTATCATGAGAAGAGATTTCTCCTGTCACGGTCAAACAGGCATTGCTGTATACGTTCATCACTCCATCGAACACTTAGTCCGTAGGCGTAAAGACTTAGAAACGGCTGAAGTAGAGTGTGTGTGGATTGAGGTCAAATGCCCGTACTGCTCACCGTCATTTGTTGGTTTTCTTTACCGCAATCCGGCGTCTAACTTCGAGTGGTATGATAATTTTACTACTGACCTAGACAAAGTGTATAAGGCCAAAATGACGTCATTCTTCTTGGTGACTTTAAAATAGATATGCTTAAACCCCATCCCGCATGAGACACTACATTTTCTTTATTTGGCATAGTCTTCTTGGCTTGACTTCGCGAACGAAGATTCTATAGGGCTTTCCCACGTCGTCTGCAGGCATTTTCGTGGCTGCGGAGGCCAATCCGGGACAGGCAGGTTCGACCGCAGTGGCTGCAGGGGAAGGTCTGGTCAGGGTTATGAGTTACGGCAACTCTGTTTTTTTCTCCTGAGCCGTTTGTCCTTAAGGTTGGCTCTGCGAGAGTCCTCAAAGGAGACGGCTGCCTTGTAGATGGTGGAGCGCCAGGTGTCACGGTCCGCAGCAAGCGAAGACCACTGGCGGTGGTCGATTTGGCAGGCACTAAGTGACTTCTTGAGACCGTCTTTGTATCTCTTCTTTGGTGTCCCTCTGTCTCGGTGTCCAGTGGCAAGCTCGCCGAACAGAGTGATCTTGGGTAGGCGATGATCCTCCATCCTGGAGACGTGCCCCGCCCAGCGAAGCTGTGTCCGCAGCAACAAAGCCTCGATGCTCAAAGTTTCTGCCTGTTCAAGGACCTCGACTTTGGTGACATAGTCACTCCAGTGAATGCCCAGGATGGTACGCAGGCAGCGCTGGTGAAAGCGTTCGAGGAGTCGTAGTTGGTTGCGGTAGAGGGCCCAGGACTCGGAACCGTACAGCAGGGTGGTGAGGACGACAGCTCTGTACACGCTGATCTTGGTGCCTTTTTTCAGCTGTTGATTGTGCCACACCCGCTTGAATAGTCGCCCGAAAGCACTGTTCGCTTTTGCCAACCTGTTGTCCAGCTCCTTGTCCAGCTTGGCGTCTGACGTGATGGTGCAGCCAAGGTAGGTAAACTGGTGTACTGACTTTAGTTCAGACTCGCCGATGGTGATGTGGGGAGGGCGATGCTCTACCTTGGGTGCCGGCTGATGAAGGACCTCTGTCTTTTTCAGACTGACCTCGAGTCCAAAGAGCTGGGCAGCATCTGCAAAGCAGGACGTGATGCGCTGCAAGGCTCTCTCTGTGTGTGCAACGAGGGCAGCGTCATCAGCAAAGAGCAGCTCACGAATCAGTTGGTCTAGGGTTTTGGTGTGGGCCTGCAGTCGTCTGAGGTTGAACAGGTTGCCATCGAGACGATACCTGATGTACACTGCATCGTCATCGTCGAGGTCCACTGTGGCCTGCTTTAACATCATGCTAAAGAAGATGGTGAAGAGGGTTGGTGCCAGCACGCAGCCCTGTTTCACGCCGTTGATAATGGGGAATGGTTCTGAGAGGTTACTGTTGAGTCTAACCTGGCCTTGCTGGTCCTCGTGGAGCTGGACGATCATGCTTAGGAACTTTGGGGGACAGCCAAGTCGCTCCAGGATCTGCCACATGCCTTGCCTGCTCACAGTGTCGAACGCTTTTGTTAGGTCGACAAACGTTACATACAGCCCTTTGTTCTGCTCGAGCACTTCTCCTGAAGCTGTCTCAGCACAAAGACCATGTCGGTGGTACTCCTGTTGGCTCTGAAGCCACACTGGCCCTCTGGGAGGTGGTCTTCAGCGATGGCAGGTACCAGCCGATTCAGGAGCAGCCTTGCGAGAATTTTCCCTGCAATGGACAGCAGGGTAATTCCACGATAATTAGAGCAGGCAGATTTCTCTCCTTTGTTCTTGTACAGGGTGATGATGACTGCATCACGGAGATCCTTTGGTAGTGTTCCTTTCTCCCAGCAGCAGAGAAAGAGGTCATGGAGCTTGTTGTGCAGTGCTGGGCCTCCATGTTTCCAGATCTCTGGCGGGATTCCGTCAATGCCTGCTGCTTTGCCACTCTTGAGCTGGTGGATGGCTGTGAGGGTCTCTTCGGCGGTGGGCGGTTCGTCCAATTCAACCTTTAGTGGGAGCTGTGGGATTTGGAGGATGACTGTTTCTTGAACAGTGCGCTCAGCGCCGAAGAGGTCCTGAAAGTATTCTGACCAGCGGTTCAAGATGGAGGTATTATCTGTGAGGAGTGCCTGTCCATCGGCGCTTCGCAGGGGACTTTGTACCAGGTGCCTAGGGCCATACACTGCTTTCAGTGCTTCATAGAAGCCCCTGTAGTCACCGTTGTCAGCGCAAAGCTGGGTCCTCTGTGCCAGTCTCGACCACCACTCGTTCTGGAGCTCTCTAAGCTTGAGCTGGAGACTGCTGCAGATGAGGCGAAAGGCAGATTTCTTCACAGGGCAGGAAGGCTGGGCTAGGTGGGCCTGGTGGGCGGCTCTTTTTTTTGCTAGAAGTTCCTGGATCTCCACGTCGTTTTCGTCAAACCAGTCTTTGTTCCTCTTTCTAACAAAGCCCAAGACTTCCATAGAAGATTTTACAATAGCAGTTTTCAGTTGCTCCCAGAGTGTTTCAGGGGAGGAGTCTGCTGGATCAACTGCGTCTTTGAGCATGCGCTCTAAATCTGTCTGGAGGGCAGCTTTCTTGTCATCACGCTGAAGGCTGGCGACATCAAGCTTTTTCTTGAGGGGGCCCCTTTTCTTGGGTTTCAGCTTGAGGTGGAGCCTGAGTTTGCAGCGGACAAGGCGGTGGTCAGTGTGGCACTCTGCGCTGGGCATCACTCTGGTGAGGAGGACGTCACTGCGGTCCCTCTGACGCACTAGGACATAGTCGATAAGGTGCCAGTGCTTGGAGCGAGGATGCATCCAGGTGGTCTTTCGACTGTCCTTTTGCTGGAAAGTAGTGTTGGTGATGACAAGTTGCTGTTCTGCACAGAACTCCAACAGCAGGCGGCCATTGTCATTGCAGTTCCCAACGCCATGCTTGCCGAGGACTCCTTTCCAGGCTTCAGAGTCTTGGCCCACTCTGGCGTTGAAGTCGCCAAGGATGATGACTTTGTCGTCTGCGGGGGTGCTCTGCAGGAGGCTGCGCAGGTCAGAGTAGAACTTGTCTTTTTCTGCAGGCTCTGCCAGGAGGGTTGGGGAGTACACACTGAGAAGGGTGACGTATTGCTGGTGTCTCAGTGGGACATGATGCGGTCGGAGTGACCCATTGGTAGGTTTTCCAACTTAGTCGCAATGGGGGTCTTCACCATGAAGCCCACGCCTGAGAGCCGTCTTTCTGATGCAGGCCTGCCTGACCAGTAGAGGGTGTAGCCAGCGCCAAGTTCTTGGAGGCTGCCTTCCTCCGGGAGGCGTACTTCGCTGAGCGCGGCGATGTCGATGTTTAACCTCCGCAATTCATGGGCAATAAGGGCGGAGCGACGTTCAGGGCGTCCGCTGTCTGCTGTGTCGAGCATGGTTCGGATGTTCCAGCATGCTACGTTGAGTCCGGTCGTGGTCGTCATGAAAGTGGATCCATTGTTTTTCTTGTTTTCTGACCGCAGGAGAAGATGCCCGTTGACCGCGGCTAGCCAACTGGGGTTGTGAGGGGATGAGCTTTGGTTAGGCCACCTTTTCTAGGCCCCTCTTCATGTGGAGCAAGCAGTGCTGTCCCTAGAGAAGGCTGCTTGGTCGTTCAGGGTATGCCGAGTGACGTTGTCATCCCCAGGTCAACATCAGGCGACCAATATCCTGAACCGCCTGCATGCAGGTTTGAGACTGCGGCTTCCAGTGACATCTTTCACCTGACGTTTCGCCCCTTGCCCATCGCTACAGGACTTGGAAGGTCGTTGTCATGGTCCGTGGGCGTTTCCTAAAGCCTGCGCGGTGGAGCTTTTTGGTGGAGTGCAGTGTGCGCAGTACTGGCCCCACCCTTTAAACCCTTGGTTCGTCTGCCATGGCCTAGCACGCTAGGACGGTGGCATCGAGGTCCTCGGGTCGTAGGTTTTATATCAGACTGTCCTTGTCCTAGTCTCTGGCTCAAAAGCCTTCCCCGGAGACACGGGGGCTTTGATGTCAGGGTTTTCCTCCCTTAGCCTTTCCGCAGCCAAGTGGCCAGTCCTGCAAGGCAGCAGGGGACTCGTGGAGGGCGGGGTCGTCTATGTCTCGTGCAGATGTGAACATCTGCCCACTGCCTCTAACTATAGTAGTTGCTGAGATATGGCCATTTTAGTTCAATGCGCATCTCTACCTCAATTCCTTTTGTCAAAATTTTGATTTTTCTCATTTTTGAGGTGATTTTGCAAAGTGACCATGCATTTGTGAAGCCTGAAAAAAAAAAATTAGCTAAGATAACACACTACTTTGACCAGACAGACTAAATTACAGCACTGTGCATTTATAAATGTTGAAGTTATAGTTGGCTGAACTATGGGTTTCCTTCAATTTGCAGAATCTGCCGATTTCCTTAAAAATTCAAACTTATATATCTCGGAAAGTATTTGAGCTACATTTGAAAGTATTTGGCCTAGTACAGCTAGTTAAATCCCCCACCAAAATTACCGCCTCGAGCTCTACGCTCATTGACCACGTCTATACAAACAACCCGCAGGCGGTGTCCGATGTTAGTGTCTCAGATCTTAGTGACCACTGCCCCGTGATTTGTTGTTGGTCTATAATACTCCCCAATTTAAAGAAACATCGTCATACCACAACAACATACAGGTCGTTTAAGCATTTCAGTCGTAATGAGTTTCTACACGACCTTAATAACACTCCTTTTGACCATGTCCTTCTCACAGATGATCCAAATATTGCGCTGTCCACTTGGTACAGATTATTCCTTGGAGTATTAGACAGACATGCGCCGATTAGAACAAAAAGAGTAAAGAGTGAGATACTTCCCCCTTGGCTGACAAAAGAAATAATGCATGCCATGTCGGTGCGAAATGACCTAAAAAGAGAAAAGAACTTTGATGAATTTAAAAAGCAGTGAAACCGTGTGAGGTCAATGGTGCGAGCCGCGAGGAAAGACGTTATCCGCAACACTGTCAAGGACAACAAAGATGTGTCAGCAATGTGGCGGGTCCTGAATTCGATCACTCGAGGCAATAGCAGTAGGTCAACAACCATCCCCAGTAATCTCTCCGCCGACACATTCAAAGAACACTTTTTGTCTGTTGCGGATTTGATAACTACTCCTAGTCGTGATACAGAGGCTGACATATGCCCCGATTACTTAGTTAATTTCTGCAACAGAAAAACAACTGGCACACTACCATTTAATATCCCCATACTTGCTGTGCACGAAGTGGGTAAACTAATTAGTGACCTAGCTAATAAGAAGTCCTCCGGCCATGATGATATCAACCCACAAATATTAAAGTTGTCTGTACCATACATCATAAAGACCCTTACTTATATTTACAACTTATGTATTCAAAAGAATGTATTCCCTACAGACTTCAAAGTTGCAAAAATCGTTCCACTGCCAAAATCAAAAGATTGTACTGACCCTAACAACTATAGACCCATTTCTCTGCTGTCAGTATTATCTAAACCCCTCGAAAGGCATATACATAAACACCTGTCTGACTACTTGGAATCGCGAAAGTTGCTACATTCGTCTCAGTCAGGATTTAGCCCTCGGCACTCATGTCATACGGCTCTGAGCAGATTAACACACACATGGCTTTCAAATATGAATAATTCGCAGCTGACAGGTGTGATTTATCTTGACTTTAAAAAGGCTTTCGACTTAGTGAACCATACAATATTGATTTCCAAACTTAAGCATTATCTTTGAAACGACATGGCTGTTTCCTTTTTTTTATGTCATACCTCGAAAACAGAAAACAGAAAGTAATTGCTAATGGAGCCTACTCTTATACAAAAGATGTTAAACTCGGGGTTCCGCAGGGGTCAATCTTAGGTCCTCTTTTATTTTGTATTTACATCAATGACCTGCCTCTAAGTCTCACCTACGAAGCAACACAGTGTGATATGTTCGACGATGATACCTCAATCCACACAGCTAACAAAGACATACGTGAAGTTGAAGACGGCCTTCAAAAAAGTCTCGACGATATATCAGCATGGTGTAAAGTCAACTCAATGATTATGCATCCTACTAAAACAAAATCTATGATTATTGCAACACGCCAAAAGCACCAGTTAAAACCTTTAAAGTTTAATCTATCACTTGGCGACACCATAGAACAGGTAGCCGAACATCGTCTATTGGGGGTCACAATTGATAATCAGTTGAGGTGGCAGATGCACATTGACAATGTCTGTAAAACGTTCTCTAGAAATGTCTTATGTTATCGAAATTAATGTATTGCACAGATAGTGAAATCAGAAAATTGTTCAGTAATGCACACATCATGTCACATATAAACTACGCATCAACGGTGTGGGATTGTTGCAGTGATGTCCACTTAAAAAGACTAAATTCTTTACATAGGAGAATGGCAAAATTAATTCTTCCCAACCCGCACTTGACGACCGAGGAAAAACTCAGTAAAGCTGGATTCCTGGACCTTCAAAATCATTTTAAATATAACAAAGGGGTACTGATGTTTAAAGTGTGGAACCATAGCCCTCCAGAATATTTAACAGAGTTGTTTTAAAAGTAAGATTCCTGCTATGGGAACATGAGGGGTCTTCATATTTTTCCAAAACCCCGAATAGATATATTTAAATCTACTTTGTCATTTGCGGGTTCCACACTGTGGAACTGACTCCCACATCACGTTAAAGCCACTCCGACATTATCTCGTTTCAATTCAAGTCTTTATAGGTATCTGACATTACTCAAATAATAATATCTAGTTATTCGTAGACACACTAATGTAGCCTACGTGTATATTCTAACAATCATGTGTATGTGTATGTGTGTGTGTGTGCGTGTGTGTGTGAGTGTGTGTGTGTGTGTGTGTGTGTGTGTGTGTGTGTGTGTGTGTGTGTGTGTGTGTGTGTGTGTGTGTGTGTGTGTGTGTGTGTGTGTGTGTGGACGCGTGAGTGCGTTTGTGCGCGGCGTATGCGCGTGTTTGTGTTTAGTGGACTATATATTTTGTATCACTGTGCTTTGATGTCCCTGTTTTATGTATATTTTGTACTTAGTTAGTCGCAGTTGTAGCAACGGCAGGTACGAAAAATGACATAGTCACTAACTGTGTTAATATCTTCACCGTTGTAAAATAAAGATTCATTGATTCATTGATTCTCTCTCTCTCTCTCTCTCTCTCTCTCTCTCTCTCTCTCTCTCTCTCTCTCTCTCTCTCTCTCTCTCTCTCTCTCTCTCTCTCTCTCTCTCTCTCTCTCTCACACACACTCATACACACACACACACACACACACACACACACACACACACACACACACACACACACGCACACACACACACATAATCTGTGTGTTTGTGTGTGTGCGCCGGCGTACGCGTGTGTGTTTCTGTGTATGCGTATTTCAGTACGCGTGTTGTGTGTGTGTTTAGGTGTGAGTATTTGCATGCGTGTTTTTTTGTTTTGTTTTGGTGTGTGTGTGTGTGTGTGTGTGTGTGTGTGTGTGTGTGTGTGTGTGTGTGTGTGTGTGTGTGTGTGTGTGTGTGTGTGTGTGTGTGTGTGTGTGTGTGTAATATATGATCACATGTTATACGCTATACAAAACATAAATTGCTCTAAGATCATCAAATAAATCAGCCTTTATACTTGTTGTCAATTTAATAATAATAATAATAATAATAATAATAATAATAATAATAATAATAATAATAATAATACCGGTTATTATATAGGCGCTTTCAACAATTCTGCGAATCGGCTCAAAGCGCCGCGAACTGAACCCAACACGCACGCTCAAGTGACACTACACGGATATACTCTGAAGGAATACACTGTACAAGACAGACACAGGACATTCACGTGTTGAGAAGGGTCAGTTCAGCTACTGGCGTTTTGGACATTTTCATCGCTTGTATTTGAAATGTATAAAGAGGCCTGAAACCGGTACCAAAATTTAAGCAAACAACAAAAGCAAGACAAATCAATGTTGAGTTGTTTTTCAGTTTCAGTCAGGAGAGAGATCTGAATATTTTATTTAAAAAAACAAAAAACAAAACAAAACAAAACAAAAAAAAAAAAACAGCGCTTAACAAACACTTCGACGAAAATCGAAATTTAGATAAGTCGAACGAAAATAAATGACTGCGGACGTTTGATTTTGGCATTCGACTGTTATACTTCAAATACTGTTATATTATTGTCCTGCTCGCTCACTTACAAAATCTCGCACAACTCAGTGTTAAACCAACGTACATTTAAATATGAAATAAATACATTTCTGATGGTATGACAAGCTGTGGCAGAAACAAAAATTGAAATTTTAATTCTCCGGGTTTTTTTTTATGTCGAGGGACTCAAGCGATAGTAAAGTCGCGGAGGGATACATCACCCTTGATCCAACAGATTTGCATACAACATCGGTGGCGCATAGGTATCGGGCGCTTGACAGAGCTTTACCAGAACGCTCACTCGACATTCGGACAGAGTACAGAAGGCAGCAGGTCGTTATGAGATTGCAGATTATAAAGACAACTGTAGGAAACAGATACTGAACACATGACACTAAATCGCGTGAATCGTCCATCATACTGTACAACAAGAAAATCATACCTTGTATTACTTGTTGCAGCCACTGACTAATGTATCTCATAGAAGTGCCGTTGCTGACTGTTTGCCGACATTACAGTCACCTTCAACTTCGTCCGGTTCAGTCAGCAGATAAAAATAGCGCATGGTGAATAGAACGGCCTACTCTGAAATCCTGCTGAATATCAGCTGTTAGTTTTGTTGTCATCACCATTATCATGGCGACTCTTTATGATGTTTGAACCTAAAACTGAAGCAGCGGAACTAAGGACACAGCGGTAAACGCAGCCGCAGCGGACAAAAAGGTTGGCCTTTGTTGCTTGAGAAAAAGTGATCAAAGTTCGCCACTTCTCCTTTCTACGTAGCCTGACATGTAGGCCTACACAATGCATAGAGAACAAGATATCCATAATAGTCGCGCACACTGTGAGTTATCGGCAAAATCAAAATGTGTGCTCAGTTCAAAGCATAGAAAATCGGGTAATCAAAAAAAAAAAAAAAAAAAAAAGAAAAAAAAAGACACTTTTTCAGTTTCAATATTGATTAAAGTGATGACAAAATAATAATGTGCCAGTGTGATAAGCAACTTTATTCTGAATTACATTTGCAAGGTACCTTACTGCACAGAAAATGACCTGTGTAAAGAAAAGAAGGGCGTCTTTGGCGCTATCAACAAAGACGGAACTTCATTCAAACAGGCACATTTCATTGTATTATATGAGCCATTATAAACTCTAACTCTAGACCATCACTTTATCTCGTAAAAAGATTTGGAATTTAAATGGAAGGAAACACGCATCGCTGGAGTAAAATCGTCTGCGCGCAAACTGAAAAGTTAAATAATTGGAAGAAACTGTCCAGCATATAAGCCTGTGAATGAGCGCGATGTTCGCAATGTAGCATAGAGAAACAGATTGAATCCCGCCTCTCCCTTTCATCTTTTCGTTTACTAAAACTCAATAGCTCTGCCTCAAACTGAAAATGGACAAGCCTCCCGCTTTTAAGATGTGAGGGTGTTCATTCAATCTTTACGGATCCTCTTGCAAGATGGGGCACCGTCATCATTTGAATTACTGAATAGGAGTAGCAGGAATGGTACATTTCAGCCGTAAATAAAACGCCCCTCCCCCGTACCCCCCCCCCCCCACACACACACACACAAACTTTAAATTTACTATAACTTAAAAACTCTTACTCAAACATAGACAGCGACCTCCACCCCCACCCCCCACCCCCCCACCCCCCACCCCGCCCCTTCCACATCCATCCCCCCAAGACACACACACGCACACGCCAGCACGCCAGCACGCACGCACGCGCGCGCACACACACACACACACACACACACACACACACACACACACACACACACACACACACACACACACACACATACACACAATGCAAGGACGAGCCTTGAGCCGTTTCCCGCTGCAAAGAACACTGATGTGCATCTGTATAAGCACTGGCTAGTTCGACTTTAAAATGTTGCCCCCCCCCCCCCGCCCCCCTCCCCACCCCACCCCCCACCCACCCACCCTCCTCCTTCCAAACCCCCGGCCTGCGGGTCCGAATAAACGTACAAACAAGATCTTCTTCTATGTCAATAATTCTTAAGAAAAAGTACAGACTCCAGTGTGGATTATCGGTTTATGTGGAATGGCCATTTTCTCGCCAGTGGGCATCTTAATCTCTTAATCAAAACATCGAGAAAAAGCTCCTTAGATAATTCTTTTAGGGTTAATATCCTAAAATGTCAAGCTTGTCCGTCCTCAAACGCGGGCTCTAGTAGCTGTCACACACACACACACACACACACACACACACACACACACACACACACACACACACACACACACACACACACACACACACACACACACACACACACCACACACACACACACACACAAACATACACACACACACACACACACACACACAACGCAACACACATACACACACATGCACGCACACACGCACTCACACACACACACACACACACACACACACACACACACACACACACACACACACACACACACACACACACACACACACACACACACACACGGCGCTTTGCGCCAAAAAGACGTTCTCCTGAAAGGTTTGCAACGTGACGTAATTTTTATTGTGTTACTTCATTGCCAGAATTTCTGTCCCGCATGCCCAAAACGTCATGTGCATGCGCCGGAATGCGCTCCAACCCAGCTCCATTTCAAGTCTACCGTATTTTTTAAAATACGGTAGACAATGACGTCACGTCTAGCTTCGCAAACCTTGCTATAGTACGTCTTTTTGGCGCCACACGCCGCGGAGAGCGTGCGTGCGTGCGTGCGTGCGTGTGTGTGTGTGTGTGTGTGTGTGTGTGTGTGTGTGTGTGTGTGTGTGTGTGTGTGTGTGTGTGTGTGTGTGTGTGTGTGTGTGTGTGTGTGTGTGTGTGTGTGTGTGTGTGTGTGTGTGTGTGTGTGTGTGTGTGTGTGTGTGGCAGCGACTACAGCTCGCGTTTTAGGACGGACAAGCTTAAAATTTTAGGATATTGTCCCTAAAAAAATTATCTCGAGACCTTTTTTCAAATTTTTTATTAAGATGGTCATTGGCGAGAAATTGGCCGTTACACAAAAACCGGTTGATCCACACTAGAGTCCGTAATTTTTCTTATTTTTAATAGATATTTTGCATATAGCTAGATAAAGCGGATATATTAAATGAGTTCGTTAACCAGTATTGTACGTCTAGAACGTTTTGAGTGATAATAATTTTTTTTCACGTTTTTGGGATTAATTTCACGAATTATATGGATTAATCTTAAAACAGTTTGATTTTTTTTTTTACGAAAAAACAATCTTCTCATTAGTAATGAGTGTGAGTTGTGTTCACGTTCGCCTAAAGCATGTTCTTAATTAAACGAACTTTTGATCGGCAAACCTAAATCGGAGAAGATCGGCGATCTTTTGGTTTGTTTCTTAATTGAGGTTGAACGAACCTAGGCGAAATTCAGCAAACCAGGTTTGCCATGGTTCTCTTTCTTAACTGAAGTGCTCGATTCGGCATACTTACTGTCTGCGAAGGTGTTCAAAATGACTGCCGATATGCCGCTTCGCGATTTGAAAGATGTTTGTTTTTATACTCCTTGCAGTCTCTTGGCTTGACTTCGCGAACGAAGATTAGGCTTGTTCGTGGCTGCGGAGGCCAATCCGAGACAGGCAGGTTCGACCGCAGTGGCTGCAGGGGAAGGTATGGCCAGGGTTCTGAACTGCGGCATCTCTGTTTTTTCTCCTGAGCCGCTTGTCCTTAAGGCTGGTTCTGTGAGAGTCCTCAAAGGAGACAGCTGCCTTGTAAACGGTGGAGCGCCAGGTGTCACGGTCCGCAGCAAGCGAAGACCACTGGTGGTGGTCGATTTGGCAGGCACTAAGTGACTTCTTGAGACAGTCTTTGTATCTCTTCTTTGGTGCCCCTCTGTCACGGTGTCCAGTAGCAAGCTCGCCGAACAGGGTGATCTTTGGTAGGCGATGATCCTCCATCCTGGAGACGTGCCCCGCCCAGCGGAGCTGTGTCCGCAGCAGCAAAGCCTCGATGCTCACAGTTTCAGCCTGTTCAAGGACCTCGACGTTGGTGACATAGTCACTCCAGTGAATGCCCAGGATGGTGCGCAGGCAACGCTGGTGGAAGCGTTCGAGGAGTCGTAGTTGGCTGCGGTAGAGGGCCCAGGACTCGGAACCATACAGCAGGGTGGTGAGGACCACAGCTCTGTACACGCTGATCTTGGTGCCTGTTTTCAGCTGTTGATTGTGCCACACCCGCTTGAAAAGTCGCCCGAAAGCGCTGTTCGCTTTTGCCAGCCTGCTGTCAAGCTCCTTGTCCAGCTTGGCGTCCGACGTGATAATGCAGCCAAGGTAAGTAAACTGGTGCACTGACTTTAGTTCAGACTCGCCAATGGTGATGTGAGGAGAGCGATACGCTGTCTTGGGTGTCGGCTGATGCACTGACTCCTTGCAGTAGCGACCCCACAAACAGCGTTGCGCCTCCCACAAAACAATAAAAATAGGTCTTGTTCTTCGCACGAGTGAAATATCGTCCGTCCGCCATATTTGTTTGTATCGGTGACTGTCTTCTTATCTCCAACGCAGAAGAGGGTAAAAGTTTTGACCAATCAGAGAAAAGGTTCGCCTTGGTTTGCTCAACACGTTCAGCGAACCTTTTCTGACAGCGAACTATGGTTTGCCGAGGTCTGTGAACTACTTCGAACTAGGTTCGCCGTATCTTTAGATCGTCCAATTAAGAACCAACTTGGTTCGTCCGAGATCGTGAACTCTAGTTCGTCAGAGTTCGCGAACTAAAGTTCGTTTAATTAAGAACATGCTTAACAGGCTTGAAGTGTCAGCTCTCACATTTCTATTGTTTTTCTGTATAATATCTGGACTGTATGTGTTGATTTGTGATTGATAGTCTTCGCAATGTTCTGGCAAACATTTTGGTAAGTCTTACTCCACCTTTTGATGATGGACAAGAATTGTGGCCTATGCAACCTTTCTGCATTTGACAAATTTTTCTGTGCAAGCAGTGTTTGAACACCAGTCACCGTGCCCAGCAGTGCACATATGCCAGCAAACAAGATGTGGAATCCACCTGTGACTGGTACTCAAGTAACCAGCCCAGTTGTGCCAATAACCCAGTTGCCTGTTGTCACTGTGACTGTGTCAGAACCTGCATACCTTGTGTGGCTGCACGTGCCGGTACTACGGACCCAGCTGCGCTTACACAGACTGTGTCTCTGCACCACCAGTACAACAGGGAGTACTTGCTTGCACTCGGTGAATGGCCCCTCCATTGCTGCTGTCTGTGACCGCCTGATCTCCGCATCCACTACACTGAGGGTTCCTCTCTCCTGCACCCACGGGCACACTGCTAAGAAGAAGCGTCCTTTTCGAGGCGGTCGGCGAAAGAGAGGTAGGTTGATTCCAGTACTTACATCCAGTCACGTGCATGAACGCTGTCGGGGTCATGTCAACTGGCACAACTTAGTTTCCACCCCGCTGCCAACTGAACCAACTCGTGCTGATGTGAAGTCATCTGACCGCATGCTGTCTGCAGGTAAACTGACTATTGCTTTCTTTAATGCAAGGTCCGTCGGTTCTCCAGAAAAACGGACTGTAATCAGTGAATTCATCCGAGACGACATTGATGTTTTGTTTCTGACAGACTTGGCTCAGTGTCAGTGGAAATGAGCCAAAGTGCAATGACATGACACCTGACAACTACGTCATGAAGTCCTACCCCCGTGCTTCAAGAGGCGCAGGTCTGGCTTTCATTTTCAGATCATCACTTCAAGCTTTTATTACATACACTAGCTCTTTCGCTTTCGGTCACTCACACTTTGAATTAGCTGAACTGTCCTTTTCACCTCCACAGCAGCGTGTGCACTTTCTACTGCTTTATCGATCCCCACCCAGCAGAGCCAACCAGCTGACCGAAACCATTTTTCTCCAGGAATTTCCTGATCTTCTCAACCTGTGCATAGACAGACTAAGTCCCTACATTATCATGGGGGACATTAACTTTCATCACAAAATCTCATCGCGTGAAGGATCTTCTCCTGCGATATGGTCTAACCCAGGCCGTCAGTGAACCTGCACACCTCTCTGGACATATACTGGACTGGGTTATTCACAGAGAGACCGACCAGCTCCTTTCGTCAGCCTGTGTCTCCGATCACTTTGTATCCGACCACAGATCCATTGTATGTGATCTGAACATCATTACCCCTCCCCCTCCACCCGTGACCATCACAAGCAGGAACCTCCGTGCCACAGACCGTGAGTCGTCCCATGCTGCCCTAGCCGATGTCCTGTCCAGCACCTTATCCCCCACAGCTTCGACCCTCAACGTCTGATCTCTCCACTCTTGTCGACCGCCACGCGCCAGCCACCACGAGGACTGTGAGAAGATCCAAGTGCTCTGCGTGGTTCGTACGTCCCTGACATTCGGACAGCGAAGCAAGAGAGACGTCGTGCTGAGCGTTCATGGTGTGCGTCCTGCTTAGATGTACACCGCCAGATCTACAACGCCACCAAGCATACCGTCACGCGTCTGGTTCTTCATGCCAAGACTGTCTTTTTCAGCAGTAAGATAGCTGAGAGTGACCCTTGCAAGAAACTGTTTAGCATCACAAAATCCCTGCTTGGCAAGTGCAAGACTTATCCGCTTCCCGTTACCATCCCTACAAGCGACCTTCCTCAAGTGTTCTGCGACTTTTTCTGTGATAAGATCAGATATATCCGCAACAAACTGGATAAGCTCAGTTTGTCTGTTGATTCGTCGACGTCAACTTGTTTCGGTCATGGGACCTCTTTCGTATGTTTTGAGCCAGTTACAGAGGCGAATATTCTCGACATTTTAAAAAAGACGCCTCCCAAGACATGCAAAAGAGATCCCATACCCACGCCTCTTCTGTACCAACACATTGATCTGCTGATTGGTCTCATGACCCACATCATTAATGTGTCTCTGTCCACTGGTGTGTCCCCGGACGAGTTCAAGACGGCCTTAGTTAGACCATTGCCGAATAAACCAAACCTCGATCCTAATGTTCAGCAAAATTACAGACATATCTCCACCCTTCCCTTTATTTCTAAAATCCTCGAGAAGGTTGTTTTAACTCAGATGTTGAAGTACCTCCAAGAAAATTCTCTCCTACATCCCTTCCAGTCCGCATACTTACCTGGCCGCTCCACTGAAACTGCCCTGATTAGAATCCTAAAAGATCTCGAGTCTACCGTTTGGAGCTCACGTGCGTTTTGCTTTTAGGAACATTCAGAGTCATCGGAAGTTGTTCAGCTTATCCTTTCGATCCATTTCTCCCCTCTCTAAGCCAACCTCTGATCAACACACACGCCGGCGCACACAAATAAAGATGGACACACAGCGCTTCCCGCCATTAGTACGCTCTGTGGCCGGCTGGACTGCATAGCGACAGGAATTCTGAGCACGAGCAGCAAAATGACGTCATGACATCGCGGCTGGTCTCACGACGCTGTGTACACTGTGACGAATTTGATGTTTCACGTCACTCATCCGAAAGGCACGCTCTTCCAGAGCTGATTGTTTTGTTCCACACAGCCGCTTCCAGGGCTGGGAGTAAATACTGAGTGGCTCCGAAACTTGCAAAATTTACTTTATTACCGAAAAGGTTGAAGAGGTACAACGCTGGATTACGAACTCATTCAGTAGTTCCTTTTAACCCCCCTACTCCGCCCCCCCCCCTCCCCCTCCTGATCCGCACGGCAAAAATGGCACACACAAACACAGACGGCAGACACACGGCGCTTCCTACCGGTTATACGTTCTCTGTAACTTACATTACATTACCCGACCACATTTAGTTGTGCATCTTCTAGTAATTCTCCGTGGTATGTGTACTTTCAATATGCTTCCCCGCTCATATATGTCGCACAAAAGACTGGCTTTGCGCTGCTGATAACAATGAGCTGTCTGTCCTGACTCTCCTCGATCTGTCCGCAGCCTTTGATACTATCGATCACTCCATTCTTCTGTCTCGTCTTAACAGTTGAATATGGCTTCTCGGACCGTGCTTTACTCTGGATGGAGTCATATGTCACAAACCGGCGACTAGTTGTCTCTATCAACGGCTGTCACTCTACCCCAGCCCCACTACTTTTCGGAGTGCCCGAAGTTTCTGTGCTCCGGCCGATTTTCTTCATTCTGTATATGCAGCCGTTAGGTACTATTTTTTCAAAGTTCTCTGTTAGACATCATATGTTCACTGATGACACACAGTTGCATGATTCTGGTGCCGTTCCTGAAGCTGGTCGTCTAATTTTCAACATGGAAAACTGTATGACAGGTTAAAGACTAGATTAGAAATAAACTCCATCTAAATGATGGTAGAACATAGCCCATGCTTATCACAGCTGGTGTGCGTCCTTCGCAGTTGTCCTGTCTTCCAGTCACATTTCTGGTCTGTCAAAATCAACTGAATCACTTTCTCTGACAGAGTAAAAAAACTTGGTGTTTCATTGACAGAGACCTCAAATTGGATAAGTATGTTAGTCATATGTGCAGATCAGCTTTTATTGAACGTCGGCGCATTAGCAGTGTTAGACAGTATCTGACGCCCGAAGCAACTGCCATCATTGTCTCCTCTTTTGTTTTATCACGGTTAGACTACTGCCTAAAACCCAGCTAGATAAACTGCAGAGAGCGCAAAACAGTGCTGCCCGTTTAGTTATGTGCGTGCGTAAGCGTGCCCATATCCTCCCCGCCCTTGAGAAACTCCACTGGCTGCCCGTACAAGAACGCATTTTGTGACTGTCCTGCATGTGCTTCAACTCTATCAACCTGACTTCTCCTGCCTATATCTCTGACTTACCCCATCTGTATACTCCATCTCGCACCCTCTACTCTTCCTCTGACACACTCGTAAATTTCGCCTTCCCAATTTCAAATGTAAACACGTGGCGGTCGTGCCTTCTCCCATCTTAACCCTGCCACTTGGAACAGCCTCTCCGCCCCTGTCCGTAACTGTCAAACGCTCTCCTCCTTTAATCACTTCTCAACACCCACCTATACAACGCTGCCCTTCACTAGTTTATTTCCCCAGCTATGCACAATTCATCACAAAGGTCACGTGTGTGTGTGTGTGTGTGTGTGTGTGTGTGTGTGTGTGTGTGTGTGTGTGTGTTGTGCGTGTGTGTGTGTGTGCGTGTTGGCTGTTAACCTTTTCATTGTATCAGCGCTTAGAGCTACTTTTAGAATAAGCGCTTAACAAATCTCCTTTGTTATATTATTATTATTATTATTATTATTATTATTCTTAATTATTATTAATGGCATGATTTTTCATATACGGTAATTACACTGTTATAAGCCTACAGTTTGTCCCGGCTGTCTGGTAAGATTAGGGGAATTGTGACCCGTATGCCCTAGGTGTGAAAATCAGACAATTTTCTGCACCACTTTTTCGTTGTTTGTAAAACAGCTAACATAACTTGATTTTTTCTTTTACGAGAAAAGCTATATTCTCATTAATACACGCATGACGTTTCATAAACCGTGTTTGTGTACGCCTGCTATTTGTACTGGCCCTTGGGTAGGATTAGGTCAAATTGTCACCTAGCTGTAAGTTCTAGGCATGAAAATCAGCAAGAAAATTGCAAAGTTGATCCTCTGATACGTCAAATGTTAATACTGCGCTGACTGACGTACAGCATCGAGTCGTCACTATGAGCACGGCGTCGTGGAATGATGCCATGATGTAAAACTTTAATGATGTCATTTCGCTGCTCGTGCTATTATTCTTCTTCAGAATAACTATGCTACGCCAGACTACAGAGCTTACGAATGGCGGGAATCGCCGTGTGTCCGTCTGTATTTCTGTGTGCCGACGTGTTTGTTGATCCGTGGTTGGCTTAGAGAGGAGGGAAATGGATCAGCATTTTAAGCCTAAAAAATAGCAACAACTCTGAATGTTCCTAAAAGATAAACGCATGTGAGCTCCAAACAATAGAGTAGACTGTTTGATTAAATCCTCATCTCGTTTTATTTTACAACAAAGCAAACTTGTATCTCCTTTAAATATAATGAACAGATCACGCAAATGCGGAAGAAATTCACTTGTGTTTGGTTCTGGTTTCACGTTTCTGCCAGTTCATGAAAATCATCAGTCACACATAGCAGTCAATGAAAACTGTAAATATGCTGTCCGACATTGTTTGCTGCTTGTGGTTTCTAACTTTTAGCATTTCAGTCTGCAGAGGACAAAGTTCATGTACGTAATCTGTAAGGCATTTTACGACACTCTTCTAGTAATGCTGAAATCGTATTGAAAAGCTAATTTTCTAATGTTAAATATGCATTTCATTTATTGATATGACAGGATGTCTTAAGACGCCGTATGTCATTTTGTAACTGTCATGTTGTACAAACTTGACTGTCAGTTGAAGGTACTCTCTCTCTCTCTCTCTCTCTCTCTCGCTTGGCGGCTTGTCGACACGCTTTCCGTCAGCTCCGATAGAATTTGGTTTTCCAAGTGGATATTGCCGCCACCATGGCAGTAACTGGCCTCCCAGCTGCTGTATCAAACATCCTGACCACTCTACTCAGCAACGACCACCATGTCACGTCGTGGAAGGTGACAGGGGAGGGTGACAGCTCAGTCGTCATACTTCGCCTGTCAGCTACACAACCGGGCGTGGCGCCATTACACACAACTGGCCAGTGGCGTCGAAAACCACCGGGACAGGTTCGCAGGGACCAACAACGAGCAGCACGACACAGACTACAACACATGGACGAAATTACAACTACAACAGCCAACAACCTACGTCAAGGTGACAACCACAACAACAACGACTTCGGCAGCGGCGATGGAGTGCGTAATGACTGTGCCACCGGGTATCCCACAACTGAAAATGACAGCAGTCGTTCTGACACGGGGGCAGGTATGGCTGTGAAAGGCAGGATTGACAAGCATGACGAACATAGACAGGCAAGTGACTTTATTACTCGTAGAACTTCGCCCTCGGGACTGTTTATGCCAAGCCCTACCCCCACCCTTATTTCTGAATGGGACATGCAAGCTGAAACAGCAAGAAATAACGCAATAGGTCTAACAGTTGACACACATGAACATTCACGTGCAGCTTACGTTAGTGTCAACATGAGTGATCCGACACAGATGTGTTGTGACCTTCCAGCCCAGACTACAACAGAAGACCTTTATGACATTTCAATCGATTCTAACGGAGAAACATCAGAAATGACGTCCATCGAACAGCTCCTTTCAGAGAGAGGATATGTCATGGAGAACGTGAAGGCAGTTGTGGCTGGTTTGACAAACAAATTCAAACAGTCGCATCTACGTCAAGTCAAAAGAAACACTGCGTTCAAGAAAACAGTATTAGACACACGGGGTAGCAACGAGATCATTATATGTGACAGTGATGATTATGTCTTCACCTATGACTGTAAGCGACAAATTTGTAGTTGGTTCATCAAGGTGTACGACGGTCAGATGTCTCAAGAAGATCGTGACACACTGTCATGTTTACGCAAGTGGGACGCTATTGACACTGACCCATATAAAGAGTATTGTGACGTTTTGCTGGAAGACATGGCCTGTGTGTCACGTGCGGTACGATATCTCATGGGCTAACATGCGTGTTGATAGATTGTGATATGTGTAGCCAATAATCACGGAGTTTTGACTGTGTCTGTGTGTGATTATGAGCCAAACTGAACACTTTTTCAAACATATGCATAAGTGTCATGGTTTCCATGTCACGACCAGATTGTCCATGTTTTTATACACGGTTCCTAAAGTGTGTTTTTTTGTAATCCCCTTCCCCCAACTCCCTCTTGTGTATGGGCTGAAAGCCTTGAACACAATAAAGAATCTGAATCTCTCTCTCTCTCTCTCTCTCTCTCTCTCTCTCTCTCTCTCTCTCTCTCTCTCTCTCTCTCTCTCTCTCTCTCTCTCTCTCTCTCTCTCACTTAGGTCTATCAAAGCCCATGCTGGCACTATATGCGTTTACAAGCAAAAGGTTCACCGTTACTTTCTTTTAGCTGGTA
The DNA here is from genome assembly GCA_036245525.1 of Semisulcospira habei. NCBI lineage: Eukaryota > Metazoa > Mollusca > Gastropoda > Semisulcospiridae > Semisulcospira > Semisulcospira habei. Next base: position 25,823,884 of record BTPG01000003.1, on the reverse strand, counting down.
AATGAACAAAGTGCATATATACACAGGGCTTTTGCACACTATCCATTTAAGCCTAGGTGCAAAAGAAAAAGCGTGGAAACGTGCGCAAGATTATGATATCAGGGAAACCGTCGCCCAAGTTTTGTTGTGACAATCAAAGCCGAAATACACCCAGCATAAGGCGAGGTACACCCGCTCATCATTACTACTAATAATAATAATTACGGTATTTATAACGCGCTTATCTTATCACGCACTGTCAGTCTTCTACTTCCATCAGACTGTTCCCTTACCAGGTCACATTCCTCCAGCAGCGTCACAGTGAAGTGCCATTTGACTGTATCGTGAGCACGCGAACCAAACACTGACTGTTCAAACGTACCGGTTCAAAACGGACTTATTTCATACACCTTACCTCACATTCATAACTTTCTGTTCCAGGTGAATTTGTCTTTCCCACGCTCAAAACGTCTAACCTCACCGTCACAGAAAATGATACAATTAAACTACAGTTCAAACTGTCAAATGTCGACTGTATTAAGTCTGGTAATCATACGGTCACTCTAAAGACAAGCGATGGCAAAAAAAGGCCTTGCGAAATTGACATCGAAAACGGAATGTGCTCTAACTCAGGTTTTTGTGACTGTCATGAAATTGGACAGTACACGCTGACCATGAACGTCACAAGAGATGACCGCCGTGAGTGGTTATGGCAGCTTCTCACCAGGGATCCTTTGCGTGGTCAGGACAAGAAGACAACTGAACGGAGACTCACTTTTGACGTTAAATGTAAGTAGAAATCTATGATTTATCATCATGATAACATTCAGCGTTGTGGGTGTTGTAATCTCCGACGTTTGCTATTAGCGATATTGTAATAAACGAAAAGTGTTACTACAGGTATCAGGTTACTGAGCTGCTTGCAGGTATCGGAGGTTTTAACTCGTTCAGCCCTGACGCACTACAGCAGGAGATGGGTCGACCATGAATTATCATGGTCGATCCATCTCCTGCAATAGGTGCATAGTCGTTAGATGACGCATCCAAAATTTGGGAAATAGGTGCGCCGGGCAATATGAGTTAAACTGTGTTCTAGCTAGCAAGAACATGTCCAATTTTGACAGTGGCCGTCAGTGAAAGTTAAAATATATGCACGCCCCGTAAAAAGTCAGTTTTGATATCCCTCAATAATTATAATAGTAAAGTGACAGCAACCATACTAGTGTTAATGATCTGGTGAGAGCAACATATCGGTCAACTGATTTCTGCACTTGATGTGCACAGACCCCGCAAAGGTGAAAAACCTAACTCTCACTAAAAACGGATCTGAACTTCAACAACCAGCAAACCCCGGTGAGCGAGTACAGGTAAAGTGTTCTGCTGATGTCGGCAACCCGCCTGTGACGGTCGGCCTGCTGGACAGACACGGGACGGAGCTACAGACACATAAGGGTGATGGCAAGAAAGGCACAGTGGACCTCGAGTACGCCTTTCCCAGTGTTAGCTGTGACCACGCGGGGAACATCACGTGTGAAGCCAAGGGCGGTGAGAACAAGACTACAACACTGCTGGTCACATGTGAGTTATAGTATACGTTTTTGAAGTTGTTTATAACAGATCTCACATAAACGCATACATGCCGCGGCACGCACACATACACGCACGCGCGCGCGCGCGCACACACACACACACACACACACACACACACACACACACACACACACACACACACACACACACACACACACACACACACACACACACACACACACACACACACACACAGAGTTACGATTGTGGTTGTGTTGTTCTGTGAGGGCATGCATGTATTAATCGTAGGAAACGATCCGATATTTATTTGAGCTATCATGGTTACGAATCACATACCTTTCATTAGTAAGATTCGCTGTCGTTCGCACAGAGAGCGGAATTGATTGTCTTTTGATACACGTAGTTGAATCCCGAAGATTCTAGAAACCGCTCGAGTAATCACCGTTGTTTTCTGTGCGCGTGAAGTTAGCAGTCAGTATGTGTTACGAAAAGTCGTGAAACTTACGCAGAATTCGGGCAAGGTCGTGAACTGCGTAGCGTACTCTTGTGTGACGTCATTACACACCGGGATTTCCCAAAATTGAGGTTGAAATTAGCAGTCGAATTATGTAGACTATTGTAGTCTATTCTAGAAAGTGTTTTTTTTTTTTCAGCAATATTTATGAGTTTCGGTTAAGTGTTCCATTCTGATTGGTTGCGCTGTATGAATTTGCTCGATTATTCTGGAAAGCCTGATACTATAAAAGACTGTGTTTAGAAGCGCGTGTGTACATTGCGAGTTGTAGATTGCAGTATATCATAAGCACATTGACCGAGAGAGATACGCAAGGTATCGTGGTACATTGTCAGTGACTGAGTTATGCAGTGTATAGTGATGTACATTGTATGAGAGACGCATTGTGTCAGAAGTGTTGACATTTTGTAGAGGAGACATTGTATCAGTGTTGGTGCATTTGTGAATGCATTGTTTGGAGATCGCATCGCTGCAATAAAATATTGTTGGAACTGTTACTCCAGTGTTGTCTACAACCTTAAGCCACGTGTGACGGGATGCAGCTGAGTGAAGTTTTTTTAAAAGAACATTACGTGCGTGCGTCTGGTGTGATATCATACTACGACTACGACTCAACACGTAACACACACACGCACGCACGCACGCACGCACGCACACACACACACACACACACACACACACACACACACACACACACACACACACACACACAAACACAACCTTGACTGACTGACTGACAAACTGATTGATTGATTGATTGGTTGATGGATTGTTTCATTGATTGTTTCATTGATTGTTTCATTGTATGATTGATTAGTTATATTGTTAAGTACAACCATGATTAAAGAGAAAACAGCAATATATCGTTGTGCCCTAATGCGGCTTATGAATCATTTCAGGTTCCCCGACGTTTGAGGCCAAAACCAACGAGAGTCACATCGCTGATGGTGACAGTGCTCATCTCAACTTCAGCATTAGAACACACTCCAGAAACATGACATGCAGTATGACTGTACTGAACGCGACTCAAGCAACACGCAATTGCAGGTAATGTTACATCCTCAAGACCCCTTAGTGTGAGACATTGGATCGGACATGAGAGTACAAGGGTACTGTCAGATTAGCTTGGCGCCTGTCGCAGCGCCAAGCTAATCTGCCACTGCCCTTGAATTTACATAGCCAAATCATATACCACACATGCCACAGTCTGTATAGGTACTTCCAAAGATTTTTTAATTTTTTTATTTATTTATTTATTTATTTATTTATTTATTTATTGGGGGTGGGGGGGGGGGGGTGGGGGGGGGGGGGCAGAGTGCTCCACCCTCGTCCGAAAGGTCATGGGTTCGAACCCAGGTACAGTCAGAAAGTTCAGACCATTTCTGCTGCCCAGGCTTTCAAATCACGCTCGTAGCAGACACAAGACGTTAAGCCTTAAACGTTTAACGATTAATGTTTCCCAGTAAACGAAGTAGGTAGAAAAAGATAGGACATTCATTGGTACGTATGATTATGTTAATTATTGTTTACGTCTGGGCGCACTTTGGGGGCTGATAACATAAAAAAAGGGTATTTTCTATTTATATTTTAAACATATGCATGCTTTACATCTTATGTCAGTTAGCTTAACAAACAATGTAAGTAAAAAGTGTGAACACAGTATTCTAAGGAAACGAAGCAAGATTTCCTTGAACTTAACGTCTGTACATTTTCTTTATACATGTCTCCATTTACTGGACCTCGCTGTTCTGTTCCGTCCATTCTGTAGCACCCTGACCGTGACCGGTTCCCCTCCTGACCTGACAGTGAGTGTCCTGCTGGACAATGTGAGGACACAGGCCAAGGGAACATGGCGCCTGACACTGACCAATGACGTGGGGGATGGACATATCGACTTTCGGTTAACAGTACTGGAAAGTAAGTAGAAAACATAAACGTTAATTAAGAAAATCACCCCTCCTCCTCTTTGTCATCTCTAAATTACATTCAACAAAAGAGATCAAAGTTAAAGTAAGCGTTGGGCGTGCTCACCTGATAATATTCTTCTTTTTTTTCAGTAACTACACAGACGTCTACATCCATCACTACGCCAAATGGCGATGAAATTAACGGTGAGCAAGTTTTTACCATGTTAAATGTCGAACTTACCTAATTATCCTCCTCGTGCATGCAATCACCCGTACAGTTTGCAGTCATACCGATGGCTGCATGCCCAGGAGGGTTAAATACAAACATGTATAACTGATTCACATGTGGAACTGATACGCATGTCATACAGTAAGTAAAGATCCTCCGGCCACCCTCAGCTGCAGTGCACGCCTGTGGATTAAACTAATACGACTGTGCGCGGGCCTTCTGCGGCCAATGTCGCTCCTGTCGTCTTTGCTCACTGGATAATGCCTCTCTCAATGTGTTGATCAATCATCGTGCAACTTTACGTGTACTCTTAACACGCGCAGCGAGAGCTTCCTCCGTTCTGCGTGTAAAAGCGTGGTTTCTTGCGTGACTTCAACGACGCCAAAACGCTGATGCTGCCTATGTGCCGGTCTGTGATTTTGGACTTACGGCCTTTAGGCCGTAAAGTCCAAAATCACAGACCAGCACGCAAAACAAGAAGTTTCAGGCAGGGCGGTCCAAAATAACGGCCGACAAATCGAACTGGGGAGTGTTTGTGTGTGTTGGGGGGTGGGGGGTTGGGGTGGGGGGGGTGGGGGGGGGGGTGGGGGGGGGGGGATGAGGACGGTGAAGAGGCGCGTCTAGCACTTTCTCAATACCCGCCGAAATAATCAAACACCGGCGGCGGGGTTGGGTGGTTTTAAATTCCCAAAAGGAACTATGTTATAACGCTTTGAAGAATTTTTCACCTGGAGATAAGGGTGGGGGAAAGATCCGGACTTCTCCTCCCCTCCACCCCTCCCCCCCCCCCCCCCCCGCCCCCTCTAATCACCGAATCCGTCTCTGCTGTTGAATCGGCGCTGACATGGTTTTACACATTCCCCTGCAAATCAAGCCTTGGTAGTAACCCAGAGCGGCATCAGTCAACACTCGAGTAGGACTGATCCAGTGCAAGCCTCATTCACTCTCATGTGCGGGGTTTTCGCCTGCACTTGTGAACTGTGCTGGAGTGCACGTCACTTTATCAAAAGCAGTGGAACCTACGCGGCACGTCTGGAATGGGTCACAAGGTGGTGTGCAAGAATAAATATGTTAATCCACGTACTGGCGGGACGGGAAACAGATGTTTTCACTCGTTTTTTGTTTGTTTATTTGTTTGTTTGTTTGTTGTTGTTGCTTTTATATCTTCTGAATGATGACTATTTTGAGCATTCATGCTTTTTTACTTTTCACCATGCGTACAGCGATGCACAGGCAGATTGACACACTGGCATCCGCTTATACAAAAATAATCACACTCGCACTCTTGTATATCATCATCATCATCATCATCAGTCCCTTGCCCGAACTGGGCGTTGGGGGGACTGAAAGGCAGCAGCAACAGACAGTGCTCTCCACTGAGTTCTATTTTGGGCGGTGGCAAGCAATTCTGGCATCTCGAGTTCGGTCCATTCTTTTATGTTTGCGACCCAACTCTTTCTCTGACGACCTCGCCGACGACTTCCTTCGAGAGTGCCTTGGAGGATAGTCTTGGACAAGGTGTTGTGTCGGGTCACGTGGCCAAACCAAGCAAGCTTGCGCCGTTTCACGGTTGCCAGAAGGGGTTCATGTGGGCCCACCAGGGAAGTGTACAAAAACGACTTTAATACATTTAAGGACGAACGTCAAGAATCAACGACAGTAATTTGTGGTGTTCAACACCTTTTCAATGTCAACGTGTCTCCTAAAAACACCTGCTGACATCTCATTAAATTACGATATGTTGTGACGTTATACACATTTTAGTATTTCGGCTTTCCTGTTTCACTAGAAAAAAAGCACTAAATGTTTCAGGTTGTTATGATTCAATGACCCGCTGATTTTTTTTAAAGTTCGTTCAGCAGTACTTTAGAGGAACAAATAAAGTCCCACAGCGCAATAAAGAGTGGAATATCACTTTGTTGGGGAACTATTTTTCGGCGGAGGATCCGGTCACACTGACGCATGACGGCTAAGGCCAAGGAAGAACAAAATAAACACATGCATTAAAAAACCGTGACAAAGAAGCAAAATCTCAAGCAGACCTAGCTATCAGACATTACACGTTAGAGGTAATATGTATATATGACATACAATCTGAATCACATTTCATTTCAATTTTTTTTTCAATCTCAATCAAAAAAAAAAAAAAAAAAAAATTCGGCAATTTGGCTGTAAAGTCTAAAAGCTGGCAAACAGTTAACACCAGTGTTATTTCGCTCTGTTATTCAGTTTCCGAACGAAGCGAATGAAACTGCAGCTTGTGAACGTTCGATCTGCAATCCGATTTTCATGTATTTGAATTATTTTTCACCTCGTGTGTTTAATTAAGTCTCCTGTGCATGCCATAGTCCCGGTTATGTACCGTTCAGTATACCTTAGCACTGTTTATTACCGCCGTTAACTGCATGCATAGGGGGAAATAATTAGTGGGTGAAATCAAAAAGATGATAATATTGAGTATGTTTTTGTTGAGAAGTGCTGGGAGGGGAGGAGAGGGGGGGGGGGCAAGGGTCCTTGAAACTGGAAAAAAGGACTAGAGGTAATGATGCCGCAACATATCCATCCTACACTAAAGTGCTTTTTTTTTCATAACAATGACAGTGTATATATTCATGGATTTTTGGTGCGGGAGTGGAGGTAATGATATAGAATGTAGATATACTTTAATATTAACGCCATGCGAATAAGTTACATGTTCAATCAAATCGTATTAGAAATGAGAGCGAGGATGTATACTGGAAAAGTGAACATCACTAAGAGTACTGTGAGTTCTTTCAGTAGATTCCCGGCATTCAACCCAAACATTAAGCAGTGTTACAGTGTACACACTCAGCCTCCAACTTTCAGTGTCCAAACTGATGTACATACTTTGACGACTAGAAATGCATCCAGCATGAAAGTGGGGTAAAGTGTGGCAGGTAATTTCTTTTCGCCTGTGTGTTGCAACCATAGCATGGGGTCAAAAACACCATTTTTACATCTACGGTTACTCGGTGGTTCCAGTCGTCTGTCAGCCAGCTAATGCAACCGTCCCCGGATTCATTTAAAACCAACAACAAAAATATGCTGTTGAAAATGATAAATTAAAATGAATGAACGAATAAAACCAATCCAAGAAAGCTGGCACCACACACTCCAAATATGGATCTATGCATTAGTGAAATACTTAAAATGTGAAGAAAGGATCCACAGACACCACGTAGTTTAGAAGGAGTTACACTTTTATTCTATGCACAAATTTTCGCCCTCTCAGCTAGGGCTTCTTCAGGGGAATGCCCAGGTAACAGGTAACTAGGTAACAAAACATAAATTACGTGTGAGAATGTAGTGCGTCAAAATAGATACAGAATGTACACGCATGCACTTTCAAATTCTAAAGTATCGTAATACTTATACATATATAGACTAAGGTACAAAAGCACGTGCACAAGTTCGTGATATTAGTTCGTCATTACTGATGACATAAAACTTTATGAAACACGAGTATTGACACGCAGTGTGCGGAGGAAGAAATGTCGCAATGAAATATTTATAATAATAACGTCATCATCGACATTGACACCATCATCATTAGTAGAATTTTCAAACGTGCAGTCAAGAAAAATCTAAAAATCACACACAAAATTACAATGTTTGTATTATGCTTACGATATAGTCCGAAATAAAATACACGAGCATAAATTTAAAAAAAAATAGAATAAAAGTGTAACTCCTTCTAAAAACTACGTGGTGTCTGTGGATCCTTTCTTCACATTTTAAGTATTTCACTAATGCTTAGATCCATATATATAAATATATATATATAAATTTTCATTCAATTCTGAGAATGCTCTTGCTGCGCTAATGCCATGGAATTCCAGGCTGGTAAACTTGCATTGCGTCATCAGGACATCAGCTGCCCTTTTTGTGACTGCATCGCTCACTGGTTCTAGAAAGAGAGGGTAGTGAGAGACAAAAAATGACAGACCAGAACGACAGGATGTATACCAAGGTGGGACCTGTCTTTTATTAACTACCATTTTGAGCCTTCCACTGAACACCTACTATCTATCTATATCCCGTAGTCTTGCCGACCGTTGGGGCACCACTGATGACTTGGCAACCAGCGCCCTCCATTCCTCTCTGTTCTCTGCCATTCTTAGCGTATCGCGCAGCTTCAGTCCTGTCCACTGTGAGATATTGTCCTCCCATCTTTTCCTCTGTCTTCCTCTCCTTCGTCCTCCTTGCACAGTGCCTTGCAGGATTGTTTTGGCAAGCCCTGCCGAACGCGTGACATGCCCATACCACTTCAATTTGCGTTTTTTCACAATGGCTAATAAGTCTTCATATGACCCGATGGCTTGGCTGATTCTGCTTCCTACTTCCACGTTCGTGATGTGATCTCTGTATGAAATGCCAAGCAGCCTTCAACAACATCTCATTTCAGTGGCTTGTATCCTCCTTTCAAGGTCTGCTGTGAGGGTCCATGACTCGCAGGCAAACAAAAACACTGAGATGACTAAGGACCGCATTAGTCTGATCTTGGAGCAGAGTGTGATGTTTCTGTCCTTCCATATGGTCTTCAATCTTGTCAGTGCTGTTGTTGTCTGCGCAATCCTGGACAGTATTTCTGGTTTTGATCCCTCATCTGTCACAATGGCTCCTAAGTATGTGAATTTCTTAACTGTTTCCATTTTTTTGCTTCCAATCGTGACGTCAGTGCCAATGCCACTGGTGTTATTGGTCATCAGTTTGGTCTTCTCTGCACTGATTTCCATCCCATACGCAATGGATGTACTGTCCAGCTTTTCCACCAGCTGAGCTAGCTCCTTCTCTGTTCCTGCAAGGCCATCAATGTCATCCGCAAAGCGCAAGTTTGTGATTGTTCTGCCTCCAATACTGACAGATCCTTCATGATCTTTCAGAGCGTCTGTCATGATTCTTTCCAAGAAGATGTTGAAAAGAGTAGGTGAGAGCAAGCAGCCTTGTCTGACTCCGACTGTAGTCCTAAACCAGTTTCCTATTTTGCCGTTGAAGCAGACTGCGCTAGTGGCCTTGTTGTAAAGGTTTGCTACGAATTTGATCAGGTTGGCATTGATGTTGTAAAGCTTCATGGTGCACCAAAGGGCTGCATGCCACACCCTGTCAAACGCTTTCTTAAAATCCACAAAGACACGATAGAGATCTTGCTGGTGCTGGAGGTACCTCTCACATAGAACTCTCAGGTTGAAGATCTGCTCAGTTGTGCTGCGCCCTGGTCTGAAGCCTGCCTGTTCCTCAGCTATGATTTCCTTTGCCTGTGGCTTCAGCCTGTTCAGCAGGATCTTTAACATGACTTTGCTTGGGTGGCATATAAGACTGATCGTGCGATAATTCTGGCATTGATGTAAGTTGCCTTTTTTGGGGAGAGTTATTATAAGTGATAGGGTCCATGGTGTGGGCCAATCCCCTGACTGCCAGATCTTATTGCAGATTGTCACACGAAATAAACAGATACCATTGGACCATCCCAGTAGGGACTACCCCCAGAAATATTACGTTCCTTGGAGCTAATCTGATTGAGTACATTTTTTGGCTTTGGGCGACGCTATATATATTCTTAACTTTTAAATAAAGGCGTCGCCCAAATATGCACTCAATCAGATTAGTTCCAAGGGACGTAATTATCATTTCAATTCTGAGAATGCTCTGCTGTGCTAATGCCATGGTATTCCATGCTGTTAAGCCTACAGTGTGTCATCAGGATATCAGCTGCCCTTTGTGACTGCATCGCTCACTAGATCTAGAAAGAGAGGGTAGTGGGAGACAAGGAATGACAGACCAGAACGACAGGATGCATACATGGATAGGACCTATCTTTTATTACCACACTGTCGGTTATGGGCACTATTTCAATGTTGCTCAATATAATTTATGTACCCAGTCCAAAACAAAACTGTACCTCGCGTCATTCATTTTGCGGCTAACTGCGGTATTCAGACAAAACACATGAATGGCAGACGATTGCATATGTATCGCTGTCGACTCAGCGCGTGGATTTCGTCTGACTACGAAGACGTCGGTGCTTGTATAACCGTGCGAGTAAATCTACTTATAAACAGAGCGCGCATAATTGCGGAAATGCCAGCTAGTTTGTTTAGTTAGTTCTTTTCTCAGGTTGTCGTTATCGCCAGCTGACGCCTCGTCAACTTCACTAGTCAGTGCAGCGACTGGAGTCTGTTCTCCGTTCGTTTGTGCATGTGTATAAGATATAAATTTCGAGCTTCCGTACACACTAAGACTGAGTATGTCATTACTGCTACACAGAAGGACCTTGTTAACGTTGCAGTATGAAAATATTTCCTTTTCCGTTTTGAAACTTGACATGCAAGTATTATCAAGATCGAGTTTGGTTTTTTTTTTTTTTTTTTTTTTTTTTTTTTTTTTGGCGCGCAAGGGACTTTGGGAAGGAAAGTATATCAAGCAAATTCATGATTTTTTTTGTTGTTGTTGCTCTTTGCGTGGTACTATGTTTGTGTATTTTTTTTTTCATCTTGATGGCAGACAGTTGATGCATACTGTGTGTGACTAGCTTTGTTTTTATATATATTTTTTATATTTTATTTTTGTATTTAAAATTTTTTTTTTAAAAAAGGAATCTTAGATGGTGGCTTACAAATGCAGTTGAGGATTTTTTAAAAATAAATTTATTTATTTCATCGAACTATTACAATTTTTACAATATCAGAGAAACATCAGTAAGTCTGAACGGTATTTTTACAAAAATTACATGGATTAGTTTTACAATATCAGAAAATGTCAAAACGTCTCAATCTTGACTCAGTCATAGATATTATTTGCAAATCGGACTGTCTACCTTATCTAAATTTACTAATGGACATTTTTGCAGTAGGAATTAGATGGGTAACTATAAGCACTTGTTCAAGGTTCGTCTGATTGGGCAAATAACCAAAAATAGCATCTACTTCAGTTAACTTAATGTGTCTCTTTGTTAGTTTAAAAATACATACTGCAACAGTAGACCAGAGTGGCTGAATTGTTTTTGCAATGCAAGAAGAAATGTTCTACATAATCAATACCACCACAATAGTCACATGCATTATTGTTACGTATACCCATTTTGATAAGTAATACATTTGTCGGGTAAATGTTATGCATCAGCTTCCAATGAAGAAGAGGAAGGCGTTCTTCCTTGGTACTTATTTTTTAGCAACCAACCAATTTTCTTTGCTTAAAATAATATTGTATTTATTTTGCAAAATGTTGATGGAGCATGGCACACTTGACTTGTTCTTTATAAGTATCCGTCGGAACCACTAAGCCGATGGTTTAATTACATTTCGTTGGGGTGTACTACTTTCTGTGTCTTTACTGTTATTGTGAGCGTGCCGTGCGTGACGTGCTGTGTTTAGTGCTCTGTATTAAACATGCGTGCCGGACCGTGAACCACTTTCTTTCTCGCATAGTTGTTTAAACGACAACATGCAGCCATTCGCATACAAATACCGCACATATGTAAGTTCCACTTTTATTCAGTCTTGGAAAATAAAGGTTGCCGTCTGTAGGATATACGGTAATTCATAGGCATTCATCTTCAAAAGACATAATTTTCTCTGTCCGGAATGAATTCAGATTTTCTAACAAACAAGTCAGTACCTGTCTCCAGAATAATGACCTAATGCAATTAAACTGGTTGGCAGACACATTTGCTCTGAAGCAAGTCACATTATGCTCTAGCTTTGCGAACACATGTTGTGGTATACTTTTCCATTTTGGCTCTCTCCGGTAACGGAATATGCGCTGCCTAAGATAAGAGTAAGGAAGATTGCATATCTAAATCATTTATCATTTTTAGACCACCTGTTTCCCGGGCGGATGCCTGCACAAGACAGTTCGCTTGACTCTCAAAAGCTTTTGTATTAGTGCTTTTCTTTGTCCAAATGTATCTAAAGATTAGTGTATTTAATTTTGTTAGTAAATCCAATAGTGCTACTAGTGCTTACATTGGGTATACAAACTGGGAGACCAGAAAGCGTTTGACTATACAAAGTTTGTCGCTTATTCTGAGATTTCTGCGTGACCACTTCAATATTATCCTCTCTACTTTTTCAAGTCATGCAGTCCAATTTTCGGGCAATATTTGAGGCTGGAATGTTGTTATTAAAATAGATACCAAGAATTTATAATTGTGTCTTCCACTTAATTCCACAAATTCTTCTCGCGAATCTTTGTTCGTGTCGATCCACATGGCTTCGGTTTTATTTTTATTTATCTCAAGGTTTGAAATGTATGAAAAATCTGTTACTATTTTAATAAATGTGTGTATATCAGCTTTGTCTTTTAAAAACAAGCTAATATCATCTGCGAACATTGCCAGTTTTAGAACCGTTGACCGGTGATTTGCATGGCCAGAGATAAGGATTCCCTTCATGAATATTAATTTGCTTGCTATGCAATATATCAATACATGACTGTGTCCAAGAAGGGAAATATTTATGGAGTGGGTACATTGCAAAAAGCAATAGGGACTACCCCCAGACGCCCCGCAGTCCACTTGACTATACCCAGGCCTCCCCACTAACGAGGAGGGTATGAATAGACTCACAATAGATATTGGATCTGCTGTTGGGTAGATTTAGGTTTGCTGCCTACGACCGGTTTCGCCCCGGGGGAAGGGGGAGGGGTGTGTGTGTGTGGGTGGGCTCGTCGGGTAGGCAGTACTCACAGCGGTGCACACTGTGTTATCACAGTACGGCCGACAAAACCCTTGTTACGCCCCATATAACTTTATAGGTTTCCTCGTCCGTTGGTGAGACAATGTCGAACGATTAACTTGAAGTGACTGTCGTAAATGTCAGTTTCGGACAATGGAAATTCAAGTCAAAGGGGTTAGTGTGTACTGTGGGTGCTGAGGGTAGGGGTAGAGGACGGGTGTCCATCTCAGTCTAGCACGGTCACACTGACTCATAACTTCATTGTACGCCTTAGCAGTGAATATTTCTGTACAGTAGTGTACTGTGCTCTTGCGGCATTCAGTTCAAGTTAGATCGCGGTTACATCACACACACACACACACACACACACACACACACACACACACACACACACACACACCACACACACACACACACACACACACACACACACACACACACACACACACACACACACACACACACACACACACACACACACACACTGAATGACACGCAGAGTGAGACACGTCAGTACTGTTGTTCTGGTCTGCCTGCAGTTCGGGCTGCTCGCTTCACGCTCTGCAAACACGCAACGCAAAGCGAAATGCTCCCATATTTCTCAGTTCTGCATGACACTTCACTTATTCAGAACTTCCGTCTGACGTGTGTTTCTGCTCTATTCAGAAAAACCGAGATGTGGGTCATTTGCCAGTACGCAACACTAACCGGTGACTCTCCACCCCATAATATTATCTTGTGGTTTAATCAGTAATTGCAAATTGTTAACTGCTGAGAAAAATGAACACAACCCAAGTGCAAGAGGTACAGATCCTCATGAGCCCCCGCTGTCGCGGGGGCTCATAAGGATCTGTGCCTGTTGCTGTGACGACTTTGTGTACGTTCTGACATAGGCCATCACCGTATACAGGCCAGCATGACCTTCTAGTCATTCCCCTTGTGCGTGCAGCAGTCATTACTCTTTACTTTTACGAAAAAAAAACTATCTTCTCATTAATACCCGCATGATTTTCATAAACAGTGTTTGCATATGACTGCTGTTTGTCCCGGCCCTGAGTGAAGTATAACATCGAGTCGTCCCTGCGGCGTCGTGGGACTAATGATGCCATGACATGACAATTTAAGAGACGTCGGCTCGCTGCTCGTGCTATTCATCTTCTTCAAAATCATAGCTATGCTACGCTAGACCACAGAGCTTACGAATGTGGGGAATCTCTGTGTGACCGTCATTATTTCTGTGTGCCAGAGTGTGTTGATCAGAGGGCGGGTTAAAGTAGAAGTAGATGATTCCAGCCTAATTAATATGAACAACTCTGAATGTTTCTGACGATAAACGCATCAGTCTGAGTTCCAAACAAGACGATACACTTTGGGATGCAATCCTCATATTTTTTTTTGGTCTACCGTATTGAAAATACAGTGTGGACTTTGAAATGGGGTTGGTCGGATCGCTATCCGGAGCATGCACATGACGTTTTTGGCGTGTGGGGCAGAAATTCTGGCAAAGAAGTAACACGATAAAAATTACGTCACGCTTAGATACGCAAACCTTGCTAGAGAACGTCTTTTTAGCTCCAAACCTCAGTGTGTGTGTGTGTGTGTGTGTGTGTGTGTGTGTGTGTGTGTGTGTGTGTGTGTGTGTGTGTGTATGTGCGTGCGTGCGTGTGTGTGTGTGTGTATGTGTGTGTGTGTGTGTGTGTGTGTGTGTGTGTGTGTGTGAGAGAGACAGCGACTGGAGCCCGCGTTTGTGGACGTACAAGCTTGAAATCTTAAGATATTGTCCCTAAAAGAATTTTCTCGAGACCTTTTGTTCAAATTTTTTTTATTACGATCCTCATTGGCGAGAAAATAGCCGTTTCACAAAAACAAGTTGATCCACACTGGAGTCCGTATATATTCTTATTTTAACTAGATATTTTGCGTATAGCTAGATAACAGGGAGATATTAAATGCAGTCGTTAACCAGCATTGTACCTCTAGAACGTTTTGAGTGATAATTAAATCTTTGAAAATATATATATTTTCAGGTTTGGGGAATTAATTTCACGATTATATGGCTTAATCCTAAAACAATTGAATCTTTTTTACGAAAAAAAAAAACCAACAATCTTCTCATTGATAATTGCATGATTTTTCGTATACGGTATTTACATAAGCCTAAAGTTTGTCTCGGCTGTCGGGTACGATTAGGTTAATTGTGACCTGTATGCCTTTGGTGTGAAAATCGGACAGTTTTCTGCATCACTTTTTCGGAGTCATTTCTAACACAGCTAATATAACTTCTTTTTTTTTCCCCGAAAAAAACTATCTTCTCATTAATACCCGCAAGATTTTTCATAAACAGTGTTTGTATAAGCCTGCTGTTTGTCCCGGCCGTGGGGTAGGATCAGGTCAAATTGTGACCCTTAAGCTCTAGGAATAAAAATCAGCCCGAAAATTGCAAAGTTGATCCTTTGATACGTCAAATGTTAGTAGTGCGTTGATGACGTATAACATCGAGTCGTCACTATGAACACGGCGTCGTGGGGCTAATGATGCCATGACGTGACGATTGAAGTGACGTCATTTCGCTGCTCGTGCTATTATTTTTCTTCAGAATAGCTATGCTACGCCAGACCACAGAGTTTACAAATGGCGGGAATCGCCGTGTGTCCGTCTTTATTTCTGTGTGCGAGTACAGTGCGTGTGGCTTAGAGCGTATGTTAGAATACAAGGAGATGGATTCCTGTCGATACACGAGCCCACGGAGCGTACTAATGGCGGGAAAGCGCCATATGTCCGTCTTTATTTGTGTGCGCCGACGTGTGTGTTGATCAGAGGCTGGCTTAGAGAGGAGGGAAAATGGATCAACATAATAAGCTTAAAAATATGAACAACTCTGAATGTTCTTAAAAGACAAACGCATCTGAGCTCCAAACAATACGGTAGACTTTGGGATGAAATCCTCATCTTGTTTCTTTTAGGAACATTCAGAGTTCATATTTTTAAGCTTTTGTAAAGATTTTAGGAACATTCACAGTTGTTGTCTACCGTATTGAAAATATTATTTATTATGTGACTTTTGGATAGGGCTGGTCGGAGCGCGTTCCGTAGAATTGAAAGGACATAACAGGCGGGCGGTGCTCATGGTCGGGCAAAGATGTAACAAGATAAAAAGGACGTCACGTATAGCCACTCTAACCTTGCTATTGAACGTCAGTGGCGCGGAACATCGTATGTGCGCGCGTGTGTGTGTGTGTGTGTGTGTGTGTGTGTGTGTGTGTGTGTGTGTGTGTGTGTGTGTGTGTGTGTGTGTGTGTGTGTGTGTGTGTGTGTGTGTGAATACTATCCAAAATATTCAACGTGGGGAAAAGGGGGGGGGCGGGAAGGGGGTGCCCGGGGATCCGGAGCCCGTGGAACCCCCCTCCCCCCTCCAGATTTTGGCCATATTCCACTGCTTTTGCCGCGTATCCGCATGCGGCATGTCTGGAATTAGGAGCAGTTCTGAAATCAAGAAAATGGCCACATGCCGGATCTGATAGAAAAGAGAACTGACCGGTATTGACACAGACCCGTCTGTCTTGTAAAGGGGTGTGCACTCCAGCACAGTTCACAAGACCATGTCTGAACCCCGCACATGGGACTGAATGAGGCTTGCACTGGATCAGTTCTACTTGAGTGCTGACTGATACAGCTCCGGGTTACTACCTAGACTGGACTTGCAGGTGGATGTGTAAAACATGGCATATTTCAACACCAGTGACGGATTCGGGGGAGGAAGGAGGAGGAGTTCCGAATCCCCCCTCCCCCTCTCCAGGGCGAACTTTTTTTTTTTTTCAAAATGATATAACAAAGTTCCTTTTGGTCAAATTTCCCCGCTCCCTCCCCCCCCCCCCACCTTCCCCCGTTGTTCTAATTTTCGGCCACTAGGATGTAAAGTCTGGTCTCCCAAGGCCTCTTGTGTTTCATGTGGAAGGTCCCCCCCCCCCCCCTGAAAAAAAATTAACAAAAGAAAAAAAAAAGAAGGTAATTGATCTGCCCCTAAACTTCCCCCACCAATGACACGCACACGGTCACTCTCTTTCTCTCTGGAACCGTCTGTGGCCCTGTCCTGCGTGAGTGTTTCTGGCCCCTAACCTGGATCTGATGTGCTTGTCTTGCACGTCGGCCGTGATTGGCGATAAATGTCACTGTGTGTGTGTGTGTGTGTGTGTGTGTGTGTGTGTGTGTGTGTGTGTGTGTGTGTGTGTGTGTGTGTGTGTGTGTGTGTGTGTTATGTGTGTTTGTCAATGTCAGTGTGTGTGAGTGCGTGGGTGCTGTAACTGTCTTGTCTTAGAGTGTTTCTTTCTTGAGATGTTCCATGCAGTGATCGTGCACACATCTTGTTTATTGTCATGGATTACGGACAGTTTTATTGAAATACACAAGTAAAAAATCTCTTGTCGAATATCACCTCTGAATGCACCGCCCAGTGAACACGTGTGAGTAGCGTGGAAGGCTACAGTTAGTTCTCTTCCGGTGGTGACTACGCTCCGCCACGCTGCAATCCATCGATTCAATCTTTACTGAAGCATTTCATTCTTATGGCTCACGTTAGTTAGTTATTGGGATTATTGGGGTTTAACGCCGAGCTGGCGACTAAGGCCATCTTACGGCGGTTACGGCTCACGGCCGGCGGGAGGAAAAACAAAAAACAACTTGAAAACACTGCAGAAAAGGGAAGTAATTGACGCTTGTGTGTTAAAGTATGAAAGAGTAGCACCTCCTAAAAAGGAGTGTACTGTGCCTTTACTTCGACAGGAACCTCTCTCTCCTTAACTCATTCATGTACCCCAAGACCGAAATCCCCGAATTTTGCCGTTTTCCTCTGAAGACTATATTGCATTGCAGGACACTGATCCACCATGATAGTTCAAGGGTGATGCCAGAATAGCTTGGCGCCAATAGGCGCCAAGCTATTCTGGCATCACCCTTGAACTATAATGGTCGAGTCATATCTTGCTGTGGTGGATCTGGGGTAGAATGAGTTAAGTGCAGGTGGAAGGCTAAGCCAAGTGTCTTCATGACTAATGGTAAGGTAAACAGACATTAAGAGACACTTAACTGGCTTCAAGTCACCAAGAGACATATTGTATACAATGTCTCTTCAGCGGCGCGTAAGCAATTCAAAGTACATTCCATTTCCAGATTGTTTTCGTTCAATCTTCCGCAAAGCACTGGACACGCCTCGCCGATATACAATGCCTAATTACTCAAAGGTATTGGTGGAATAACTTGGCGCTTATAAGCGCCAAGGTGTTCAGCCATTACCCTTGCGTTACCCTCGAGTTGCATTTCACACACTGATGCGACAGCTGGCGTTCCCAGGGGGGGAAACGGATTTGTTCAATAGCATGTCCGTTGAAAGGTCTTGGTAAATCAAAGTGGCACAGTTGGAGTGCGACTTAGTTGATCAGTGTTCAGGTCGTACTCCATAAGCAATAGATTTCCCTGTCCCCCATAACCCGCCCGTCAGGGCCGTCCATGATCACCTCGGTGTTGTGGACGTTAAACCCGAACTAACCAACCAACCAACCAGCTGGCGTTAGACCGTGAAAGCCTGACAGCTGGTGCTAGATTTCAAAGTATTGTAATGCTCATGTGAAAGAAATGTCTGCGTGTGATTGGCTGACAGTACTACCCATTAACCCTCTTAACCTCACGGGCGCCGGCATTTCCATCATTGTGGGGGTGTCACCTAAATACTATGTGCCAGTTAAAAGAAATGGATAATTGACCATGATAATTCAAGGGTAGTGCCAAACTCATCCGGCACTACCCTTGATTCATCCTGCTCAATCCATCTCCTGCTGTAGGGCGGTCGGGCTACATGGGTTAAGGGGGCCCTTTCGACATCAGTTAACCCCCTAGCGGTGACCTCTCTCGTTATTACAAAAGTTGAATTGAACAATAAAATGGCTTAGTGATATACTGTCCTCACAGTAACGAAGTCGAATCGTTTACTATCTAGCATATCTAGAAAGCTGAAACTGTCGATTTCTCTGTGGCTGTTCTATCCGTCTTACTCGTAGGGGCCACATGAATGGTGAAGTTGGAGAGTTACTTACGAGAGCAATATATATGTTAATTAGATTTACGAGTCCGCTATCACGCTTCTGTAGAAATGTCTCATTGGCTGATGAAAGTTTCCACGCTATCGTTTCTCGGTTTTTATGTGGCCATGTCGACATTTTATAATTCGTGATCAGTATCGGACTTGTAATCTCAATAACCTAAATTAACCTATCTCAATAACCTATAATATCCTATCTCAATAATCTACGATAATCTATCTCAATAAGCTATAATAGCCTGTTTCAGTAACATATAATAGACATGTTTGAACACGTCTCTGTCAGCCATCAAGTACGATTATGCTTACGCGTTATCCTTTTGTCGTTTTAAATAAAAGTTAGTTGACAGACCGTTAACGTCAGATTGAAATGTCTTGGTTGATCAGTCTCCTAAACAGTATTGTGGTCAACCGCGCGCGCGCGCGCACGCACACACACACACACACACGCACACACACACACACACACACACACACACACACACACACACACACACACATGTGATCAACGGCCGTATTATATAATGCTTTCCCGTGTTACACATAAGAGGAAAAGTCCATCAAAAGGAAGTGATCGACGTATCTTGGAGGTATGCAAAACCTTTTGGGGGAGAATTTATATGGAGAACAAATCCAAAAGTTTCAAGCTTTTCTGTCCACAAATGCTCTAGTCGCTGTCACACACACACACACACACACACACACACACACACACACACACACACACACACACACACACACACACACACACACACACACACACACACACATCCACACACACACACACACACACATCCACACACACACACACACACACACACACACACACACACACACACACACACACACACACACACACACACACACACACACACACACACACAGTGATCGACGTATCTTGGAGGTATGCAAAACCTTTTGGGGGAGAATTTATATGGAGAACAAATCCAAACGTTTCAAGCTTTTCTGTCCACAAATGCTCTAGTCGCTGTCACACACACACACACACACACACACACACACACAGACACACACAGACACACACACACACACACACACACACACACACACACACACACACACACACACACACACACACACACACACACACACACATATTCGGCGTTTTGTCGCCAAGTGTACGTTTTCTAGCATGGTTTGCGTAGCTAGACGTGACGTCATTCTATCTTGTTTCTTCTTTGCCAGAATGCGGCATCCGCGGCCCGCCCACCACATCGTGTACATTCTCCGGAACGCGCTTCCGGACCAGCATCATTCAAAGTCTAACGCATTTTCAATATGGTAGAGAAAAACAAGATAAGGATTTCATCCCAAAGTCTAGCGTACTGTTTGGAGCTCACATGCTTGTTTTTAATAAACATTCAGAGTTGTTCATATTTTTTTTCTGATCCTTTTCCTTCTCTAAGCCAACCTTCTTTTGGCTAGCCTAGCCGAGTCTAGTAATATCTTGTAGCTCCGCCCAGATTGAGCCAACCTCTGATCAACACACACGCCGACGCACACAAAAAAAAAAAAAAAAAAAATCAAACACATAGCACTTTTCGCCAGTAGTACGCTCTGTGGGCTCGTGTAGCGACAGGAATTCTGAAGAAGAATATCACGAGCAGCAAAATGGTGTCACTATAATCTGGACGGCATGGCATCGCTAGTGCCACGACGCCGTGTAAACTGTGACCAAATTGATGTTTCACGTCACTCATCCGGAAGGAACGCAGCCTTTTTCAGGGATGACTACTTTATTCCATACAGCCTTTTCCAAAGCTGACTGTTTGATGGGAGAATATAGTGGATCCAAAACTTGCAGTGAATTAATTATTATTCAAAAAGTTAAAGAGGTACAACGTTGGATTACGAACTCTTTCAGTATCTCCCTTTAATCTAGCTATTTGCAAAGTACCTAGTAAGAATAGTGAACAAAAAAATAATGACTCAAATGCGGATCAAACATTTTTGGTTGTGAAACGGACATTTTCTTGTCATCGTGTAAACTAATTGAACAAGATGAGGATGTCAGTCCAATGTCTAACGTTCAGCCACATTTCGGTGCCCCGTCTTTGAATCATCTTGATGGCGGACAAAAGACCTCAAGTGTTACTGTTTGTGTTACTTCCATACAGTACATATAGGGAAGTTCGAGGAAACCCAAGGTTAATGCGTTAACTGGCAGTGGACTCAGATTGTGTTTTCAGATCATTGTAAACTTAATGTCAACATCCGCAGCCGCCAAGGCAACAATGATACACAGTTTCAGCAGGAGGCACAGATCTTCACGCCCCCCCCCCCCCCTCCCACCCACCCCACCTGCGGCAGCTCATGCGGAAATATACTTATTGCAGATGGGTGGTGTTCAGTTATTTTTCTCCGGCAGTGAAAGGGTTAATTCTATTTCAAAGCCGTCACGGTGTCAACCTTTGTCCGTGTTGTAGGTTCAAGTTATACCAGGCTATACGGGTTCCTACACCACACCGCCGTGAGATGGCCTTGATTGCCTGCTCGGCGTTTAACCCAAATAACTACTCCTACACCACTAATTTTATCATGCAAAGGAAAGAGAAGTGGACAGAAACAAGAAGCAGGGCTTGCACTATCACAGCATTATACCCAAGAGGACGACGAAATGCGTGCAGTGTCGGTTCCTGGCCCAATGCGCAAAAGGCCATCGGGCTGCCGTCGGCCCGATGGCATTTTGCTCATTGAGGTATACATAGCAAGTTTTAAGAGGGCTGCTAAGGCATGACTACTACACACTCATATTTCGTGCAATCTGGAACATTTTTTCCGCTTGTATAGTAATAAGGGAAGTGAACATCACCGCGGGGACCGAAAGAATGATATGTTATAACCGACCTTGTGTTATATCCAACCTTGTTATAAACTGCTTAATATTACAAAGAACAAAGTTGGTCGGGACCTTCCTGAAAGACGTGTTAAACCAACTTTTGTTATGCCAGACACTCTTCTCTACACGACGTTGACTACTATTTTCTTTGACGTAGTGTTGAACAAACGAGGGTAAAATACTCACAAACCAGATGAGGCGAGCGCTGGCAGAATTGTACACAAACTAAGGGGAATCACTCAGCGCTGGACGGACAAACAGTTAGATCCCCTGCCCCCGCCTATCAGGCACCCAATCGCCAGCCCACAGAGAAATACGCAGGTATAGAACAAGACGATCATTTGCATCCTCGGGGGAAAAAAAATGCATCAGGTCTCTTATATAACACATGTCTTTCTCCGGAACTTAGGAAGTAGGCAGGAGAAACATACATACACAAACACAAAGGTGCACTACTATATGTGGTTGGGTTAATACCCTGAATTCTCACAGTAGATGCACAGAACATTACACAACAATGTAACGATACAAATTTGCAAAATTGAGGGTAAAATAAAATTATGTCCCGATTTGACAGTGGCAGTCAAAGGCTGATTAGACGATATGGAATCAAGATGCATGCAAATATTCGGGATGGAGTGTGTGTGTGTGTGTTTGTGTGTGTGTGTGTGTGTGTGTGTGTGTGTGTGTGTGTGTGTGTGTGTGTGTGTGTGTGCATGGCCGGATCACTAACTTCGGAGGGGGGGGGGGGAGGCAACTTCTTGTTTGGGACCTTGAACCTGATGCAAAAGGCCTCCACCACGCTAGATCTTTTTTCCACTAGGGCCGAAAAATCAAACAGTGGGGGAAGGGTGGTGGGGGGCGGGTGGGGGGAAGTGGGGGTAGGCGTCGGATCTTGTTTCCACGACGGCCGAAAAATCAAACAGTGTGTGTGTGGGGGGGGGGGGGAGGGGGAGCGGCAGATCTTGTTTCCACAAGGGCCGAAGAATCAAACAGTGGGGGCGGCAGGGGGGGGGGGGAGATCTTGCTTTCACAAGCGCCAAAAAAATAAAACAGTGAAGTGGTGGGGGGGGGGGGGTAGGTTAGGCGGCAAATCTTGTTTCCACGAGAAGTACAAATATCAAATGACAGGTTGTGGGGAGGAGGGGGGAGAGGGGGGGGCGTTCGCCAAAGTATAAACCAAACAGTGTGAGGGGGGGGGGGGTGGCCAAACACCCCAAAAGGGACTTTGTTATAGCATTTTAGCAAATTTCGGGTCTCGGAGGGGGGGCATGGCCCCCCAGCCCCCCTACCCCCGGATCCGGCCCTGGTGTGTGAGTGTGTGTGTGTGTGTGTGTGTGTGTATGTATGTGTGTGTGTATGTGTGTGTGTGTGTGTGTGTGTGTGTGTGTGTGTGTGTGTGTGTGTGTGTGTGTGTGTGTGTGTGTGTAACGACTATGGTCTATTTTTGATGAAAGGAATATATATTGTGCACTGTACACAGCGGACGACACAGCAAATCCAGCCACTCAATCCACGGACCATTTCAGCACAGTGGTTATAGCTGTCACGGTGTTTATGAGCGTCAGCGTCATTTCTCTCAGCGTGGCCATTGTCTGCGTGAAGAGAGGTGAGACTAGCACGTAACACACACAGCATGTTGGTGCCACAGAATGCTAAGGAAAAGTCACAAACACTCGGCCGCATTCTGGCAAAAGCCAGCATGTCCATTTTTAAGAAAGGCGACATTTTCATTGTTACACGACAATGTCGCTTTTCTCAAAACTGGACAAACTGACTTTTTGCCGTATAACGACAGCACTGTAAATGTTTTGTTAAAACAACACTTACAGATGTCAGGTTAAATTACAGGCCGCGCTGTCAGTGGTTTGCTCACACTCATTATGTTTACAGTACTTGACGAAAGGGGGCCAACAAATATCCCCATCAATGGTATGGGCACATTTTAAAGGTAGGTTACAGCACAACTATTACAAAATCAAACAATGCACACACAAAAAAAGCCGCGGGGCTCAAGCAAAGTATGGTCAATAATCTCAGTTATGCAAACACTAAAGCTCTACTGCATGCATCTCGCAGCTTAGTGATACTTTGACTTTCTTCTGTGCTTCTTAGCAGAACTGTGCTGAGCCGCTTGGTGCTTGAGCACGGTAAAGAGATAACCCAAGCATTTTTTTCTGCAGGTTATGGCCCTGAGGAGGTTTGCCTAACTTGTAAAAAGATAGTGTTGCCAAAGACAGCTCTGAAAGAGTTGTGGCTAAGCTACGTACCCGAACCCCAGGTTCCTGGGTCACAAATCTCTCTCGTGCGTTCCTAGGCCACAGAATCTCTTCCGTTAGTCCCTAGGTCACTGTCATCTCTCCTCCAGGTTCCTAGCACACTGTCATCTCTTCTCTAGGGTCCTAGGTCACAGAACCTCGTCCCCGGGTTCTTTGGCCACAAAATTTCTCTCCCAGGTTTCTAGGTCAAAATTATACTCTCCCCATCAGGTTTCTAGGTGGCATAATCTCTTTAACGGGTTTGTAGGTTGGTTCCCAGGTTAGGAAACCTCTCCCAGGATCCTAGATCAATGCTATATCTCTCCGAGGTTTATAGGGC
This sequence comes from Semisulcospira habei, assembly GCA_036245525.1. NCBI lineage: Eukaryota > Metazoa > Mollusca > Gastropoda > Semisulcospiridae > Semisulcospira > Semisulcospira habei. The sequence continues at coordinate 25,799,462 of BTPG01000003.1, read as the reverse complement.
ACTGTCATCTCTCCCCCGGGTTCCTTGGGTCACTTTCAACTCCCCCCCCCCCCCCCAGATCCCTAGGTCACTGTCATCTCTCCCCCAGGTTTCTAGATCAATGTCATCTCTCCTCCATGTTTCAAAGTCACTATCATCTCTCCTCCTGGTCTCTAGATCACTGTCATCTCTCCCCCAGGTTCCTAGATAAATGTTATCTCTCCCCCATGCTCCAAGGTCACTGCCATCAGTCCCCCGGGTTCTTAGGTCACTGTCCTGGGTCACTATTATTTCTACCCCACATTCCTAATGTATTGTCCTCTCTGTCTCATGTTCCTAGGTCACTGTCACCTCTACCCAAGGTTCCAAGATCACTATTATCTCTTCCCCAGGTTCCTAGGTCACCATTATCTCTCCCCAAGGTCCGTAGATCACTATTATCTCTCACCCAGGATCCTAGGTTACTGTCATCTCTCCCCAATGTTCCTAGTTCACTGTTCTCTCTCTCTCTCTCTCTCTCTCTCTCTCTCTCTCTCTCTCTCTCTCTCTCTCTCTCTCTCTCTCTCTCTCTCCCTCTCTCTCTCTCTCTCTCTCTCTCTCTCTCTCTCTCTCTCTCTCTCTCTCTCTCTCTCTCTCTCTCTCTCTCTCTCTCTCTCTCTCTCAAGTTCCTGGGACACTGTCATCTCTCCGCCAGGTTCCTAAGTGACAATTATCTCTCTCCAAGGTTCCTTGGCCAGTGGCATCTCTCTCTCTCGAGTTCCTGTCACTGTCATTTCTCCAACAGGTCCCTAGGTCACAATTATCTCTTCCGCAAGTTCCTATTCCACTGTCATCTCTCTCTTATGTTCATGGGTCACTGTCATCTCTCCCACAGGGTCCTAGGTCATTATTATCTCTCTCCCAGATTCATAGGCAACTGCCATTTCTCTCTCATGTTCCTGGGTTACTGCCATCTCTCCCCCAGGTTCCTATGTCACTGCCATCTCTTCCCCATGTTTCTAGGTTACTATCATATCTACTCTAGGTTCCTATATCACTGTCATCTCTCCGCCAGGTTCCTAGTCACTGTCATTTCTCCAAGTTCCTAGGTGACTGTCATCTCTCTCCCAGGTTCCTACGTCACTGTCATCTTTCCCTCAGGTCACTATCATCGCCCCCCCTCCCCCAAGCCCAGGTTCCTAGATACACGTCACTCTACCCCAAGTTCCTGGGTAATTGTCATCTATCTCTAAGTTTCCTAGGCCACTGTCATCTCTACCCTAGAGGGATGAAGGTTGGAGGATAATCGCCGCGAGTGTGTTGGGAGGCCGAGGGACGTGCTAGGTCACAAAATCTCTCTGTGGGGTTCGTAGGTGGGTTACTATGTCATAAAAACTCTCCCAGGTTCCTAGGTCACTGTCATCTTTCCCCAAGTTTCATAGGTCACAGTCATCTCTCCCCCAGGTTCCTAGGCCACTGTCGCCTCCGGGTTCCTAGGTCACGGCAATTTCTCCCCTAGGTTCCTAGGTCACTGTCATCTCTCTCCCATGTTCCTAGGTTGCTGTCATCTCTTCTGCAGGTTTCTAGGTCACTGTCATCTCTCCCCCAGGTTCCAAGGTTACTGTCATCTCTTCTTGAGGTTCATAGGTCACTGTCATCTAACGCCCAGGTTCCTAGGTCACTGTCATCTCTCTCAGGTCGCTTAATCACTGTCATCTCTGCTCCGGTTCCTACGTCACTTTCATCTCACCCTCTGTTCCTAGGTCTCTGTCATCTCTCTCTCATGTTCCAAGCTTGCGGTTGCGGTTGCGGTTGCTGTCCTCTCCCCCTGGTTCCTAGGTCGCTGTCATCTCAATCCCAGGTCACTTTGTCATAGTCATCTCTGCCCCAGGTTCCTAGGTCACTATCATCTCTCCCCCAGGTTGTTACACTACTGACGCGTGCCTCCACATGTGGCATCCGGATGTAGTTTCCGGTGACGTGCGATATGGGTATCGTCTGTATGTAACTACCGGACACGCGGGGCCGCCCTAATCAAGATAACGGGCCGGCCCTCAGGAACTATTACAATATGGGAAATGGATAGTATCTAATTAACGGGACCAACGGCACGCCGGGCATCCCTAATCAACATAACGGACGGGCCCTCAGGAACTATTACGATATGGGAAATGTGTGGTATCTAAGTCAGTAACGGGACCAGCCCTAAACGAGGGGCGGACCCTAAGTGGGAAGATGATTGATAAGGCCTACTGATAGACACAACGACAGAAGGACAGACACACACAACGAGAGAGGGACAGAGAAGGAACACAACGAGAGGAAAGTGAAGTAGGGGAGAGAGATGGACGAAAGTAGAAGGGAGAGCGAATAGTGAGAGAACAACCGAATTGTAGTCTGTGGTTAGTCTTGCCCAACCCCAAACAATGCTCTTTAGACTGAAGTAAACACGAGAGAAAACCATCACCGGACTTTAGTTGTTTTACGTCTCCATAGTGCAACAAGGTTCCTAGGTCACTGTCACCACTCCTCCGGGTTCCTGGGTTACAGTCATCTCTCTACGCTAGGTTTCTATGTCACTGTGATTGGGCGCCATCTTGTTTGTGCGACCTATCGCGTGTGTTTTCGCTCCCAGTGTTTTAGTGTTTTTTTGTTGGATGTACTGTGTTTACGTGTGCTGAAAGTCTGCTGAGTATCGTATAAGAGTGCGCTAATGAGGATTGTATGCTTGATTTTCGTCGGATCTTGTTGCTGTTCGAGTGGTACTGTATTGAATATTGTCTGTCGTTTCAACTTTGTTTGCGTCGCCATTTTGCCTCTTCCGCAGCGTGGGTTCGCGGGCCTTTCCGCTGCCCTGTTTTTATGTGCTGCACACTAGTGTGTGAAGTGTTTATTGTGTGAGTTTGTGTGCCAACCGCGGCTGCATCTGTTACTTGGTTGTTGTTCATGTTCCTGCCGTTCTATTGGTTTTACGTGTGCTGACCCAAATTTGTATCTCCCGTCGCCATCTCGCCCTGCCCACTTCGGCGCCTTTTTGTCCGATCTCGCCGCTGACCGACCGGGATTGTCTGCTGCTTGTTAGTTTTCTCCGTATCCTTTTTGCCCTTTCAGTGTTGGTATTGCGTATTATCAGCGTCGCTCCCCTACCACACTAACACACACCGGCACACACACACACACACACACACACACACACACACACACACACACACAAACACACACACACACACACACACACACACACACACACACACACACACACACACACACACACACACACACACACACACACACCCTACTGCACATTTTCTCCCTTGCGTATTATCAACGTCGCTCCCCTACCACACTCACACACACACCGGCACACACACACACACACACACACACACACACACACTTACTCACACACACACACACACACACTTACTCACACACACACACACACACACACACACACACACACACACACACACACACACACACACACACACACACACACACACCCTACTGCACCCTCTTCCCGTCTTTCTTTTTTTTTTTTTGTCCTCACAAACAATCATGCTCATCAGATACACACGCCAACAACTGCTATCTCTACATCTCCACGCCACCTACTGTTAGGCCGTTGCCGCCGACAGTGTTGCAGATGCCTTACCGATTGTGAAAGAGAGGCCGCACTGCGAAATTATCAGCAGGCAGGACGTACCACCACACACACAACCACACACTTCTTCCCCTTTCCCAATGTCCTTCCACCCCTTCCGCCTCCCCGTCTTCTCCCCCTCTCTTTCTTCTTCTCCCATTTCTTCCTCATCTACCGCTCCCTGCTCTCCTCGGCCGCCCCCTCCACCTTCCACCCCTCACTCCCTCCTCCTTCGCCTGCTTTTTCCTCCTCGTCCCCTCCTCCCCCTTTGTCCTCCCTTTCACCCTCCCTCTTCCTCATCTTTTCCTACTCCCCTTCCTCCCCCTCTCCCCTCCCCACCTAACCCTCCTCTCGCATCCTCTTTCTTGCCCAGTTCTCCTTTCCCGTCTTTTCCTCCTCCCCCCTCTCCCACTAATTCCTCTTTCCCCCCCCCTCCCCACCCTCTTCCTCCTTTGTCCTCTTCTTCGTCCGTTTCTTCTCCCTCATCCTAAAACTGTGTCTGTTCAATGCACAGTCTGTCTGCAGAGATCGCAAAGCCGACGTGATTTTCATTCTAGACAATGACCTAGATGTTGTCGTGATCACCGAAACGTGGCTCCGCCCAGCTCAGTGGCGATGAACCCATCATCGCCAGCGTCACTCCGAGTGGCTAACGCCTGGCCTCCTTCCCGCGTGCTTTCAGAGGGGGTGGCATTGCCATCATCTACAGAGACTGTTTATCTGCTCACCTCTCCTTCTCTCAGTCTCTCCCTTTTGCTTATCCCACCTTTAAATCTTTCGAGGCCGTAGCAACATTCCCCGGCCAGTCCCTCATCTTCTCATGTATTTATCGGGTCCCTCCAAGTTCTCAAAACAAACTCACAAACTCCATGTTCCTCACCGAGTTTAACCACCTCCTCGACAACTACAGCACACGACCCGGAAAACACATCCTTCTTGGCGACTTCAACTTCCACTTCGACAAACCCGAACACCCTGACACAAAACGCCTTTGCACATCACTTTCAGACCACAATCTTACACAACACATCACTAAACCCACCCACCGACTCGGTCACACTCTCGACTGGATCATCACCCGCACCTCCGATCAACTCTTTCTTGACTCTGACAACTCCTCTGTGCTCCGCTCTGACCACCTCGCTATTATCGTCTCCCTCAACCTACCTCCCTCTAAAAAATCCAAGCTCCTTGTCTCTCGTCTCAAACTAAAATCTGTCAACCGAGAGAGCTTCATCGACATAGCTGTCGACCTTCTCTTGGATTCCCCCCCCCCCTCCTGATCTTGCATCCCATTTCGATTCCTCTCTTCGAAAACTCCTAGACATCTATGCCCCTGTCACAACCTGCTCCATACCCAACCGACTCCCCTCCCCCTGGCTCACTGACAACATAGCTGAGACCAAGCGCGAGCTCCGACAAGCGGAACGCTTCTGGAGCTCATCCGACCTCACCGTTCGCAGACAGATCTTCCAAACCACCAGATCCAAAGTCTGCAGAATGATATCCGACTCCAAAAGTAAACACCTTCAAAACACAATCCTGGAATCCACTTTTTCCAAAACCCTCTACGCTACCATGAACACACTCAGGTTAAGCACTTCTAAAGACTCTCCTCTCCCCAACACACACAGCAAAGAAGAACTCCCGTCCGCTTTTTCCACCTATTTTTCCGACAAAATCCAAATTCTGCGCAAAATCTCGATACTCTGCTTTCTCCGCCTTGACCCCCCCCCCCACCCCCACCACCACCACCACCACCATTTCCGGCACCCCCCTCTCGTCCTTCCGCTCCGTCTCTCAGGATGAAGTCCTCAAGACCATAAAGTCCATGCCTTTCAAAACCTGCGAACTAGACCCCCTCCCATCTTATCTCTACCAGGACGGCCTTCCAAAACTTCCGCCCTTCATTACCGCCATCATCAACACACCTCTAGAGATTGGCTCCGTACCCTATATTTTCAAGTCCGCCATTAAAAAACACAACCTCGACCCAAACGATCTCAAGAACTATCGCCCAGTCTCCAGTCTCTCCTTCCTGTTCAAGCTTCTTGAGAAGGTTGTTCTCAACCAGCTCCTCCACCTCGCCGACAACAACCTCCTCAGTCCCTTCCAGTCTGTCTATCGCAAACATCACAGCACTGAAACAGCCCTTCTACATATCCTAAACGACCGGCTCCTCTCCACCGACTAGGGCAACATCTCCCTTCTCACGCTACCCGATCTCTCTGCCGCCTTCGACACTATCGACCACTCTATCCTCCTCCACCGCCTTCACCACTCCTTTGGCATTACTGACTCTGCTCACTCCTTGTTTCTCTCCTACCTCTCCGACAGACAGCAGTCCGTCACCATCGACGGCGTCTCCTCCAACACAGTCAGACTTTCCTGCCGAGTTCCACAAGGGTCCGTCCTGGGCCCTGTCCATTTCACACTCTACACTGTCCACCATCATCCAGTCTCATCACATACACCACCACCTCTACGCTGACGACTCACAACTACTAGACAAAGACAAACCCCACAACACTCAGTCACTACTGACTCGCACGGCTGATTGCTACGAAGGCATGAAAAACTGGATGACAGCAAACAAGCTTAAACTGAACGACGACAAAACGGAAGCCATGCT